>JAYESA010000014.1:26319161-26834161 GCA_036927795.1 Iris macrosiphon | reverse complement strand
TAAAAATAAAAGATTATAGAGAATGCAAAAAGCCCTATAAAAGGAAGAAATATGCTTCTAAAAAAGTCAGAGACTACTGTTAATAAGGACAGTAAATACTCTAAGAAGAAAAATCTTCTAAAAAGAATAAAATAGTAAAATATTATAAATGTGATAAATTAGAAGAAATTGAAGATGAAAGGTTATGAAAAACTCTGTATAAACTAATAATAAATTTTGATTAAGAAGAGAGTTCATCCAATGATGAATCGAGTGACGTCTCAATTAATGAATGTGGTACTGATTATGAATGCAATGAATGTATTACAAATAAAGACGTTAACTACTATAAATCAATAGTAGAAATGAATGTGTTATCAATAAATACTTTAACCCTTAATGAGAAAAAAGATATAATAGAAGTCCTACTAACTGATAATATCAGTTCTAAAATTAAATAAAAAATAATTAATTTAATAGGAAATGACTCAGAAAATAAAATTCAGACTCCTGATGAAGCCTACACTATGGCTGAAGTAATCTCCAGATATAGAATTAGACAGACAAAATCTGTTACTATGCAGGAACTTCAGTCTGAAATAAAAAATTTAAAATCTGAGATTAAAATATTGAAATCTCAAGATAAACTAATCCAGAAAAGACTAGATAAACTTGAACTAGATAATATTTCTAGAAATAATGCCAGGTCAATAGAAACTAGAGAATCTTCTGCAGGTTCTTCTAGACCAAAAGAACAAAGAGATGAAATACTACAATCTGTTCAGATGGAACAACAATTAAAAAGAGAAAATTTCTTGCAAAAGATGGATTTACTCATTACCCACAAATAGTATATTAGAATAAATCTACACATTAATAATGAATACTATATAACAAATTTGATAGAAATAGTTGATAGGGGTGCTGACCTTAATTGTGTCAATGAAGGTGTCATTCCAATAAAATATTGTGAACAAACTATTAAGAAACTAAGTGCTGCCAATAATAAAGCACTAACTACACCTTACAAATTTACTGATGTAAATGTTTGTAAGGATGAAATATATATACCTTTAAATCTAACTATTGTAAAAAAAAAAATTCAGCGTATTATTCTAGGAACTCCTTTCTTAGAAAAACTTATGCCAATAAATGAGATAAATAGAGATGGTATTGCTACCAGTTATAAATACAAAAGAATAACTTTTAAATTTATAACTAATTCAATTGTTAAAATTCTCAATGAAGTTACTCTAAAAGAGAATCAAGTAAACTTCTTAAAAGAAGAAATTGCTCAGATTAATATAACCCAGTAATTAAAAAAGTTAAAAATTCAACAGAGAATAAAACAAGTTAAAGAAGAATTTAAGCTACAAACTTGTAGTAGTATCCCTAATGTCTTCTGGGAAAGAAAATAACATATTTTTGCTCTCCTATATGAAGATTCCTTTAATGAAAGGAATATTCCGAAAATGGTAAGACCTTGTCAAATGAATTTAGAATATCTTGAATTATGTAAAAAAGAAATCCAAGAATTGTTCAATAAAAAATTAATTTGCAAAGTCATACTCCCTATAGAGTTACACATCATTTTATGTCAATAATAATGCTGAGAAGGAAAGAGGTATTCCTAGACTTTTAATCAATTATAAACATTTAAATAAGATTTTAAAATGGATCAGATATCCAATCCATAATAAAAGAGACTTACTTAATAGAGTATCCAAAGCAAGGATTTACTCTAAATTTGATCTGAAATTAGGTTATTGACAAATTCAGATTGCCAAAAAGGACAGATATAAAACAGCTTTTAATGTTCCCTTCGGAAACTATGAATGAATGTAATACCATTTGGACTAAAGAATGCTCCTTCAGAATTTCAGAATATTATGAATGAAATATTTATTCAGCATTTTAATTTTATATTGTCTTATATAGATGACATACTTATCTTCTCAAATACAATAGAAGAATATTTTAAACACCTTAATGTGTTTAAGCATTTGGCAATCAAAAATGTTTTGGTTATTTCTGCCACAAAAATAAGATTTTTCCAGCAAGAAATTAGATTTTGGGACATAATATTATGAAAAAAAATAATTTCAATTGATAGAAGCATAGAATTTGTTTCAAAATTTTCTAATGAGATAACTGATAATAAACAGTTACAGCAATTCTTAGGTGCATTACATTATGTATCTGAATTTTGTAAAAATATCGCTAATGATACAAATTTTTGTATCAAAGATTAAAGAAAAATCCTGCTCCGTGTAATAATGCTAATACTGAAGCAGTAAAGTTAATTAAGCAAAAGGTAAAAAATCTACCTTGCTTACACTTAGCCAATGCTGAGTGGTTTAAAATTGTAGAAAAAGATGTCAGTAATATTGGCTATGGTGGAATACTAAAACAACTTAATCCTGGCACTAAAAAAGAAGTGTTAGTTAGATATCATTCAGAAAAATGGAATGATATCCAAATAAATTATTACACTATCAAGAAAGAAATTATATTCTATAATACAATGTATTCATAAATTTCAAGATGATTTTCTTAATAATAAATTTTTATTACGCGTAGATTGTAGCTCAGCTAAGACTGTCTTAGAAAATGATGTTAAAAATTTAGCATCCTAGCAAATATTTGCTAGATGTCAAGCAGAATTAGCCATATTTGATTTTGATATTGAATCTATTAGAGAAAATGATAATTCACTTCCTGACTTTTTTACTCGTGAATTTTTGCAGGAACATGAATAGAAAGGATAAAGGGAAGCAACCATGGGTTCCTCGACCTATGAATTCTGGCTCCAATGAGTCAAGAAATTCCAGGAAATCTGTTCTTGGAAAAATCGTAAAATTCTCTAAAGGAGGAATTCAAATACAAGAACCGGAGGAAACCAATGTAACCTCTTACAAGCAAGTTGTTGAAATAGAGACAATCTTCACTCAGAAAAATTATTCTGAGGAGATTATTAAATTGGAAAAGACAGATATTCTACTGATGAATGATCCCTGGAAGATGAAAGAAAAATATTTGGAAGCCAAAATATTTCCTGTGCAGGGTAAAGACCGTAATATCTATGAAGGAACCATGTTGATTACAAAGTCGGTTGAGATAGAACATTTCTAACAGAAGACCAATGATCTTCGTAGTGACATAAATTATAGCAAAATCATGATTCATCACAATCATGGGACCTTTATCCCAATCGAATTAAACAATTAGTTCATAAAGAAAAGAAAATTAATATTCCTTATAATTATTGGGATTATATTGAAGCATTTACCAAGGTCTTCTACTTTGATAACAGTAAACAGCTCTTGGTTCATTCGAATTTGTTCAGATTTCTGAAACATGAAATTTCTGCCTAGTTTATTCACTTGTGGCTACAATTTGGTGCTACCTTAGAAATTCTTTCACCTTCTCTCCATGAATTATTTGCAACATTGACTCAATCTTACTCTCTTTGTCAGAATGTTGACAAATTTTTCGAGAAGGAGAGTACAATGTATTATTTTATCCAGTTTAAGATCTCATACATATTCAAATGGATAATTAAATATTAATATAATCATAATAACTTTCCTATTTTAGCTAACAAAAATTTAATCAAATGGTGGAATCAAATTGATAATAAAGAAAAAATACAAATTATACAGAAAAATATCAAGGAAAATGAGGTCCTTGTGGAAAATAAGCTACAAAGAAAAATAATAAAAGATAGTCCTCTCAAAATATTAACAGATTCAATGAGAAGGAGGAATCCTAGAATTTTCGAGGATGAGTTAAAAAGGAAATGCCTCCAATAAATGAAATCTCAATTTGAATCAATATTTGAGATATATTATCGTTCTGTTGAAAAAGAATGGTAGAAGACACAGTTGAAAAAGAATCTGATATTTTTTCAAAAGACTTCATCATAGAGTCACTACTCAAGAATCTGATGAAGAGAACGATGATGACCTACAGTAATCATCAATGTCTACCCGAATACACGTGGCAGATAATTTTTACTTTTGAAAAAGTAAATGCTTTACTTTTGGGAAAAAGGAATCTCTTTAATAAAGCGGCTGACAATGGTGGACCCCACATAGACAACTTTCGTCATAGATGCTCCATTTTAAGAAAAGGCGAATAAAGTAAAGATGTTGGAGACGGGCACTTACGACTGTTCGTGACCTGAAGATAAGAGAGAATCTTTGTGACCGACACCTGCCAGTCACCCAGTCAGCCAATGCAGACGAGATATATTATAAAGAGAGGCATAGTCTCTTTGTTATGGGGTGTATTTTTTTACTAATATTGTGTGTTATTGTGTACTTTCTTTGAGTGTACTCTGTAATTTTCTGTTATCAATAAAAGTTTAAAGTTTTCGCAATTTTGTTTAAGCGTGCTGCCTCTCATCCTCGATCCTTTCCTTCTTTGGTATATATATATATATATATATATATATATATATATATATATATATATATATATATATATATATATATCAATGTGTGCATGGTTTTGGGTCTATTAGGGGCTTGGTTTGTGTCCTTAAGGTGATTTGGTTTGGTTTTTCAAACCTAAACTAGACACTACTGCAAATACACCAAGGCTGAAATTAAACCATTTCAAATGCACCTAAACTAGTCCAAAGCACATGTTACACCCTAATTTGGCTAAGTACTTTAATCCTTATAGTACTAACTATATTTATATATACATATATACATGACATCAAAAAATATATAAACACAAACACATTGACTAAACTAACCCAATTGATCTTATTATATTTGTGTGTGTGTGTGTGTGTGTGTGTGTGTGTGTATGTGTGTGTGGGGGGGGGGGGGGGGGTTTACACTTATATAGACCCATTAACCCTTCTAAACCCAATATACCCCTTTAGCTTCCTAACCCTTTAGCCTATTAACCTTAGCTACTAGAGAATTAGTCTATTCAATAATCTCATTTCTCTCTTTATAAAGTTCTAAAAGAAAAATGCATCCAGTTACAAACAAGATGAGGATGATTTTTCTTTCTTTTAATTGCCATATATGAGTCGAATAGACTCTTGGTTGGATTCTTAAGATGGATATCCCTTCAAATATTTGGAAATTCATTTAGGGCACCAAGTTAAGTTTGTTGAGCCAATCCAGGAAGAATATTTTTATTGTGAAATAAAATACTGAAGTCATTTTACATAAGTCACATATATCCTAAGGAAAGTATCGCATAAAACTTTGAAGAAGATATGACTGGTGATACAAATTATTTTTATCTACCCTATTAGGACAAGTACCCTTCCGTTCTATAGAAGATCGATTAATATGCAAATAAAATCTGTCCAAGCAGTTGATTAAATAATTGATGAAACAATTACGAACTAGTCATCGACGTAATAGTCAAGTAACCGATTGGAAAGTTGACCAATTAGCAAATATGAGGAGTATAGTACCGATTAGTCTGTTTTAACTATAATTAAGCCCGATGTTGTGTCATGCATATAATAATTGAGTTGGACCTACCCAAAGCTATTGAAGTGGAGAATTCTAATCAATGATAGAGATATGACGACCGAGACTGAGTTGAAGAATAGCCAAGAAATTTTAGTTGACATGGAAAAAGTATCAAGTCCCTTTTGCCCTTCTTATTGAGTCTCTATTCAAAGAGAGAAAGCAAGGATATTGTCCTAGTGACACTACCTTTGACACCTCGAATAACGCATGAGATAAATACAGATAATAGATATTTATGTTGTTACTTCTAAAACCCGTTTTCAGTATCAATATTTTTTATACAGATACACATGTACAATTTATTATATTAAAATTCTTATATTTCATGTATTCAGTATTTTATGCCCCGAATTAAGATTTCTTGATTTTCATGATTTATGGCATCCTGATCGAGTACTACATGTCCCTGAACTGCATAGCAACTATGCATATATGGTAAGAATAAGATGAGCAACAACTGGTAATGTAGTAGAGTGGTATTGGATATTTACTTTCAGAGTTATACCATGCCTTTGTGTCAGAGTCTAGATATTCACGTATTTTTATGGTCATGGACAACTTGTGCACAAGGTAGATTATTCACCGAACATTCGTCGGGGTGTCAGGATCAATTCGACCTAGAAGGAACGGTGCTGACGTACTGGCATGGGTAGTAGAGCTAGAGGAAATACTAGCGTTGGTGATTCAGAAACTTGTAATGTGGCTCGATACCTTGTACTAAGAGGATCGTCATCTAACTGAGCTGTAGTCCATGATGGCTTTGTGGTGCCAGTGACCTTCATATAGAGTAGACTGCATGCTAATGTCAATCTTTTTGCAGGTCTATCAAATTATTTTCACAGACAAGTGCACTATACACTATATCGATTTTATGAGCGTAACAATTATCTTCTGTAGAGACACATGTGTGACACTCTGAGTATAGAGTATTATTATATATTGATATCATTATTGTAATAACATGAAAGGATGGATGTTAAGTATTGGTAAGTTCAACTTTGTTGTGTAACACATTTATGCTTGAAAGACACAAATTTTATACACCATGTAACTGATCCTAAGGCAAGATTAGAAAGACCACCTAAGTTTGCTTGCACTCACATAATTATGTGTTGGTTTTAGTTGAGTGGGCGAGAGGCCCCTCTCCACTGTCTTCCATATGAAATGATACCCTAACATATTCTTGCAGGTGCGGAGTTTACTCGAACATACTAAGGCGTTGGAACTCGGTTGGGGCTTGAGACGTTGTTGGCTGGAGATATTGGCTTTGAGTTTATAAATGACATAATGTATGAAACATCATTGTTTGTGTAGTTCTCAACTCGTAAGCTTTGTGACATATTTTGTTGTATCGAGAAAGAGGGAGATAGAGTGATATGTAATCGAGTCGTTCTTGGTTTTGAGCCAATGTAATTCAGTTGCAATATCAATAAAGAGAATCATTCTTTTATATATCTTGTGTTGATTCAATTCCTACTTAGTATTTCTGCTGCGATGAACATGTATGTTAGATGTTCAATCGGTAATTCGGTGCTTGCCTTGTACAAGTGCAATTTAGACTTGTATGATATATCATCCGGTGGCGACTTTCGGTTCTTCAGAACTGGGGCGTAACAACAGGAAGCCCCAAGTCAGTGGGCTGACTAAGCGATTCAGGTCCAGATAGTATTCCAGCAGTATATTGTGGTATATTGACGATATACTTACGGTATGTCGATATGATCTATTTTGGGGAAATTCTGGCATTCTAATCTACATACAGGTCCTAACATGGATCTATGACAATGCCATTGGGTATTTTACTATTCTAGGATAGTCTCATGGATAATTATTTTGTTATAAAACCAGTAACTCAAATATAGTTGAATAAGTCAGTTAATCAATTTATCATCTAGGACCCCAATAACTATATTACCTACACCCCTATCTGGCCATAGATTGGACATGTATTCCATCGTCGAGGCAATAAGCTATCCCTATACCAAATAAGTACAAGGGTGCCACACTAAACTAAGACGAAGTATATGCCCAGGCTATGATCACGTACGTGGTAAGGTATATACTCATTCGGTCTAATCAGATCGACCTTTAGGGTCATCAAACTGCCACAAGAAATACGATAACAAATACATATCAAGATACATAGTACTACTAAATGGATATAGGTACGAGCAACGCGTGCAAGATACCGCATCGATATAGGATATAGGGATACTAAATACAGGAACAATACAGGTATAAGTACGTATATCAGGAACGGAGAATGACAGACACCAATAATATTTTCTCAAATCAGAAGTATTCCATAATTGTATGGGGTGTTGCAAGAACTGCATCCACACCGACAGAGTGGATAACAAATCACGCTTTAAGGTGACAAATTGTTCCCATCGCTTCAAGATGATGAGAATGACTTATTGAATCTAGGATTTTTATATATATATATATATATATATATTAAGGGGAAAAAAAACCTGTAATAACAATTATAAAATTTTCTTATTTTTCTCCCGCATAACCAAAAGAAAAGAAAAAAGAGTACGTCACATACCCGTGACTAGTACCACTAGTACCGATAATGGGGTGGGTATAACGGTTTCTAAACCACCATGAAGATTGTGACTTGTGAGAGAGTAGCTCTTCTTCTATTCCAAACTTCATCTAATCACAAGTTCTTCTTCTTTTCCAACCGGAATTCAGATAATTAAGAAAGTTGTCTTAAACTAGTTCTTCTTCTGTTCCAAACTTCATCTAATAACAAAAAATTAATTAAGACTTTCTTCTTTATTTTTGAGGGGAAGGAATTGTAATATTGCATATATATGCATGCATCACCTATATACAACAGTATTAATTTATAAGACAAATTCGATATACATATATCACTGGCAAGCAAGCAATCAATGAACCCTCTATCTGTACTTGGGCCCGGATGGAGTGATCTTGATGACGAGGCCGGGGAAGACGTCGTCGGAGTCTTGTACATGCGGATTCCGCTCCAGGATGAAGGGGTCGTCGCACCTGTCGCTGATGGTGTGGAGGGTCTCCCCTTCGCCCACCACGTAAATCTCGTCGCACGGCCGCCCGGTCGCGAACTGCCTCCCCTGCGCCGCGTCCATGTGGAACCTCTCGGAGTCCCGGCTGAAAGAGGTCAGCACGACTATGGTCAGGACCGTAAGCGAAAGGAACAACGTCGCGGCGTCTGCGACGGCTATTGCCCTCTTGACAGCTTTGCTCGTCATGTTTCTGGTAGTACTAACGGAGAGGAGAATGGAAATGGAAATGGAAATGGAATGGGAATGGAAATGGTATAGAGGAGGGGAGATGCGGTGAGGGTCTTTATATACACAAAGAAGTGGTAGTTCTTGTTGGGGGTCGTCTTTGGCGTACGTGTTTTGAACTCTGAAAAGAATAACACGCGGGGTCAGAAAAATAACTGTCGTTGGCATATGCATCTAGACGGACCAGTAAAGTCTTCCATGTTGAGCCAATAGAACGAGGACCAGTTGAAGATTGGAAATGAATGGTAATAGATTAGGGGCGGTTCTAAGTAAGGGCAAGAGAGACTGAAGTTTGTTCCACCTGCAGAAGTCTTTGTCCGGGACTAGGTCGTGGCTTTATAGTTGTTTGGATAAGCGATCTTCTCATAGCCTATACAAAAAAAAAAAAATTGGAGAAAATTTTACTTTTTTCTACTTTATTTACCATATTTTATGGTACATTTTACTTTTTTTTCTATAATGTACAAGTTTTTTCACTTTTTACATAATTCGTCCAAAAGTGACGGTCAATCCATTTGACCCAAAAAATTTAACAAAAATATCCCAGTCTTCTTTCTCTTTCCTCACCTTCCTCCTCCCCCCTCCCCACCGCGGACAGAAAGTCGACGCCGGCGTCGACCCCGATCCCCCCCTCCCTGCCCCAGCAGCAGCAAACACATCCACGACGAGCAACCGCAGCGGCGAGCAGCGGCGGTGCATGAGCAGCCGTGGCGACGAGCAGTGATTGCTGCAGATGATGCTACTGCTGCGGTGGCTGGCTAGGGGGAGCGGGGGCAGGGAGGGGGGGGGGAGCGATGGCGGGGAAGGGGGCGGTGCCGTGGAAGAGGGGGAGCGAGGTCGACGACTGTTGGCCGTTGTCCGCGATGGGACGATCGGTGGGGTGGGGGGGGGGGGGAGGGGAGAGGAAAGAGGAAGAAGACGATGGGGGATGGGTATATTCTAATAAAAAGTGGAAGAACTTGTACATTATAAAAAAATAGTGGGGTGCACCGCGGAATATGATAAATAAAGTGGGAGATAAGTGTAGTGCCCCGTTTCTCCTATTCGGGGAGCACGGCTAAGAAATACTATGTATCGTTCGACCGGGACATATTGAATCAAGATTCTTTCCTCGTTATGTATTGGTTTTTTCGGAATCAGGTCCCATATTCAACGGATCGTGCCTCAAGGAAGGACTCGGCGGCAGAGTCGAGAGGGGCCTTTCTGTTGCGCTGGTTTTCTTGCTCGTTTTCGATGTTGTCTGGTTGCTTTCTTGTTGGTTTTATGACTTGCATTTTCTTGAACGGTTTTGATGGATTTCATTGCCTTCGTTCTTAGGATTTCACATTTCGTATCGAACCCTGGGAGACTGAAGCAGGAGATATTGATCATCTGTTGGTGCGTGCAGGTGATCGTGTAGGCGACGCGCGAGCGGAGTCTTAAAGATCTTCCCTTCTCTCTCCCCGTTCACCAACTTGTGAGAGAGAAGGGAAGATCTTTAAGTCTTTGTTCTTAATAAATTGATTAGCGCCCTTCTTCCAAGTCTTCATTCTTAATAAATTGACTCATTTGTGTATTTCGATCAAATGATACCAAAATAATAAAATTGTGTCAGAATAAAGAAGTAGACTTAAAAACTTATAATGCTTGTCATACAGAATTCTATGCAATCACATTGATGCGTGCATATCCGTTATACATATAACTATTTTGTGTTCAGTTGTAGTTAGAACTTATTCATCTATGACTTCTCAATGGATAGTACATAACTTGTGAATTGATCATAACAGCCAGTAGACTTTGTGTTAACATCCAGTAGACTTGATCATAACAGCCAGTAGACATGCTCAATGGATCGTATTGTGCTAAAGCAGTTCTATTCATATTGATCTTTGAAATGCTTCGTATGTTAACTTAGTGTTCAGATCGCCAATGGTAATGGATAATCTTGTGCACAAGGGTCTTGGTTCTTGCGAACGGTCGCCGGGGCACCGGGGCCGATTCGTTCCGGGCAGAACATCAGATAGTCGTGGTAGAAACTTAGCACGGGTGAGGCGGGAGTTTGTACCGGGGCTTGCTACCTGTACTGCAAGCATCGTCGTCTACCCAGACTATGGTCCATGACGGCTGGTCCAGACAGTGATCTTATGTATATTTAAACTGTGCAGACTAACTATGTCTTCGTGGCAGGAAAGTTCATGGTAAGTTTTGTGCATGTGGTTCAGACGGTACAGGTAAAGTCACCGAACGGTGGCACATTTTGTTATGTCATTCCATTCTATCGCATATAAAGAATTGAACTAAGGTAAGACAGAAAGATCACATAATAAAAATATTGCATGTTCACATGAATACGATGTTGATTTGGTATGTTGGGTTAGCTCACCCTCACCGGTACTTTTTGAAGTACTGACTCTCGTTGCAGCAAGTTCCCCGAGCCGGGGCGATGCGACGAGGAGATGAAGCTTTCTTCAACCCTTCCCTGATCAGGCATGTTCGTGTTGTGACTTTGGAATCTCAAGTACATAATCAAGAAAGGAGCTTGCACTTCCCTTTTGAAGCTCCTAAGTGATGGTGCTGACTCGCACCCAAGGTATTTTGTGCTTTTGAAATACTAATAAAGGGTGTAATGTATAGATCGGCTATCTCATTTTGCGTCCAAATTGTAAGTCTGTGTGGCATCTTTATTACGTTTGGGTCAAGAGTCTGTAAACATATGCTCATTATCAATAAAGAGGACGGCATCACGCTCGGGGGTCGATTATCGATTTAGCGGAAATCGGGGTGTGACATATTGGTATCAGAGCATGGCTTCAGATCCTTTGACCTGCGGGTCAGAAAAGTTTCTTGAAATGACCCTATCCCTCCCAGTTGAACTCTTGAATTCGCTTGGCCAAAATGAGATACGTTCCATACAGTCAGTACATAATATATTTTGAGACTGATACAAGTTACTTTTCTTTAAAGGAATAGCCTCAAAGCCGGGTGCACAAGCGCAAATGGTAGCGCAAGTGCAAGGCAGTAGTTCTGGCACATCAGGCAGCTCAGAAAGTCCAGCTGCCGCACCCTCTGTTGATCCGTTCGAACGGATGATGGGTTTGATTGAAATGCAACAGAGACAAGCCGAACTACGATAGAACTAATTCGAGTCCCGAATTAAGACTCAATTTCTGGCGCATCGGACTCAGGCCGAAGCACAGCAGAAGTAAATGGATACCTTGCAAACGATTGTGACGACGCTCGTCACCAGCAACCATTCTGCATCAGCGACCGCCGCGGCAGTGCCAGTTGTAGCCGATACCGCGGGACCTCAGGACTCTCTGGAACCTCCGCCCTTAGACGAAAAGGGTCCCATCTTGCATAATCTGAGTTCAAAAGGATGTGTCATGCTACCTTTAAGGGGACTGAGGACCCCTCCGTGGCATTGGATTGGCTGGTTGAGTTGGAAGACCACTTAGAAGTGCTTCGCATGGACGAAACAAAGAGAGTCGCTTGCGCTTAGCTTCAGCTCCGTTTAAACGCACATGATTGGTAGGATGTGCACAAACAAGCTATAATGAGTGAAGGTGGCAGGATGACTATATCTTGGTCCGTGTTCCGTAAGGCCTTCGAGGAGGAGTACCTTCCACCCACCGTCCGCCACGAGAAGGAAGACGAATTCACACATCTGCAGCAAGGAAACATGACAGTACGACAGTATGCCTCAGAATTCAACAGTCTTGCAAAATTTGCTAAGTCTCACCTCTGTGATTCCAAAGTCGAGAACGAAGGTTTGAGATAGGACTGCGACCTTCTATTTGTGCCCATGTCATCGTTTTTCAGTACCGTACCATACGGGAGTCCCTAAACCATGCCCTTACCCTAGAGCCGCAGTACCCCCTAGTTGGCACCGGCGCTGTACAAAATTCCAATCATAAGTGCCCTACCAACACAGGTGGTAACAATGTGCATAAGCGCCACAATAACGGCGGCTCTCAGGACTCAGATCCAGGAAAGAACCAGGGGCAACCTTGTGCCTACTTCCACAGGCCAGGATACCACATCAACGAATGCCGCATTCGAAAGGGGGGATATTTTGTTTGTGGTAAGTTTGGCCACGTTGCTCACGATTGTCTGGATCAACCCAACGATCCTCCTCTGCGCCGTTCCCGGCAGTAGAATCGTCTATTCTAGAATCAGGGTCAAGCACCTCGGGCGAACCAGGCGACACTAAAGAACGCTCAGGGCCGGGTCTATGCTTTGACTCGAGAAGAGGCATTCGCATCAAACACGACGGTGTCAGGTATATTACTTTTTAATAATGTACCAGCTCGAGTATTGTTTGATTCTGGTGCCACATATAGTTTTATTGCGATGAATTTTGCCGCCGAGAACAGATTTTCTATAACACTGTTAGGCCTAAACCTTAGCATCCATACTCCATCGGGCGTGGATTTACCGGCTCATTTAGTCTGTCGTGAAGGTAACATTTGCATCGAAGAAAGAAAATTATCACTAGATGCGATAGTCTTAGACATTAGGGACTACGACATCATTTTGGGGATGGATTGGCTCGGCGCTTGCTCGGCTACCATTGATTGTGTAGAAAAGAAAGTCGTGTTTCATCTACCTAGCGAGATCGAGTTCTGTTATGCTTGTAGTCCTCAGTCAAGAGCGTCGAATGCCTGCATGGTGATCTCTGCAATGTCTGCTCGACGGATGATACATTCTGGCTGTGATGGGTACTTGGCGTCCGTTCGAGACACACAGCGAGATTGCGCAAACGTTGAGTCTATTCATGTTGTGGCAGATTTTCCTGATGTGTTTCCCTACGAGTTGCCAGGCATGCCACCCGATCGAGAGATAGAGTTCACTATTGATACATTCTCAGAGACTCGACCAATTTTTAAGACTCTGTATTGAATGGCCCCGGAAGAACTAAAAGAGTTAAAGATTCAGTTGCAAGAATTGCTAGATCATGGGTATATCCGTCCTAGTATATCTCCGTAGGGTGCACCTATATTGTTTATAAAGAAAAAGGATGGCTCGTTGCAGCTCTGTATTGACTATCTTGAATTGAATAAGGACACTGTACGAAACAAGTACCCCCTTCCCAGGATCAATGATCTCTTCGATCAACTACAAGCTACAACGGTATTCTCAAAAATAGATCTTCGCTCGGGTTACCATCAGCTCAAGATTAAGCCGGACGACTTGCCGAAGTCAGCTTTTCGCACTCGCTACAGCCATTATAAGTTTTTGGTGATGCCATTCGGATTGACCAATGCCCCTGCTACCTTTATAGACTTAATGAACCGTGTGTTCCGGCCATAGCTTGATAAATTTGTAGTAGTGTTCATTGATGATATCTTGGTGTACTCGAAGAATAGGGAGGAACATGTAGATCACTTGCGGACCGTGCTACAGACTCTTCGGGATAACAAGTTATATGCAAAACTGAGTAAGTACGAATTCTGGCTGAGCAGTGTATCTTTTCTCGGACACATCATTTCTGCGGAAGGCATTTCAGTCGATCCAAAGAAAGTTGAGGCCATCGTCAAGTGGAAGCGGCCTGCATTCGTCAGTGAGATTCGAAGCTTCCTCCGGCTAGAGGGCTACTACGGCGTTTCGTAAAGGATTTTTTTCGAAATTAGCATCACCTCTGACTCGCCTCACACAGAAAGGAGTCGCGTTTGAGTGGTCCGTCGACTGCGAAGTCTCGTTTGAAGAGTTAAAGCGTCGCCTCACCTCTGCCCCGTTACTTGCATTACCAGACAAGACCTCGGGATTCTAAATATTCAGCGACGCGTCAGGGCAGGGCTTAGGGTGTGTACTCATGCAGAAGGATAGGGTGATAGCCTATGCATCCAGCCAACTGAAAAAGCACGAAAAGAATTATCCTACACATGACCTGGAGCTAGCGGCAATTATGTTCGGGCTAAAATTGTGACGATACTACCTCTATGGAGTGCCTTGTCGAATTTACACCGATCACAAAAGTTTAAAGTACCAATTCACCTAAACGGACCTCAACCTACGTCAGCGGCGTTGGCTAGAATTAATAAATGATTATGACTTGATGATAGACTACACACCTGGCAAAAAAAATATTGTGGCAGATGCGTTGAGTCGAATGTTTGTGGGATCCCTATCCGTTGATCGCAGGTTACAAAGGGACTTAGAGGAAATAGACATCAAACTCCGAATTCGATATCGCGGCGCGCGGGTTGCTCAGATGCGATTCGTACCCAACCTGTTAGAGAGGGTCACATCTACTAAGAGGGATGACCCATTCCAAAGGAAAATGCACGAGCAGATTCTAGCGGGGAAGGCGAAAGATTTTGCAGTAGATGAGAATGGAGTGTTGTGAGTTAAGGGAAGGCTATGCGTCCCCAACAACTCAGAACTCAAAAAGAAAAATCCTTATGGAAGCTCATTATATAGCATATATGGTCTATCTCGGGAGCACAAAAATGTATAAAGATCTTCGCACTATTTTCTGGTGGTACGACATGAAGAAAGATGTGGTGCTCTTCATGTCGTAATGCATAATCTGTCAGAGGGTGAAAGTAGAGCATCAATGACCGGGCAAAAAAATGCAGAATCTTGCTATCCCGGAATGGAAGTGGGAGCACATAAGCATGGACTTCATTGTTGGCTTGCCAAGGACGCAATAGGAGAACGACGCAATCTGGGTCATCGTTGGTTAACCAAGTCAGCGCACTTCATTGCCATCAAAAGTACTTGGATCACTGATCGCCTCGCCCAGACCTACCTTGATGAGATAGTTCGGCTGCACGGAGTACCAGTTTCTATATTGTCTGATCGGGACGGACGATTCCTATCACGTTTCTGGGAAAGCCTTCAGTCAGCGATGGAGACCAAGTTAAAGTTCAGCTTAGCCTACCATCCTCAAACAGATGGCCAAACAGAACAGGTGAATCAGGTACTAGAATACATGTTGTGCCTCTACGTAATCGATTCGAAGTCAAGTTGGGACGTCTACCTACCGTTGGCCGAATTTGCATACAACAATAGTTATCAGTCCAGCATCCAAATGTCTCCGTACGAGGCTCTGTATGGGCGAAAGTGTAGGTCATCGATCTACTGGGATGAAATTGGAAAGTGCCAATACTTGGGCCGGAACTGGTTGAACAAACAGTCCAAAAGGTTCGATTGATCCGAGATCGATTAAAAGTAGCACAGAGACGGCAGAAGAGCTATGCCGACATTCGTCGTCGACCCCTCGAGTTCCAGGAAAGTGACCATATGTTTTTAAAGGTCTCGCCCATGCGAGGAGTCATGTGATTTAGAGTAAAAGGGAAGTTAAGTCCGAGATTCGTTGGCCATTTGAAGTTCTCAAACGAGTCACTTTGGTTGCCTATCAAATTATATTGCCACCATCCCTGTCAGAAGTGTATGATATTTTCCATGTGTCACAGCTTAGAAAGTACGTGCATGATCAGAACTACGTGGTAGAATTCGGTCAGCTGGATCTGCAAGCGGACTTATAGTACACCGAAGAGCCCGTTCAGATCTTGGATCGTAAATAGAAGCAGTAACGGAATCTGGCAGTCTCGCTAGTGCGCGTTCTTTGGCGGAACCACTCGGTCGAAGAATCGACCTGAGAACTCAAATCAAACATGAGAGTAAATTTTCCCTCATTATTCCTTAGGGGTAGGTTCTATTCCTAAATTTTGAGAATAAATTTTTTTATTAGATGGTTAAGATGTAGTATCGGCTAAGAAATACTTGGTATCGTTCCATCGGGACAGATTGAATCAAGATCCTTTTCTCGTTATGTATTAGTTTTTTCGGAATCAGATCCCATATTCAACGGATCGTGCCTCAAGGAAGGACTCGACGGCAGAGTCGAGAGGGGCCTTTCCGTTGCACTGGTTTCCTTGCTCGTTTTCGATGTTGTTTGCTTGCTTTCTTGTTGGTTTTATGACTTACATTTTATTGAATGATTTCAATGGATTTTATTGCCTTTGTTCTTAGGATTTCGTATTTTGTATCGAACCCTTAGAGACTGAAGTAGGAGATATTGATCATCTGTTGGTGCATGCAGGTGATCGTGTAGGCGACGCGCGAGCGGAGTCTTGATGATCTCCTCTTCTCTCTCCCCGTTCACCAACTTCTGAGTGACCTTACTTCGATTGACGCCCTTCTTCCAAGTCTTCGTTCTTAATAAATTGACTCATTTGTGCATTCCGATCAAACGATACCAAAACAATAAAATTGAGTCAGAATAAAGAAGAAGTAGACTTGAAAAACTTATAATGCTTGTCACACAGAATTTTATACGATCACATTGATGCGTGCATGTTCGTTATATATATAACTATTTTATGTTTGGTTGTAGTTAGAACTTATTCATCTATGACTGCTCAATGGATAGTACATAACTTGTGAATTGATAATAACAGCAAGTAGACTATGCCATCGCATTGTGCTAAAGAAGTTTCGTTCATATTAATCTTTGAAATGCTTCGTATGTTAAATTAGTATTCAGATAGCCAATGGTCATGGATAATCTTGTGCACAAGGGTCTTGGTTCCTACGAACGGTCCTCGGGGCACCGGGGCCGATTCGTCCCGGGCGGAACATCAGATAGTCATGCTAGAAACTTAGCACGGGTGAGGTGGGAGTTTGTAGTGGGGCTCGCTACCTGCGCTGCAAGCATCACCGTCTACCCAGACTATGGTCCATGACGGTTAGTCCAAACAGTGATCTTTATGTATATTTAAACTGTGCAAACTAACTATGTCTTTGTTGCAGGGAAGTTCATGGTAAATTTTGTACAGGTGGTTCAAACGGTACAGTTAAAGTTATCGAACGGCGACATATTTTGTTATGTCATTCCATTCTATCGCATATGAATTATTGAACTAAGGCAAGACAGAAAGATCACATAATAAAAATATTGCATGTTCACATGAATACGATATTGATTTGGTATGTTGGGTTAGCTCGCCCTCACCGGTACTTTTTGAAGTACTGACCCTAGTTGCAGCATGTTCCCCGAGTCGAGGCGACGCGGAGAGGAGCTGAAACTTTCTCCAACCCTTCCCTGATCAGGCACGTTCGCATTGTGACTTTGGAAGCTCAAGTACATAATCAAGAAAGGAGCTTGCACTTCCCTTTTGAAGCTCATAGGCGATGGTGATGACTCGCACCCAAGGTGTTTTGTGCTTTTGAAATACTAATAAAGGGTGTAATGTATGGATCGGCTATCTTATTTTGCGTCCAAGTTGTAAGCCCGTGTGGCATCTTTATTATTTTTGGGTCAAGAGTCTGTAAACAGATGTTCATTATCAATAAAGATGACTTTTCTATATCTCAAGGTGTGATATCTTATTTGCGTACTCTGATACATTTGTTCTAAAGTATATCATTATGCCTAGGCCTTGTGCACGCGCGCCTTACGCGTGCACGACATCACGCCCGGGGGACGATTATCGATTTAGCGAAAATCGGGGCGTGACAGTAAGTCAAAACTTTTTATAAGATTATTTAGTTTTAGGGTCTCGTATAATATTTTAAGTTTACGTTTTTATTTTGTCTAGAAGAGGATTTGGATTTCGTTCTGACAATTGATTTGGGCTGACAATAAAATCTTATTTCGGTCTCCATAATGTTCCAAATTTATATTTAGTTTTAGGATATGGTATAATATTAAAAAATTTGTTTAGATTTCTATTTTGGATGGCAAACCCTCTTCTAGAAAATATAAAAACGTAAATGTAAATTTTTATTATTATATGAGATCCTAAAACTAAATAACCCTAAAGAGAACTATGCAGAAATTTCAACCTTCCAATCTACAATTGAACTCGAGGGAGGTCGCATTTCACTTCTAAGTTTTAAATGACTAAGGTCATCTCCAACCCAAGTCCTTAATTACCTAATTGAGGTGATTCCCTCAAAATTTATCTTCAACCAAGCCTCAAATTGAGAAAATTTTGTCAATTTTTTTTTAGGGAATGATGTTGGATTCTCAAATTTGAGAGAAGAGAGTAAATCATCAAATTTGATGATCCACTATTCATGATCATTTCGCGCTCCAAGTTTTGACTAATTACTAATATATCTACATATGTTAAACACTAAACTTAATTAACTCACCATATTTTCTAATTTATAATTATAAATAATATAATAGTTATACCATTCAAATATTCTTATTCAGATATTCCAATAGAATATAATATTGAATATATTTGTGATTAATTTTTTTATTTATTAGATTCATTTGATTAATAAAATAATATTTAAATAATTTGGTAGAAATTAACAGAATAACATTAAACTTTCTAAAATTAAAATACATTAACTTAAAAAAAACATAAACAAGTACATCAAAATTTAAAATAATGCCACCAACAACAACATTGAAATTAAAAAGTCTAAACGTTACAAAAATATTGAAATTAATACGATTATATTAAATGAGTGGTGGTATGCAACCTTTTTATAAGAACAAAATTTGTGGGTTGGAGTTATATAAATATTATTAAATAATATATACATTATAAAATAATATAATATTATCTCGGTAAATAATATTATAATATAATATTAATGTGTATGATTATATTAAATTATTTTGAAGAAATAAATTTATGTAGAAATAAATAGTGGTTGTTTATTATTTGAGAATCGATAGGTTGGAGATGTAAAATTTTGAGGATAACATAATATATATATATATATATATATATATATATATATATATATATATATATATATATATATTGGAGTCCTCAAATTGAAAAAAAAAAATTGAGGATGGATTGGAGCTGACCTGAGATTGTAACTAATTTAACTCTTTTCTAACCTCATCTAATTGCCAAAAAAAAATTAAAAATTAAGAAAAGATGGGTCTGCTACGGCTTCACGAAAGATATGAATGTGTCTCGTTACTTCTCTTACAGTACAAATTCTTGTACTGAATTAACTACATTATAGCTAGTAGAATATGAATATATATGTCATTATGAAATAAGCAATTGGTCTACTGATTCATCACTCGAGTTACGTGTTCAAGCTAGAAGCTCTATACTATAGTCAAAGTGAAGTTGAGCAATTCCTTTCCTATCTGTTTGATGACCGTCTCATTCGCAAGTTGTTGCCAGGGGCACATCGACTTACGTTTCTTGAAATTTATTAAAAAATTAATAATTTTTTTAGTTCAAGATAATTTTTACTTTTGAAATGGATATATTTATCAATACTGGACAAGTCCACGGACACCTAGTCCATATGAAAGATAAATGGCCAAATGTTCTATACACCGTCGAAAGAAGCAGAAGCAAACATTATTTTCCGGAGAAGATGATGCGAGAACTTGTATAAACTGAGGTTTAGGCAAATTATTGTGTTCTTCAATGAGAGCTTACAAAATTTATTTTTTTACTACTTTTTAACAGATTTTTAGGAAAGTGTGAAGTGGAATTTTGATAAGCACAAGATGATTTTGTGCCATGATGATCCGTCTCCAAGTTCGAAGTTTTTTTTCTGACGGCGACGAGTTATTCTCAGATTCGACGGCAAAAGTTTGTAAGCAAACTATGTGCAACAAAGATTGCTTTGGTGGTTAAGATGCAAAGGCAGACTCTCTTTTTCTCTCTCTTTCTTGCTCTTCTCTATGTGAAATTGAGCAATAGCTTTGGCGTCCATTTTTTGGCCCAAGGATGGGCCATTTGTAAATTGCTAGAGCGAAAGCTTCTCTATAACCGAATAAAAGTAAGGTTTTGACAACCTTCCGCAGGATTACATGGCATGATCAACAGCCTTTGCAACCATTAGCGACGCTATTCAGTGTACTCGACCACTATTTAGCTGGGAAGTAGCCATCGTTTAATTCTTCCACTTCCTCACGAAAGGTAAGATCACGATAGCCTGTCAACGTGGTGGTAATATCACGTCAAATACCGAAAATACTGAGAAATACGAGGACGGATTAGGCCAGCTACTCCGTACAAGATATGAAAATGTCGTACGACGATCACGACTGTCTAGAAAAGTGGGAGGACTCTAGCTTGCGAATGGCGTCAGTTCTAAATCCGACAAATTCTAGAATCTCAACCCAACAACAAGTAGCAAGAGTATATCATACATAAAATGTAGTAAGGCGTCTGGAACGCTATATCATATATGATCATGAAGATAGTAATGCAAAATGCTACACATTAGAAGAGTACAAATATATAGGATCACAAATACCATCCTAGGTCTAGTATATACAACCACGCTAACCGAAGTCAGAGAAAACGTGTTATAGAATAAAAGGGCTAACACATGTCCTGACTAAACACAACAAATGAAAGATAATGAAGCTACAAATAGAAAATTCACTCGCGAGCTAGGGTCGCAGATCTAAGCGTGCAGACCATCGACCTAAATGTACGGCATATCCTTGACCTCCACAGGTAAATCTGGAAATACAAAATCAGTAAAAAATCATTAGTGGGGTCAAAACAGCATCTTTTATTGTAGCACCCAAAGAAATCAGCATCCTGAAAGTTTTCATCAGCGTAATTAGAACATATGTGTTAAATTAGTCGATTCCCTGCTTTTGAAAAATTCTTTTGGCTGCCAACATAGCCTTGAATTTATAAACAGTTCTGTCAGCCTTTATCTTCTTCTTGAAGATCCTTGTATCCAATAGATGTTGCTCCTTCAGGAAGATTGACCAATACCCAAGTGTTGTTGGATATAATGGAGTCAATCTCATTATTAATTGCCTTTTCCCAGAAGATAACATCTATGGTCTTCATCTTCTCATCGTAGGTAAGTGAATCTGCTTCAACATGATTGGTGACAAAGTCTTCCTCGAAGTCCTTTGTCCTCCTCACTCGCTTTGATGACGGCTCAACGAGTTCTGGTTCAAACCTTGCCTCTCTTACGGTAATCTCCTCTTGGACCATAGCTTCTTTGAAAATATTAGCATCATTGATACTTACATTATTCTCTGGAATATCTGCAAGAATAATATTCTTGTTCCTGGAAAACTTGTCCTTAAAGAATTCAACGTCGTAAGATTCAATTATATGATTGATTTAATATTAAGGAATCTCCAAGCATCACCCTTTTCAGCATAATCCAAGAATATAGTCTTTGTAGTCCTTGTTCCCAGCTTCTGAATCTTGATGTTGAGAAGCTTTACATATGCCATACAACCCTATACTCAATGACATTTAAGTTGGGTCATACCTTGAACCAGAGTTCCTCGCAGTTGTGAACAGTACTTTATTAAGAATAAACATAGATGTAAGCATAACTTTTCCCCAAAAATAGTTCGAAAGACCCGTATTTAATAACATAGAGTTCATCATCTCTGTTAATTTCTTGTTCTTCCTTTCTACTATTCCATTGGATTGAAGAAAATACGTAGTAGTCATTTCATTAATAATTTAATGTTCTTTCGCAGTACGATACGAAATCAAGGGAACGATATTCATCACATCGATCATCTTTGAGTCTCTTGAGTTTTTGTCATATTTGACGCTCTTTACCCTTGAAGTCCTTGAATTTCTCGAATGATTCATCTTTCAATTTTAGTAGATAGACGAATGAGTACTTCGAGAAAAAAGCGATTAAAGTAATGAAATACTTTATCCCCAGTTTTTATGAAAAATTGCTTGAAGTCACATATATATAAGTGGACCAACTCTAGAAGATATGTACTTTGGTTCAGCCATCTAAACGACATTCTTACAATATTTGTTTGCGCAAAGACTTCACACTTCTCACTTCCTTACCCCCATATATGGAGATAAGATCTAGATTATGCATCTTGTTAATTCATTTACAATTAACATATCTAGTCTATCATGCAACAACTGAAGTTAATAACTAGAAGTAGAAACTACATTAATGCCTTCAGGTGGAGTTATAATTTGAAGTTTAAATATCACTTCAATACAGAAAGCCTTCCCCAAGAAGTATGCTCATTTGTAGGACATTACCATTTGACCAACATTGATGTCCATTCTCAAGTCCCTATTGCACAACAGACTTCCTAAGATTAATTTCTTAAAAATCATAGGTACGTGCTTCATATTCTCTAGGGTAAGTAACTTCCCCGATATCAGTTTTAGCATCAATGGACCGATTTCCAGAACTTCAACTTGAGATTTGTTCGTCATCGAAACTTCTCAAAAGTAGGTCCATAAGTAGTGAAAAACTCCTTCTATGAATACATGTGGCAAGATGCAGCCGTGTCCACCCACCAGTCAATGTCCACGCCAGATGATTCAACTAACACAATCATAGCAACCAAGTTAAGCTCACTTTTCTCTTTTAGTTTTGGCTTGGACCTGCAATCCTTCTTGAAATGGTCCTTCTTGTCACATTTGAAACAAGTTCTATCGTTTTTGGACTCTAGCTTGAAAGAATATTACTTAACCTTTCGATGGTTAAAGTCATTTTTGTTGTTATAGGAAGCCTTCTGCTTTCCCTTGGAATCTCCAGACTGTACCATGTTTGCCTTAGCAAACTGTTTGGACATAGTGTCCATTTTTATCTGTCCTCTGGTTTCATCTTCATTGTGAATCCATTACAGAAGATCTTCTAATTGGATCTACATCTTTTGTGGTACATGTCGGTTGTAAATTTGTATCAACCAGAAGGAAGTTTGGAAACAATAGCCCCCCCCCCCCCCCCCCCACTATAAACTTGTCTTCTTGTTTCATACCTTCCTCCTTGAAGCTTTTACATCTTCAGAAGTTCTTTAACTTGAGGTAATACCGTCTTCTAATCTTCAAATTGCATCTGTAAGAATTTGTTGGCGAGATAGATCATTGACAACTTCTTTGTGTTGTTTCTCAAGAGACTTCCATACGTTTCTTGCAAGCTCTTTCTTGTTGTAGGACTCTGCCATAGAATCATTCATGGAGTTGAGAATTAATAACTTGCACAAGTTGTTAACTTTCTTCTATTTTTGATGCATTATAATGGCGTCTGCCAGCTTTTGTACATTATTCGTTTCTAGAAGAGTTGGTTTATTTTTCTGTCAACACATAATTAACATTAACGAGTTGAAGATTCAGAGATATCTTCATCTTTCAGATGTTGCACTGCTCTCCGTTAAACTTCTCAAGTTTGTGAAAACTTGTATCAAGACGATTTGTACAATTTTTTATCTTTGTTGCTCGGATCATGCTTTGAGATTGTTATTTTCTGTTTACAAAGATCATACATATGTACGTGTAAATCGAAGATCATAATTAATTGCGGTGCCCTGGACTTATGCAACAAGATTATAACTTCTGTTCTAACTACAACTTGTACGAATGGAAAGATTATAAACTGACTATATGAAATAAAAAGCTTGCAATAATAAGTTGCTGGAAACGAAAAGCAATTAAATTTTTTTTTCAATCGCAGTTGCTCCCATGAGATAGAACAAAATCTATAATAATATGAAGAAGAAAGAACTCCTTGTTGGGTTGATGACTATCATCGTTGCTCAAAGCAAGATTTGACCATTTCCATCGATCTTCTCCTAGGAAATAGTAAGTTCAATGTATTGAACTTCTTGTATGCTCCTTTTCACCTTTGTTGTGAAACATGAACTAGACGATCGGATGGTCATTTTCGTAGATTTTTGTGGCTATTGCAATAATCCTCCCGTAGTAGTATATCTTATGTCCTTCTAAAGAGAAGAGAACGAGCGCATATACAGGGAAAGCTCATGTCAAAACTTGTCGTCATCCCCCTTAATCCGGGGATAATGCCCACGGATAAGGGACGATTATTAACCATTATCACGAAATCTCAAAAGATTAGGAACGGTTAGAACCAAATATCCACTAAAACAGCCAATCAACGTGATTTTCGTGAAGAACTGCGGCATTTTTGCACAGAAATGAAGTGACTACACAGTTTTGCACTCAACTCAACGTGCTGCGCAACAACTGTGCAGACACCCACGCTGTTATGTGTTCTCCGCACGCAACCACACGCAAGAGCACAATAAAGCTCAAAAACGTCATCTCGCGTCCGTTGCTAAGTGTAAAGTGCCAAGTACGTCAACAAAGTTCCACTTTGCGTCCGAGTCCGAGTCGTCTAAGAAAAATCCCAAAGAATAAGTGACAAAAAATAAGAGTGTTTTCATGGTGTCTTGATCTTTCTCTCTAGGAAACTATTCCAACATCTCAACCACATGGACTTCCATACCCCATGTAACAAGTCAATAAATAAAAAAATCTTATATTTATTTGAGATGCAAAAAGAAAAAATCTTATACTTTTTTGAGATGCCAAAAAAAATCTTATATTGAAATACAAACTTGGAGTTCTTTATAAATGTGGGACTATTATTCTAGAGTTAAAAATCAAAAACCATAACAGTAATAAGCCCATCTCGCAGTCAGCAACCAAGGAAATTCAGTGCCACGCTTTCCACAGTTGATTGCAAGTCATTTTCTATGGTGAAGAATGTAATATTGTTGGTTGGTTGGTTGGGTTTTTCTTTTATACAGCAAGTTCACCAAATCTTTTTTTGTATTTCTTTTTCGATCGACCAGCAGCTCCATCTCCACCAACTTCGCAGAACCATGGCCCATCCTCTTTTGGAGCCTGTGTTTTCTTTCAATTGAAATTGTTGGTATTTATAATTCTTTTGTTTGGGTCATCCTTTCCTCCCCTACTACTACCACCACCACCACCACCACCACCACCAACGTCCATGTACGATGATAGATGCCAAGAAACGAATCTTTCAACTAATACGTGTTGTTCGACTGTCTATGAAAAGTTTAAACAAATAAAATTATATCACACATACCACACCATATACCAACCCAGCGTAATTCCTGTTCCCTTTGGTCTCAGTTTGGTTGGCATGAGTGGAAAGGAATTCAATTCTTTTTTATTTCATTCCTTTAAAAAATTATAATTTTTTCGATATTCGAAAGGTCAAAAAAATTGGAAGGAGAACTGAATTCTTGAAAGCATGAAGGGAACTACTTTTCTCCCAATTTTTTATTTCTTAAATTGGGGCGTTTGGTTCAAGTTTTGGAGGCTTGGAAATAGATTATTTTTTACCCTTATTTAGTATGTTTAGGATTAAAAATTGGAAGAGAATATGAGGGTCTTCATATTTCTATTGCTGTGGAAAAGTAAAATACAATATCCCCCTTGAAAATAATTTTGCTTTTCTAGAAATATTGTTTGGATATTTATTTGGACAATAATACCTTTATTTTACTTTCAAAATTTCAATTTCTATCCCAAACATGTGAATTTAGGTAATAGAAATATTATGATATTAATGAAAGAATATTTATGAAAAACTAAATAAATTAAGATTCTTGTTTTCATATTTTTAACCTAACATAAAATATGAGTATAAAAATATTGAATCTCTTTTCCATAAAAAAATGAATGAAAAATAAATTCTTAGGATTACAAAATCTTCATCCAAACACCCCCCTAAAAGAATGTCTTTTCTTTTCCATTGTCATGATTCAGCGAACCAAACGAGGCGAATGAGTTTTGCTTTGAATTTTTTTTCTTTCTCTGCTAACTTTATGGTTGTCTTTGGTTTGGTAGAAAGTGGGAAAAAAAAAGCTGAGTGTTTCATGTACAAACAAGATCCTATCTACATAGGATTTAACTTTTATTTGTTTTCCTTTTCTTCACTTAGGGGCTATTTTGTTCGCGAATTTGAAGCGTGAAAGTTGATTTTGGATCATTTCACGTGTTTGCTTATAGAATTTGTAGACAAAATTTATAATTTGACATGAAATGCAAATTTTGTTTACCCCGAAATAGGAATTTTATATCAGAATTTTTTTCTCCAAAGTAGAACAGGGAAGTAAAAAAATTCTGAATTTTTTTTGCGCATTTGGTTGCAAAACCACTTCCTCTCTACTTGAACAAAAAAAGATTTATTAGTCATGTCATTTAAAATTATATATATTTTTTCCCTCACTTCAACAACCAACCAAACATCAAACTTTAGAATTTTTCACTTCTAACCTCTACTTCTTCAAAGCACTCACATGAAGAATTTTTAACTTCACTTCACTTCATTGCAATGTGTAAAAAAAAATGTTGATTTTTGAATTTTATACTTTGTCGCACTTGCTGAACCAAATAGCGATCCTTAATGCTTGTTTGGTTCGGCAAAGTGAGTCGAAGTGGGTAATCGTGAAATCGATATTCTGTGTGCATATTGTGTATGCACGTCATGCGTACGCAATTTTTTTTTCACATACTTCGTTTGGATGCTTTAAAAAAGTGGGAAAATAAATTCATGAATCCTTTGTTTAGATTGATTTGAAGTTGGAAATGTAACTTTGTACTTCTCTTGTTTGGATGTAATAATGAAGTGACCGGTAAAGTGATATGGTAACCACTTTTGAAATAAGGTTACCATATCTGACTGGTTATCACACCATATATGGATAGCAGACTGGTTATCACACTATATATCTGCTGCTTTAGATCATGCTTATTCTCCCAGCTCCTGTTAAAGATGCTACAGATATGACACTTCTGCTGTGCCATAAGCAATAGCTCGGTATTTCGCTTCTGAACTCGATTGTGAGATCAAATTATGCTTCTTGCTCTTCCACGACACAAAGTTTCTGCCAATAAATATCGAATAGCCAGATATAGACCTTCTATCCGTAAGACTAGCACCCCAATTGGCATTTGTAAAATATTAAAGCTGAGTATGCCCCTGATTCTCCATCCGAATTCCCTTTTTCGAATTTTGGGCCAGATAACGCAGGATTCTGAGAACTGCCTGCCAATGTGGAATTTGTGGAGATGCCCTAAATCTACTCAGGATACTTACGACGAAGGAAATGTCTGGACGAGTCATGGCTACCAAGTAGTTGAGTTTTCCAACCACTCGATGATACTGACCAGGATTGGTCATCAGGACCCCCTCATCGGGAAGTAACTTTACTCCTGGATCCATGACGAGGTTGCTCCCTTGACTTGCATCATTTAGGATATCCAGCACATACTTCTTCTGCGATATTACAATGTCTCGCTTACCCCGTGTGACTTCAATGCCCAAGAAGTAGTTCAACGATCCCATATCCTGGTTTGAAACTGTTCTCCCATAAACTTTTTTAGCCCTACAAAACCTTGGTTGTCATCTCCCGTAATCACAATGTCTTCAACGTACACGCCAAGTAGTATCATGTCAGCTAATATTTGTCGGTAAAGTACCGAATGATCCTTCTTCGATTGACACATGCCAAACTGGGTAATAACATATGTAGATCGAACAAACCACGCACGAGGAGATTGTTTGAGACCGTAGAGGACCTTCCACAGATGACACACTTTACTCTTCAAGATCCCCATGTAGAAATGCATTATTCACATCCAACTGAAGCAATGGCCAATCATAGCAGACTGCTAAGGCTAGACGCACACGTACATAGGTCATTTGGGAAACAAAGAAGAATGTCTCAAAATAATCTTTATTGTAAGTTTGAGAATACCCTTTTGCCACAAGACAAATTTTCAGACGATCAAGAGTGCCACCCGATTTCACCTTTATTGTGAACACCCACTTGCAACATACTGCCATCTTACCAGTAAGAAAATCCATTAAGTCCCATCTATGGTTATCTCGAAGTGCTTTCATCTCCTCTTCCATCGTAGCACGCCAACCCGGATGTTTGAGTCCTTCCTCTGTGGAATCGAAGATCTAAATTCTGTCAATAGTCGCCACAAAGGACTGAGTCTGACACACAAGTCCTTTGTAGTGCCATCATCTCACAAGATGGTCATGACATGCACGATGAGGGCGAGACAGTATAACATGCGGTGGTGAATCAGTGGAACTGGAGGAGGACAATGGCTCGACGACCGAGGGTACCATTGGTGATGTTTGTTCTTCCAATGTTGGTGAATCAGTGGAGATGAAGGAGGACGATGACACGATGACTAGGGGCACCATCGGTGATGCTTGTTCTGTTGGATTTGGTAAGATTGGCGATAATTATCATGCCCTAAACCTATTATACTGGAGAGCGGGGGCGGACAAAGCCAGCTGTGTATACTAGAGTACTCCATACTATGAGATACGGTCACAACTGTCTAGACATGTGAGGGTTTACTCTACAATCCAACGAATATTCCTGGGTTAAGAGTCCTAGTTGTCTCAATCTTAAGCAAGCAACATGTTACAAGAAGTATAATCCCCAAACATATAATAGTAAGGCATCCTAAACTATACGTACATAGATGATCATGAAGCTAGTTACCAAAATGAAGAACTAGCAGAATGCAATATTACATGATCAACTCTAGCTATAGTCTAGAATATGCTTTATATGTAGGCCCGTAGGCTAGAATATCAAATACCAAAATTTGAGCTAAACACGTGCTCGGTGGCTAAATGCCTCAAAGGTATAAGTACAAGATCAGGTGGGTGGTGAAGAAGAAATCCACTCAAGTCCTCGGGTATTCCTCGTGTTCACCATCTGGAGGTAGAATGTATGGGAGATCCTGCGATATTTCTCCAAAATCTGGACATACAAAACCAGTGGGGTCAGACCCCAAAATAGCAAAGTACCACAATGGAGCCAACTTAAGAACAAAAATCAGCATGCAAACATACAATAGCATAAGAAAATATAAATAATAGCAATATGTAAATAAATAATTTTAAGCAGTTCTGGAATCAGTAACGGATACAATTCATGATTAGTAGCTGGAGGATCCAAGATAAGACAAGACTAGAAAATATACAATTACGGCCAAACATGACCTACGGCTTGCTACCATTAACTAATTAGGGTTATCACAATCCTGGTTACTAACAAATGTAGTTGAGATTCCATATAGCCACATGCCCTGCAGACTATCAGGATTATCCAGACGTTAGAGTACATAGCATAGATTAATTAAGTATAAACTATTTTTCTGGTAAATTACAACACTCGATGGTGTGCTGGAAGTGTGCCCCTCTCGACTGAGATCTCCAAATCCATCAGGTGTTGCTGGGATACCTGGATTGCATGTAGTCAGGAAATCTCTCTAGATGTTTTTAGATAATTATTCTAGTTATTAACTTAGGCACTTTATCAAGGATTCCTGACCGTGGTGCTCAGGAATCTGCCTTAGATATGATGCAAGACTGGACAATAGCTTAAAAAGTATAATCATGATAGGGACAAGCAATCAACCACGATAATTATCTTATCAGTACAAGCATTTCAGTTGTAGAGATCCTAGCATGTCAGGTATGAGCTGTAACACCCTGTTCCGCTCAAGCAGACTGCCAATTCAAATGACAAAGTGCAATGTCCTGACCCACTTTTCTCAGGCGAGAATACTCGTTTGAGGCAATGTATATCCAAACTTGTCCCTACAGGAGTTCGGCTTAGGCTTTCAGAGGCTCGCTTGACGTATCGCTCAACTGAGGTGAATCATCGCTAAGGTGGGTGGCTACGGTGAACTTGTCTTTGCTTAGCCAGCATACTTAAAATATGGAATGATACATACTAGTCGCTAGGTGAATCACCCCATGCATGCTAATAAGAATACAACACACCTAGCTAAGGGAATAATTCTAACTTGTATTGCTTGTGTTAGAATATGGAATTAAAATATTGCTTAAATTCAGACCCTCGCATGCTACCCTAGATCATGTCGCTCGGAAAGTCCCTTACGATTTTACTACTTGGCTTACCTTCAGGCCCGAGCTAACGTGAATGATTACGTTTATACAAATGCATGCTTGCCTGCTTGTATATTGCCTCATCGATGCTTGTCGCATAAACTGTGCCTCAATTATGTAACACTGTGCATGTCACGCATTCATCTAGTTCTCCTCGAAAGACTATCTAATAGTCGTTCCGTGCAAGAGTGAACCTGCAAATATTCGGGACCGTTAGGTTACCAAGGCAATCCCCACACCAGGGGAATGCGTCAAGGCAAGTTGTTCACTGAACGAGAATCATGTCAAGCAAATCAAGTAGCACAGCTCGTGGAGCAATACTCGTTCAGAGCAGAAAATTAAGATTCAAGTATCTCGTGTACTCGTGTATCTCGTGAAATTGAAAGACCAATAATTGTATGTCTCGGACAACTCAAAAATGAGGTACAGCTCCACGGACGGTCACCGAGGCACTAGGGCCGATCTGATCCGGATAAAACTCACATATCGTCTCACCTACTTGGACGAGATAGTTTGTAGCACCTCACGTACTTTCATTACATTCCATCCTCGTCATTGACTAAATTGGTTCTTTATGGCTATGCCAGCGAACATGTAATATAGATAAGTCATCCTCGCTTAGCGGCTATCTGCGTACGAGTCATTGCATCGCGTCAAGAGCATCTAAAATACAGTCTCACTCACAACACTGTGTTTGCATATGTATTGCCCATCAATATTTATAAATGCTCGTGCTTGAATTAACTTGGTTTGTCTTGGACAGGGAAGGTCAAATGGTAAGTTGGTAAGTCTCGCCGTATTTCCTCCTATATCGCACGGCGTACTGCCATACGAGTTAGGTTATGCAAAATTGCCATAAAACTGATCCTAAGGCAACTAGAAAGACAATGTAATAGTTGGTGCACGGAACCTATATTACGTATTTGGATTTGTCGAGCGGGCGAGTAGCCTCCCCACCAGTGTATTCAATGTACTGATAATCCACCAGATCGTTTGTAGGGTACGGAAGAACCTTGTTTGGCGTAGATACCTAATTCGTACGTGCTAAGGTGTAGAGATCACTCTGGAGCCTTAGAGCATTATGATCCAAAACTGAAGCACATGTAGAAGACATAATATTAGAACATCACCTAAACATCGCATGAATATCGCCTGAACATCGCCTTTACAATTATTCCACAATTGTAGCCACTTGGCACATTTTTACTGTTTCAGAGAGAGAGGCTTGAGCGACTTATAATCTCGGCCGCCTATAACATTTGTTTATATCATTAAAGAGTTGCTTTACTTCTACTTGTGTTATTCAATACTTTCGCTATGGTCGACTCAGTGAACTTGTTACCAAATCGCCTATGCGTTTATGATTTTGCTGCACTCGGACAATCTGTGCGACTCTATGGCTTAGAACTCTTACCGCCAGCCAATGAACCACGGCCTTGAACGGGTATGGCTCACGCTCGTGCTGCATCATGCCCGGATGGGTCAAAGCGATCGTTCCGCGGGAGCACTAGCGCGGTGATTCTCGCCAAGTAGGGACGGCCAATTAGCCTGCGGGAGATCGGGACATGACATGAGCTACGTCGAGCCACTATCAGGTTTATCAGTATATGTCAGGTATCTAAAGTCCGGTATCAAATTCGTTTAATATAAGTCAGGTGTCGGGAGTTCTCAGTTTAATCGTGCCATTATATTTTATGTTTCGGGTATTCCATGTTCTGGTAAGTATAGCATCCAGGTTATAAGCAATTAAAAATAATATGCATCATATGAATTTACCTAATTGGGCCAAGCACAAGGAGTAAATAATCCATAAGAGAACATATAACAAAGAAAAAATTGCTACTATAAGTGCTAGAAGTGTAGGAGATGAGCTGGCCACCAGCAAAAAATATGCTGCATGGATCAAACTGGCCATATAGATCAAACTGGCCGCAGGCAAGAAGCAGACTGCATACAAGAAGTTGGCCGCATGCAAGAAGCTGGCACATGGATCAAGACAAGGTTCACTCCTCAGGACAAGGGTTGAGTGACGGGAATAAATACAAGGCTAGAAAGTGACTGAAGTGACTAACCAATAAAGTATGTCAGATAAGTGACCAATGTGACTGAGCAATAAAGCGTGTCAGGAAAGTCACCGATGTGACTAGCCAATAAAGCGTGTCAGAGAAGAAAAGACAAATTCAGGGGAAATTATGCCAAGGCGGCATTGAGTCATGCATTAGAAAGGGACGTATAACTCGGTGTCGCATGGACAATTTTGGCTGCATGCTCCTTTGGGCCGCATGGAATCAGGAAGTTAGAGAAAAAAAATTTCGTTCAAGTTTTATACATTTGGTCAAGGGACGCATGTGTAAATTCAGCCATGCGTCCAACAAGATGCCCACATGCTGAGTTTGGAGCGAGGAGTCCAAGCCGTATGTAAAGCAGGCCACATGGAGCTCCTTCGTACCAGAACGACATGTTTCAGTCATGAAAAAACTCCAAGTCCTGAAAATGCGATTCTCTATGAAATCCTCATTTCTAGCTCAAATCTAGAGAAGTAAAGATCTAAATCACTTGAAATCAGATGCTCTCACACATAGAATAACTAGTCTTGGAAAATAACAAGTTTTAAGAGATCAAAACCATAAAAATGTCAAGAACACAATAAACTAAAAATGTAGATCTAGACCAACCAAGTTATCAAAATCGAAAATACCAAGAAGTAAACATGCATATGAGTTCATAGATCACAATATAGACTAATAAAATACAATAAATCCATAATAATATAAAAGTGCAAGTTCTCCATCATTGGCAAGATATACTTGCCTAGAACCACCACTAACTACTACCACTACTACCAAGGGAAAGGGGAGGGTACCGGTCCTAGGCTGCTCTTGGCTAGGGAGGAGGGGAAAGGAGGGTGAAGAAATAAAATGAGGGAAGAAGAAATAAAAAGAGGAAAACGGTGAAAGAATGGGGAAGAGAGAGAAAGAGAGGGGTTATATATCAAGGGTTGTTAACACTATTCACAAATCTAGAAATTATATGAGAGCAGCTAGAGAAATCCAAAAAAAATATACGGAAAGTAATATACAACAATAACACACATATACAAGATAAGAACATAAAAAATACGCAATAGTGAGACGAGTCTCACAACTCTCACCTCCTTAGAAAAAATTTTGTCTTCAAAATTTCAATAAGGCACATGATCTAGGAAGAAGACTACGGAAATCAGGCAATAAAATAAGCATCATGGTATATGTGATAATCATGCACAAGCTATAAACTATCTAGCATAAGACAAGCATGCAAAAGATAAGATCAAAGTACGGGATATACGAACAAGTATACCTCACGAGTCAAACATATATGGGTATCGAGCTTGGATATCATCCTCGTGCTTCCAAGTTGACTCGTCCGGTGAGTGATGCCCCTAAGCAACTCGGACTAAACGAATGGTCCGGTTCGTGAGAATTATCTCTCTCCGGTCCAAAATAGATACATGCCTCTCCTCATACAAAAGGTCGGTACCAACAACCAATTCTGAATAATCTAGGACATGGCTTATATCCGGTATATACCGTCGTACCTGGGATACATAAAAAATATTATGTATCTCACGAAGCAACGACGGAAGAGCAAGATGATAGAAAATATCTCCTACTCACTCAAGAACATCAAACGGACCACAAACTAAGCTTTCCCCATACATCAAATCTGATGACTCCACGGGTAGGCAAAATCTGAAGGAATACATGGTCGCTGACAGAAAACATAAGAGGTCGCCGATGCGAATCAGCCCAATGACGTTGGCGATCTTGTACTACTTGAAGATGCTTTCGAACTTGCTTGACTAATACAACTATTTGGGCTATCATTTTGGGACCAAGCAATTGTCTTTCGCCAATATCATCCCAAGCTACAGGGGATCTGAACTTCCTTCCATACAGTGCCTCGAAGGGTGCCATCTGGATACTGACTTAGAAACTGTTATTGTAGGATAACTCTACCAAGTGTAAGTGATCCTCCTATGAATCACTAAAGTCAAGGATACATAAATGAAGCATATCTTCTAGAGTCTGGATGGTTCGCTCTGACTGACCATCTTTTTGGGGGTGATATGCCATACTGAACTTCAGGCGGGTGCCTAAGCTCTTTTAAAGACTGCCAAATTGAGAAATAAATCTTGAATATCTATCTGAGACTATGCTGACTAACACTCCATGTTGTCTAACAATCTATCTCATATACATCTCGGCTAACTATTATATGGACTAGCCAATATTGAAAGGAAGAAAGTGTGCAACTTTCGTGAGTCGGTCCACTATTACCCAAATAGCATCCCTGCTAGCTGGGGACCTAGGTAGACCCATCATGAAATTAATGGTAATATGCTCCCACTTCCACTCTGAAATTGGTAAAGGTTGAAGAAGTTCTAATGGTATCTGATGCTCAGCTTTAACTTGTTGGCATACCAAACATCGAGAAATAAACCGCGTTACTCGTACTTTATTTTATTTCACCAGAAATGATGATGAATGTCTCTATATATCTTGGTTCCTCCGGGATGCATTGAATATTATGAACTATGAACCTCCGACATAATCTCACGACGAAGGTCTCTGTTAGGTACACAAAGACGATTCCTAAAATGGAGAGTTTCTTTATTGGGAATGCTAAGTTAGAGTCTACGCCCTTCATCACACTCTACTCTGAGTCACTGAAGCTTGGCATCTGCTGACTGTGCTACCTTGATTTTTTCTACTATACTGGACTGAACTTGTAGACCTACCATCAATACTGAGTTGCCAGGCAATACTACTTCTACACCTATATCTTGAAGATCTTCTAAAATATCTCGCTGTGCTGTGAGAAAATAAGCTCCTACTCTCCGGCTCAAGGCATCTGCTACCACATTGGCCTTCCCAGGATGATACTAAAGTTTAAGATCATAGTTTGTCATCAACTCTAGCCATCTTCTGTGCCGCATGTTAAGATCCTTCTGGGTAAAGACATACTTCAAACTCTTGTGATTAGTATAAATATCTACTAGATCTCCATATAAGTAATGTCTCCAAAGTTTGAGTGCAAAAATAACTGCCACTAACTCCAAGTCGTGCATCCGATAATTTTTTTATGATCCCAAAGCTGCCGGGATGCATAAGCTATAACCTTGTCATACTGCATTAGAACGCATCACATTCTCTTGTCGGACGTATAACAATAAATTGTGAATCCACCTCTCCCGTTCGGAAGCATCAAAATAGTTGCTATGATCAATTTTTGCTTAAGCTTCTCGAAAGAGGTCTGACATGCATTTGTCCAATCAAAGCGTACATCCTTCCGTGTTACCTGTATCAAGGGTACAATTTTTTTTAGCAAAGTCTGCAATAAATCATCGATAATATCCTGCTAATCCTAAGAAACTGCAAACTTCTGTAACTATTATGGGTACTGGCCACATTTTAACAGCTTCTATCTTCTTGGGATCTACCTCCACTCCACCTCTGGCAATGATGTGGCCCAAGTAGAAAATACGATCAAGCCAGAACTCACATTTGCTAAACTTTGCATATAACTTATGCTCTCTGAGAACTTGAAGAACTGCTCAAAGATGCTGCTCGTGTTCTAATTTACTCCGACTGTACACCAAGATATCGTTGATAAACACTATCATGAACTTGTCCAGGTAAGATATAAAAATATGGTTCATGAGATCCATAAATACTGTTGGCGCATTGGTTGCTCCAAAGAACATTAATAGAAACTTTCAATGGCCATATCTTGATCTGAACGCTACCTTAGGTATATCTTGCTCTCTAACTCTGATATGATAATATCCAGACCATAAATCAATCTTCAAAAATATGATCGCTCCACTAAGTTGGTCGAACAAGTCATCTATCCGAGGCAATGGATACTTATTCTTGTTGGTTACCGCATTGAGGGTACAATAATCAACACATAATCATGACGTGTCGTCCTTCTTCTTCACAAGTAGCATCGAAGCTCCCCAAGGGGATCCATTAGCAGGAATAAATCCCTTGGTTCTCAATTATTCAATCATTCGGTATAAGACTTCTAACTCTGAAGGCGTCATCCTATATACTCTCTAATACTGGGGCTATTCCGTTAAGTAGATCGATGGTAAACTCAATCTCTCTTTCTGATGGCATACCTGAAAGTTCTTCTAGAAACATATCTGGAAATTCATTAACAACTCTGGAGAATCATACTTCTTCCGCTACTGCCATTCTCAAGGTTGCTGGTGAAGACTTTATTTTGCCTCTAGAAAATAAGAATTATTCTTCTCGGGGAATACAAAAGATAACCTTGCCAGTATGGCAATCTATCGTCGCATATCAAGCACTTAACCAATCCATGCCTAAGATGACGTCATAATCTCCTATAGAAAATTCTATCAATCTGGCAAAAAATTCTTGCCTGCACACTATGACTCGACACGATGCCTAAACTTTATCGACTGCCATAATACCGTTGCCAGTAAGTATATTGAGTCTCACTGATAAGGATTTGGGTTCCAAACTAACTCGTGTCGCAAATCGTGCAATCATAAAAGAATGTGATGCACCTGAATCAAACAATACTGAAGCTGAATAAGAGTTGATGAGAATGGTACCTGCCACTACTTTACCTGAAGCTAACTGCTCTTCCACAATGAGTGACATTGCCTGACCTCATCCTCTTGGTGCTGGTCCTCTCTGCTACAGACTTTCTTGTCTGTCCTGTGCTTGAGCTTGGGCCTGCGCATACTGTTGTGGCCTTTGTTGCTGGTATACTTGAAATTGGGTCAAAAAAGGCCTCTGAACCAGGTTCTGTGGAGCCGACACTAGAGCCCTATATTGTGGTCCTGCTGGGGAAGATGATGATGAACTGGCTCTGTGTGGGCAAGATCCTACTCTGTGTCCTGGAGCTCCATAGGCTAAACATAATCCTTTTTCTCTGCGGCACTCAGAAAATACGTGCCCAGGTTTCCTACAATGAGAACACCCTACTGAAGAAGATGTCCTCTGCTGCCGGGGTCGGGTTGGTTTTGTTTGCTGGACCGAGGCTTTTGATGGTGGCCTCCTCGTAGATCCAATGGTTAAGGCCCTAATTGCCGGGGCTGGTGCTGAAAACTGGCAGTAAGAACCTCCTGAGGAATGGGTCCTCTTCCTTCCTCCAGTTCTATCCATAATTCTTTGGAAGGTATACACATGCCTCCTTGCTGCTCGTAATACGATGTCGAAAGTCTGGAACTTATATTATTTTATCGTTAATATGATCTCCAGGTGAAGTCCCTGCTGGAAGCTCCTAGCTCTATCCAATTCGGTCGCCACCAAGATAGGAGCAAACCGACTTAGTCTGCATAACTCTGCCGTATAGTCGTTGACAGTCATGTCCATCTGCTTCAAGTTTTTAAACCTTTGTTGAAGATCATAACGCAGTACCGTGTCAAAGTACCTCGTTTGGAACCTCTCGCTGAAGACGGCCCAAGGGACGGGTATTGCTAAGGAAATCATTTGTACTGTCCACCAGTCTCGGGCTAAGTCTAGCAACTACAATCAAACTACTGATACTTGCTCTCTGTCAGGCACTCTGGCTGCCTCTAGGATAGCTTCATTGTCCTAAATCCACGCATCTGATGCTATCATATCTTCGGTACCATAAATATATGAGGGTTGGAGGCACTTGAAGTTGCTTGCTGAGTTGGGGGCACGATGTCCGCCTCTCTCTAAGGCCTCATATACTGACTAAATAAGAGCATTATCCCATCGCTCTTGAGATACTAGTAACTGCCTGATGATCCCTATCAGGGCCTGTGTATCACTTTATACATTGGTGGGAACATGCGGGGCTGGCACTGCGGGTACAACTGGTGGTTCTGGTTGGACCTGTTGTTCCACATCTTTAGCCATCCTGGACTCTTCTTCAGAATTGTAAAGAGATATTGACCGGCTGGTGGTTATCCTACTACCCAAAAACTCTAGCTGGCTGATCAGAAGGACCAGGAACAATGTCCCTAAAAGATAGAGAATACTAGGATCAAATCGGAAGGACATGATAGATCGAGGATCAAAGATGATGTTGAATCAAGATTTCTCGGATACAAATTTGATGTTGGAGAAGATCAAGGAGTAACATGGTTGAGACATCTAAACAATGATAAACCCCCATATTTTTGAATTATTAGACCTGCATAGGCCATCACTTAAACTGTGTCATACCCCAGAACTAAAATACTAGAGAGTAGGGGCGGACAAAGCCAGCTACATATACCATAGTACTCCATACCCTGAGATACGGTCATGGTTGTCTAAATATGTGAAGGTTTACTCTACAATCCAACGGACATTCATGGGTCAAGCGTCCTAATTGTCTCAATCCCAAGCAACCAATATGTTACAAGAAGTATAATCACCAAACATATAATAGTAAGGCGTCCCAAACTATACGTACATAGATGATCATAAAGCTAGTTTCCAAAATAATGAACTAGAAGAGTACAATATTACATGATCATCTCTAGCTATAGTCAAGAATATACTTTACATATATGTAGGCCCATAGGCTAGAATGTTAAATAACAAAATACGAGCTAAACACGTGCTCGGTGGCTAAATACCTCAAAAGTATAAGTATAAGATCAGGTGGGTGATGAAGAATAAAATCACTCAAGTCCTCAGGTGTTTCTTGTGTTCACCATCTGGAGGCAGGATGTACGAAAGATCTTGCGGTGTTGCTCCAAAATCTGGCCATACAAAACCAATCAGACCCCAAAACAGCAAAGTACCACAAGAGAGCCAACTTAAGAACTAAAACTAGCATGCAAACATACAATATCACAAGGAAATATAAATAAGAGAAATATGTAAATAAACAGTTTTAAATAGTTCTAGAATCAGTAATGGGTACAGTTCAGGATTAGTAGCTGGAGGATCCAAGACAAAATAAGACTAGAAAATTTGCAATCACGGCCAAACATGACCTATAATTTGCTACCATTAACTAACTAGGGTTATCATAATCTTGGTTACTAACAAATATAATTGAGATTTTATACAACCACATGCCCTGCAGAATATCCGGGTTATCCATACGTAAGAGTACATAGTATGGATTAATTAAGTATAAAGTACTTTTCTAGTAAATTACAACACTCGATGGTGTGCTAGAAGTTTGCCCCTCTCGACGGAGAACTCCAAATCCATCAAGTATCGCTGGGATACCGAGATTGCATATAGCCATAAAATCTCTCTAGATGCTTCTAGATAATTATTCTAGTTATTAACTTAGGCAAGTTATCAAGGATTCCTAACCGTGGTGCTCAGGAATCTGCCTTAGACATGATACAAGACTGGATAATAGGTTGACAAGTATAATCAGGATAGGGACAAGCAATCAACCACAAGAATTATCTTATCAGTACAAGCATTTCAGTTCTGGAGCTTCTAGCATGTCAGGAGTGAGCTACATTGAGACACTATCAAATTTATCAGTATATGTCAAGTATCTGGAGTCAGGGATCAAGTTCATTCAGTACAAGGCAGGTGCCAGGAGTTCTCAGTTTAACTGTGCCATTACATTCCATGTTATGGTAAGTGTAGCATCGAGGTTGTAAACTATTAGAAATAACATGTATCATATGAATTTAACTAATTTGGCCAAGCACAAAAAAGTAAATAATCTATAAGAGAACATATAACAAAGGAAAACATTGCTACTATAAGTGCTAGAAGTGCAGGAGATGAGCTGTCAGCAAGCAAAAAATAGGTCGCATGGATCAAACTTGTCGCATGGATTAAACTGGCCGCAGGCAAAAAGCAGGCCGCATGCAAGAAGTTGGCCGCATGCAAGAAGCTGGATTCATGGATCAAGACAAGTTCCACTCCTCGGGACAAGGGTTGAGTGACAAAAATAAATACAAGACCAGGATGTGACTAAAGTGACTATCCAATAAAGTGTGTCAAAGAAGTGACCAGTGTGACTGGCTAACAAAGCATGTCAGAGAAGTGACTGATGTGACTGGCCAATAAATCATGTCAGAGATGAAAAGGCAAATTTAGGAGAAATTGTGCCAAGGCGGCGTTGAGTCATACATTGGAAAAAAGGACTTATAGCTCGGGGCCGCATGGACAATTTTGGTCACATGCCCTCTAGGCCGCATGCTCTTCTGTGTCGCATAGAATCAGGAACTTAGAAAAAAAATTCGTTCAAGTTTTATGCATTTGGTCAAAGGGAGCATATCAAATTCAGTTATGCGTCCAACAAGATGGCCGCATGCTGGGTTTGGAGCGAGAAGTCCAGGCCGTATACAAAAAAGGCCGCATGGAGCTCCTTCGTCCCAGAACAACATGTTTTAGTCATAAAAAAGCTCCAAGTCCTGAAAATATGATTCTCCAAGAAATCCATATTTCTAGCTCAAATCCAGAGAAGTAAAGTTCTAAATCACTTGAAATCAAATGCTCTCTCACATAGAACAACTAGTTTTGGAAAACAATATTTTTAAGAGATCAAAACCATAAAAATGTCAAGAACACATTAAACTAAAAATGTAGATCTAGACCAACCAAGTTATCAAAACCAAAAATACCAAGAAGTAAACATGCATAGGAGTTCATAGAGCATAATATAGAATAATAAAATGAAAAAAATCCATAATAATATAAAAGTGCAAGTTCTCCATCATTGGCAAGATGTACTTGCCTAGAACCACCACTAACTACTACCACTACTACCAAGAAAAATGGTAGGGGACCGGTCCTGGGCTGCTCTCGGCTAGTGAGGAGTGTAGAGGAAAGGAGAAGAAATAAAAAGAGGGAAAAGTGAAATAATAGGGAAGAGAGAGAAAGAGAGGGGTTATATATCAAGGGTGGTTAACACTATTCACAAATCTAGAAATTACATGAGAGCAGTTAGAGAAATCTAAAAAAATATACGGGAAGCAATATGTCACGCCCTAGACCCGAGGGCCTCCCGACTACCGTTTCCCCATCGGGACCGAACGCGAATCATCGCGCCTCGGTGCTCCAACGGGGCATGTATGGCCGTTTGATACCGGGACATGATGCCTTGCGAGCCTGGGATTGCGCCCACACAAGGCAACACCGTTAAAGTTTGGCTATCATCGCATCAATCGAGTAGGCAGCGGAGAGACATTGTTGCAAGCATTTATGTATCTGAGTATTCGGGGCAAATCGAGGGACTAGATTTCTCTATTTACAAAGGCATCATTCCATACATTATGCCCCTTTATACCATAGCAGCTCAAGGCAAACGAAACAAGATTTTTTGGGTCTTGGGGATGAGGCACGCCTATCCCTCCCTCGGACGATCCAGTACCTGCAAGCAAGTAAACTGTTGGTGGGTTAGCACTTTTATAAGTACTAGTGAGTATAAACAACTGAACAGAAGCAAACATTCACTAAAACTAACATTAAGTAATCATGTTATAAAATATTATATTACTAGTGATCTTTTTAATTTTTACCTATGTTCGTTAGATGCAGCATAAGAACGGAGTCATATCACTTTGATTTGGAAAAATCTTTTAAAACAGAGTTTCATATTCGATATATAAGCAAGCAGACAAGATAAGTCGATTGTTCTGTTATCAGGGTGTGCACAGCGTGTCTCATGAGCTATACTCAAAGACTCTTGGGATAATGCACATCTAAGAACAAATGCATATCTAAGGGCAGTCTTCTACCAAGCCAACATAATGAACTATCTTATATGCAGTGCGGTCCCCTAGTAACTCATGATCGGCATTGGTTGATCCAGCTAACCAATAACTCATTTATCTGATGCTATTGGCAGTTGTGACACATTGTTGCTTTCCACTATCTCTGTAGCAGCCGTGACACATGGTTCAACTCTCCACCAATAGTCATTGTTCGACCGATGCGAATGCATGAAACATTATCAAATAAATTCTAGGATACAGACGAGATGAACCATCAGACCATATATCTTTGTTGCGGACTAGCCACCCTCTTTCTGAACAAGTTCAAGCATACGATATAGTTCTCTCAAAGCATAAGCGATAGTAGAACATGTTCATGCAAACTCATAGCCTTAGACAAGCATTTTAGGTTTCTCTTAGTTAAGTAGGCAAATTTGTTTCAAAGACAAGCTAGGTGAGTTCACTTATTTAGCATGCAAGGCAGGTTCTATCATTCTCTTATAAAAAACAAGCATTCAAAAACTCAGGTTCATTATTAAAGTGTACAAGAATCAGAGAACGAAGTTTTGCCCACTCACCTTGATACATAGTGCTAACGTGGAGCAGGGCACTACATACTTATCCACCAATAAAAGTTTCATCCTCGAAACTTCAAGGATAAACTTCTCGATATTCCGAGCAACGATAGTCCTCATCCCTCGCCGTACTCAATCGAAACAATCAAATCCAAAAAACATTTGGACAACTTTCAGAATATCTATGGACTTATTGTATGGAATGCTCTATTACAATACCATATCGAGCAAATCTCAGTGTCATAGCAATGGATTGGATAAAGAATCGAATCAGCTCTGATACCATTATGTCACGCCCGAAATCGAGGGCCTCCCGACCACCGTTCCCCCGCTGGGACTGGACGCGAATTACCGCACCTCAGCGCTCCAATGGGGCACGTATGACCATTTGATACGGGGACGTGATGCCGTACGAGCCTGGAGTTACGCCCGTACAAGGCAACATCGTTAAAGTTTGGCTATCATCGCATCAATCAAGTAGGCAGCGGAGGGACATTGTTGCAAGCATTTATGCATCTGAGTATTCAGGGCAAATCGAGGGACTGGGTTTCTCTATTTACAAAGGCATCGTTCCATACATTATGCCTCTTTATATGATAGTAGCTCAAGGCAATCGAAACCAGATTTTTTGGGTCTTGGGGATGAGGCACGCCTATCGCTCCCTCGGACGATCTAGTACCTGCAAGCAAGTAAACTGTTTGTGGGTCAGCACTTTTATAAGTACTGATGAGTATAAATAACTGAACAGAAGCAAACATTCACTAAAACCAACATTTAGTAATCATGTTATAAAATATTATATTACTAGTGATCTTTCTAGTTTTTTATGCAGCATAAGAACAGAGTCATATTACTTTGATTTGGAAACATCTTTTAAAATAGAGTTTCATATTCGATATATAACCAAGCAGACAAGATAAGTCGATTGTTCTGTTATCAGAGTGTACACAACGTGTCTCGTGAGCTATACTCAAAGACTCTAGGGACATTACACATCTAGGAACAAATGCATATCTAGGGGCAGTCCTCTACTAAGCTAATATAATGAACTATCTTATATGCAGTACGGTCCCCAAGTAACTCAGGATCGACAGCAGTTGATCCAGCCAACCAATGACTCATTTATCTGATGCTATTAGCAGCTGTGACACATGGTTGCTTTCCACTATCTCTGTAGAAGCCGTGACACATGGTTCAGCTCTCCACCAATAGCCATTGTCCGACCGATGTGAATGCATGAAACACTATCAAATAAACTCTAGGATGCAGACGAGATAAACCATCAGACCATATATCTTTGTTGCGGACTAGCCACCCTCATTCTTAACATGTTCAAGCACACGATATGGTTCTCTCGAAGCACAAGTAATAGTGGAACATGTTCATGAAAACTCGTAGCCTTAGACAAGTGTTTCAGGTTTCTCTTAGTTAAGCAGGCAAAATTCGTTTCAAAGACAAGCTAGGTGAGTTCACTTATTTAGCATGCAAGGCAGGTTCTATCATTCTCTTATGAAAAACAAGCATTCAAAAACTCAGATTCATTATTAAGGCATGCAAGAATCAGAGAACGAAGTTCTGCCCACTCACCTTGATATATAATACTGACGTGGAGCGGGCACTATATAATATAGAACAATAGTACACATATACAAGATATGAACATAAAAAATACATAATAGTGAGATGAGTCTCAATATTGGTTCTGAATGGGCTGATATTTGTGGACCGTCTAACCAAAAGACTGGTTCAGCAGGAGATGACACTCTTATGGAGGGCTGTTGTGTTTGAATTGGAAACAACATAAAATCATCTTCTGGGTAAACCTTGAGAATAGACTTTGTGGTTGGCGGGAGTGGATAAAATTTAGTTTCAACAAAGGTAACATCCTGAGACATAAAATGCCACTTCAAAGTTGGGAAAAACAATGACACCCTTTTTGATCTTTCGGATACACAAAAAAATACAATGGATTGCCTTCGGATCCAATTTGGAAAGATTCGGTTGAGTATCCCAAACATAACACAAGTAGCCAAAAATTTTAGGAGGTAGAGGAAACGGTTCACAATTGGGATTTAACCGAGAAAATGGAGTATACCATTGAAAATAGAAGATGGCATTCGATTGATCAGATAACAGGCTGTAAGGACTGCATCAGACCAAAACGTTTGGGAGTACATGCTTGAAACATAAGAGCACACGTTATTTTCAAAAGGTGGCGAATCTTGCGTTCAGCCACACCATTCTGTTGTGATGTGTAAGAACAGAAAGTTTGGTAGATGATGCCATGTCTAGCCAGATGAGAATTTAACTCACGAGATAAATACTCACGACCATTGTCACTCCAAAAATACTTAATAGGTACTACAAATTGGGTTTGGATTTCCAAATAAAAATTTTACCAAATATTAAATAATTCGGAGAAATTTTTTATCAAGTAGACATAAGTGACACTTGAGTAGTCATCAACAAAGCAAACAAAATACTTAAATCCCATCACAGATTCAATAGGACAATACCCTCATACATCAGAGTGCACTAGCTCAAAATGAGTTGATGCAACTTTATTTAGACTCACCGGATAGGGTACCCGGTGATGTTTAGCCAAACTACATGACTCAAAATAAAACAGAACAGAAAAATTCGAAGATGGATACATCTTCTGGAGTGTTTGGATAGATGGGTGATCTAACTAACAGTGCAACTCAAATGGATCAAGTTTCACGCTGGCACAGGCAATGGAAGAATTCATGTCAAAAAAGTACAAGCCTCCAGCCACCTGCTCCCTACCGATAGTCCTCCCAGTCTTTAGGTCCTAAAAAATATAACCATCTGGAAAAAATATTATGGAATATTATAAGTCACGAATAATTCTACTAATGGATAAGAGACTTAACGAATTTTTAGGTGTGTTTAAAATTGATCTGAGTGGCAGACCAGGAGAAAAATGAGTGATTCCTTTTCCACGAACCCTCAGGGAACTGCCATTTGCAACAGTAATATCTGATATACGACCGACAGATTTATAATCACACAATATACGACATCATCTGTCATGTGATCAGATGCACCCGAGTCCATCACCGACTGTTTTGACTTGATTACACACCCTGCAGAGTACCCGGTTGTGGATCCAGATGTGGAGTCTTCACTGAGCTTGAAAGTCAGCAAATTCGGCATAGGCCTCTGCCGTTATCTGTCCGGATACCCTATCATTGTCAGGATTATATAATACAACATTGGCGGCAGGAGCTCTAGGACACTGCCACTGGAAATGGCCTTGTTGACCACAATTGAATTATTTGTGCGATCTTCCGCCATCACGACCGTCATTGCCTCGTCCACCATCACGGCCAGCATTTCGGCCACCACGTCGAACACAATGACCTACACGGAATCCACCACGAGCAGCACCCATGATAGACCGATTAGCAGAGGCATCACCCAAAGAAATTCCAATAACTTTCGCTGCTCGTAGGACACGGAAGTGTACTTCCATCAAAGACGAAAACTCAGCCCTAGCAATGATCTGAGACAGTGCAAATTCTGCATTAGGACGAAGGGAGGCAAGATACGCCATGACGTCGAGTTGCTAGCGTTGAGTTCTTACATCATTGATATCTGTCGACAAGGGTATCACGTGATCCACCTCATTAGTTAGTGCCTTGAAGTCACGAAAATGGTCCCTATGTGCTTTTCTCCTTGATCAGCTCGGTATACACCAATGACTGAGTCATAGATGCGAGACAAATCACGTTTGCCATCAAATATTGTTGCAAGGACCTTCCATAACTCCTTCACTGATTCTGTGTTCTGAACCATGTCCTCCGCAGATGGTTCCATCGAATTTATCAACTGTGTGAACAGTCGACTGTCATCAGTCTCCCACTGGTCATATGTGTGATCACTCACAGCTGTGGGGTTGTCAGTCAAATATTTTGACTACCGCATTCTCCGAAGCATCTTCTCCATCTTCTTGTGCCATGTCGAGCAATCATTTAGTCCATCCAACCATCTACCAACAAGTCAAACCGATAAAATCGTCGTGTCAGTGCCCAATGTCCCCGCCACTGTATTTTTGGCATTATTATTCGCATCAGTATTCGTCATCCTTCAATGTTCTCGATTCGACTGTCGTTTGGTCGTCCCGACCCGATTATCACATCAACTATACCAATGCGCGATCAACGTAGCAAGAATCGGCTTGCGCAAGAAATACAGAGTGTGAAGGTGGATCACACAAGCCAGGGCAGAGAAGCTACCCAGGTTACTTTCTGTTCGTCCTGATGTGGATACCGGGTTAGGAATATAGATTCACGCAAACCCAGGCCTGCTCTCAGTTAACTCCTGATACCCTCACTGAGAGTCCGAGGTTCATGCAAAAAAATTATTGTCTACCCTCTGAAGATCCCAACATCGAGGGGAGGGGGGCTTCCACTCGGACATAGGGAGGCAAATGGATGGGGTGGGGGTGGGATTGGGGGCAGAGGGGTTTTTTTTTCTATTATGGAGAAATGATTCAAAGTTTTTGCTCTGATACATGTAGAAAGGAATAAATTTGATGATTCATTCATTAAGAGAGATTACATATATGTAGGAGATGATGCATCGTCTCTCTATTATTCTGATCTGGAACTAAAGTCCAATACACTAATACTTAACACTAATTATAATTACCACATATTTGTTAAGAAAAAAAAATTTAAAATATAAAATTTTAGAAATTAACCCAAAAACAAATCTTATAGAGCTACTGATTGGTTTCAAGGCAAGGGAGATATGGAGAGGTTATAAACTTCTTTGAATCTTCACATGTACAAGCAACTATTTATATGTAAACAGACCCAAGCAACTTCGTGACTATTGGTATTGAAAAAATCTTGCAAATACATAGATGATTAAGCTGGGACGTGGCACTAAAAAAAAAAAATAGAACCAAAATAGCACAACTAATAGCATAATAATAAAATTCTTCGTCCACAATGGAGAACAGATCGTCGAGAACTACTACAAATAAATTAAAGACCAGCAAGAATACGCATGTAACTGGTTTAGCAAAATAGTCACTCAACAAAAGAAAAGAAACTTGAATTAAGGCCACGTTTGAATATAGACCTTGGATAAATTAAGAATAATGATATTCGGACCTTCATTGTCCCTTCAAATTATTTTTTTCTTACGTGATAGCTGATATAATAGTATAACAGTTAACATAATAAATTTTGAAATAAAATTAACAATATTAATATTAATATTAAAATTAAAATTAATATTAACATTAAAACTAATATCAATTTTTTTTTTGGGTAACTAATTTATTGGATTAAAATGTCATGTCACTGCCATGTTAGATGTCACATAATGCTATTTAACATGTCACATCAGCTGCTACATAAGGAGAGATAGTTTGGAAGGACAATTTGGAGGTACAAATAGCATTACTCATAAATTAAGGGCCAGCAAGAATACACATGTAAATGGTTTGCAGAATATGGACATTGGAAAAGGAAACTCAATCAATTTTCGTATTTAGATGCCAAAAAAAAAATGAGTAGGAAATGATATTGATTATCAAGGAAAAGAAAAATATGAAAAAAATGTTGGGAACGAAAGCGCGAAAATCGTTCCCCAAACCAGAGAATACCTACGAGAGAATCGAGCAAAACGCACAAACCAAAAAACGCCAAACATATCGCAGACACAAATTTTTGACGTGAAAAACCTTGCGGGAAAAACCACAGGACGATCGGAGTCCAAACCTGAAAAGCCTCCACTAATGGAATAAGAATACACCGACTCCTTACAAACTTCTCACCGATCCAAACGGATCACCACAACTCTTTTGGAACAGAAAATAGATTATAACCACGAAGAAGAAAGACAACGAGAAATATCCGAAAATGATCTACTTCTTCGAAACGGCCTCGAATCTTTCTTTCTCCTCTCCAATGTTGTAATTACACTCTTGCCTCATTTTCTCTCCTTATTGCTATATTTTTATTTTGTTCCTTTATGTTGATGACATACTGTTGGTGGGTCGAAATGCCACCAGGATAGCAGAGTTGAAGCTCCAACTGGTTGCGGTCTTCTCTATGAAGGATTTGGGCGCAGCGAAGACTATTCTTGGGATGGAGATCAGCTGAGAGAGAGAGAGAGAGAGAGAGAGAGAGAGAGAGAGTCCAATCTGCTACACTTGTCCCAAAAAAAGTACATTCACCTGGTACTTCAGCGTTTCGGGATGGATGGGTCGAAGAAAGTGAGTAACCCCCTTGCGACTCACTTTAAGTTCACTAAGAAGCAGTGTCCATCTACCGAGGACGAGAAGTAAGATATGGAGCGGGTTCCATATGCCTCAGCTGTGGGGAGTCTTATGTATGTTATGGTATGTACGAGGTCAGACATTGCCCACGCAGTCGGCACGGTTAGCAGGTACACTTCCAATCCTAGAAGGGTACATTAGAGTGGGGTCAAGTGGATTCTACGATATCTTCAGGGTACTGCTGATTGGAGACTTTTATTTGGTGGTGAAGAGCCGAAGCTGGTTGGATATACCGACGCTGATATGGTTGGAGATATAGAGACGAGACGATCAACTTCAGACTATGTGATGATGTTTGCTGGTGGAGTAGTATCATGGCAGTCCTGTTTACAGAAGTGTGTTGCCTTGTCGACGATAGAGGCAGAAAGCATTGCGGTGACGGAGGCTTGCAAGGAGTTGTTGTAGATGAAGGAGCTGCTGCAGAAAATTAGGCTAAAGCAGAAGTAGTATCATTTGCTATGCGATAGTCAGAGTGCTATTCACCGTGTGAAGAATCAAACATTTTATAGCCGGTCAAAGCACATTGATACCCGGTATCATTGGATACGGGATATCGGCACTTGAGAAGGTTCATACCTATGACAACGGAGAAGATATATTCACAAAGGTTCTACCAAGAAAAAAGTTTGAGTACTGTTGGCTGATCGTCTGGATGACGACCCCCTCCCCATAGTTGTGAAGGAAAAGATTTGTTGGAGTGGATGGGGTTCCCAACCTATGTAAAAAATATCCCGAAGTAGTAATGAGTATTTTTACATATAATAGGAATACCTTAATTTATTTGGATTGAATATTCCTAAATATAATAGGGATATGTCAATGAATTTTGATTGGATATTCCTACTCCTACATATAATAGGAATATGTCAATGGATTTGGATTGGATATTCCTACATATAATAGAAATATGTCAATGGATTTGGATTTGGATTAGATATTCCTATCGATAATAGAAATACTAGTTGTTGGTTTGAGGCTATATATAGGTGTCTCCTGGCCCTAAAATACATCTCTCTCTTAAAAAAAATATAGCAACAAAATGATGAAATCATCCTCGGCGAAGTACCTCACAAAAACACAATGATCCGACGTCGTCTGTGCATAGCCATGCTCCTCCATAAATGACTCGAACTTCCTGTACCACTGCCTCGGATCCTGTTTCAGACCATTCAAGCTCTTACTCAACCGGCAGACCATATATGACTTGCCCTTCTCACAGAATCCCTCTGGCTGCTGCATGTACAACTCCTCCTCAAGATCACCATGGAGGAATGTCGTATTCACGTCCATTTGCTCGACCTCCAAGTCGAAACTAGCTGCCAAAGCTAGCACCACCCGAATAGAGGACTTCTTGATGACTAGCGAAAAGATCTCATCATAATCTATGCCTTTCCGCTGACCATAGCCTTTAACTACCAGCCTTGCTTTGTATCGAGGGTGATCATCTGTCTGCTTCACTCTGAACACCCATCAATTCTTCAATGCCTTCTTGCCCTTTGGCAACCGTACCAGATCATAAGTAGAGTTGGCCTCCAAGGAACTCAACTCCTCCTGCTTGGCCTCCACCACTAATGTCTGTGTTCATCTTCCATAGCCTCTGCGAAACTTTCGGGTTCTCCCCTGTCAGCCAGTAGCACATACTCACCCGGTGAGTATCTCGTAGATGGTCGATGTTCTCTATCGCTCATTCTCAATGGAACCACTGGTGTTGACTGTATATCTATAGCCTCCTCCCCTCCAGGAACTGCCTCCTCGGCATACTCATCCTCCATAGGGTCACCCTGACCACCATCAGCAGGCTGATGATCAAGGTTTGGAGCAACTCCTTGTACTGGCTCCCCTATAACTGGATCCTCTGCGATGTCCTCTGGAAACTGCTCGAAGCAAAATGACTCTAACTCAGGCAGTTCCTCAGCCTCAGAATGCATCTCAGAATCCTGAGTGTTGGTCATGGTCTGATCCTCGACGAATACCACGTTCCTGCTTCTGAAGAGCTTTCTTCCCACTGGATCGTAGAGTCAATAGCCAAACTCACCCCGACCGTAACTAACAAAGATGCACCGTCTCGTCTTTGGCTCATGTTTGGATCTCTCGTCCTTTGGTATATGCACGGAGGCCTTACAACCAAACACTAGCAGGTGATTGTAGGGTGGATCTTTGTCGTACCATACTTTGTCAAGCACATCATGTAAGCCCCCTGATTTTTAGGAATTTATTAATTTGAATTTTCACAATTTTCCGTTATTTTCTGGGATTTTTCTGTAATTAAAACCTAGGTATTTTATGATTAAATAATTTTTAATTGCTGTTAATTAATGTTAAAATATTATAAAAATAATATTTTATGGTGTAAAATGGAAAACCGGACATAGGGTAATTTTCTGTGAATTTATTGGACCCCGGAATTATTTTTAAAGCCCTGAAAACCGATGTAGAATTAAACCGAATTAAACCCGTGCAAAACGCCCAACAACCCCATGAGAGCCGAAGCCAAGCCCAAAGAGCATTGACCCAGCCCAAATCCTAGGTCTAACCCTAGTCCAATTTCTGCATGTATAAATACATGTTTTCCTAGTTTTCCTCCACAAGCAAAAAGAAATAAAAAGAAAACTAAAACTAATAAAAGAATCCCTAACCCTAACCCTAGTCATCAGCCGCCACCCCCTTTCCCTGACTTCCCTCCGGCCGACTTCATCCACCCCCGCGGCGGCTCCGGTTGCAGCACCACCGTCCCGCACTGTGCACTCCCCCGTCCGACGGTGTACCCCGCACCCGACGTAACCCCCGCGCCGCTCCGGCGATGCTGCGCAGCTGTTTCCCCCGACTCCGGCCCGACTCCGGCGAATTACCCCGCCGGCCTGTGCGTTCCCGACCGTCCCGCGGTGCGGCCGCCCCACTCCGGCCAGTTCTCGACCGACCGACTGTGCTCCCCACCAGACTGAGCAGTCCCCCGACCCGCGCGGACGCCGTCCCCCCCTCTGCTCAACTCCGCCGCCATCCTCCACCATCTCCTTCTCCTCCTCCCTCTCCTTCCTCAGCTGCCCCAAATCCCCCGCTGACCCCGACCGGCTGCTGTGCACCCTCCTCCAGGCGGACCTCACACCCCGACTGGCCGGCTTCCCCGCTCCTCCCCGTCCGACTTCAGCGTCACAACCACTCGGCAACACCTGAACGTCGCCGCTGCCCTAACCCCGGACACGGCCAACGCGGACCCAGCAACATCCTGGACACGGCAAATTCGGACCAGGACACAAACCAACATCTCGGACGCGTGAAAACTCAGATTCACGGAGCCCTGTTCAGGTACCGTTTTCTCTCAGCTCGTAATTCCGTTTTCGATTCCGTCAGTTACAACACGTAGACTGTGTACCCCTCTCGGTGCCCATGCAACCCGCTCGGTGCATCTCGTCCTGTGGTGATCGCAAACCGCGATCCAAAAACAGGAAAAACAACGCCCTGTTTCACCCTGGAACTGAGTACGCCCCGCCAAACGGGATAACTTGGTCACACGCGGTCTTTACAAAAATGTGCGCGTCGTTGATACGGACGTGTGGGATTTCGCAGAAGTCGATTCGGATGTGCGTGCACACCGGAATCAACGCGTATCCGCCGACACCGTCCCGTATCCGTCCTTTCTGGAAGACGCTGTAACTTTGTGTACATACGTCGGATCGAGACAAAAATTGTGCCATCGGACTCGTAACAATACGCTGGTCCTGTGACCCAAGTTTGGTCCGATTGTGAGAACGTTGACAAAATCGCGTATCGTGGGCCCCAACAGACTCCACTTGACGGGCGATTTTGTGATCGACTCATCGAAATCCAATTCTGGAAGTTCCTTTGGGTTCGTTTCATCGTTCCTGACTTGTAGACATTGAGTTTGAGGAATTTAGAAATCTTTGACCCTGACACGCTTTTTGATGCAAAGTGGCCCACATGTGGACCCCGCTTTGACCCGAAAATATCATTTTTGCCCTTGTGTCCAAATTGGACTTAAGGAAAGGTATTTCTAGCTATTTGATATCTTCTGAGACTGTTGGTGATGTTTATTACAGCTTTTGGAGGAGTACCTGCAGGATCCACTGACACAGGGACGATTGTTGGTATTCGAACCCCAGGCAAGTATACCTTGCCAAATCCAGCTGTTTTGCTACTTATTTCCTTGACATATTTATACACTGTCGTGCAAGATACCTTGCCAACTCTTGCACATTATTTGCATGCTTTCCTTTTCAGTAGTTACTTTCTTGTTCTATATAGTTCTTGATGCGTTTTGATTTATTCCTGCTGCTCTAGTCTTATTTTCTCGTTTTACGTGCATATACATTATTTGCTCATTTTTATGGATCACTAATTGTTCCACAGACATATTATGATGGTATAGGTTTACTCCATGCTCCCTTGAGTTGACCCGATTGGTTCTTTACGTTCCTAGATGATCGTTATTAGGCACTGACTACACTGGAGCATTCTCGACTGTGAGTACCCATTGTGCTGCGATAGAGACTTGTTCATTTGACCACCTCATTCGTGAGCTCCCATAGGGCGGCAAAAGAGCCATACTATAGATTAGGAGTCCCTATTGGTCTACTTTCTATATGACCGTTATCTCCCATTGAGTTGCGGTTATCCCGATTTGTTTGTAGTCATGTTTGATAGCACCATCGGTACGCCACCATCTTAGATGTAGTGATTTATTGTGTCTTATTTGCTTTCTTGTGTTTACTTTCTTGTCTATCTTGCATGTTCATTTACTGTACTTTTGGCTCGTATTCTTTTGTATCTTGTTACGTCCCACTGAGGACCTAGTTTTGTTCTCCAGATTTAGCAGACGAGGAGTATCCGCAGCTTTACGGATCGATACCAGACGAGGGTACGATAGCAGTTGATGGCCCTGCTTACACTTAGTTACTTTCTAGCATATTTTAGTTATATTTCCTTGTCTCTATTTTTCCATTTATCGGTAGTGGATTTGTCTCCACCCGACTTAGTATTATTTCTTGCTGGATATTCGACAGTATCTTTACTTTCAGCATTTATTCCAATTGCTATTTAGTTCATATACTGTTCTGTTGTGGATGAGATTAGTATAGACAGTGATTGTCACGCCCCAATCCCGAAAGGGTCAATCGTCCTCGTTGGATCCTTCACGGAACCGATTCGTCCTCGCTGGGGCGTGATGCCGTACGAGCCTGGAGTTGCGCTCGTACAAGGCAAGAACTTGCAGTTATAGGAACCCATTTTGAAAACAATTTAAAAAATACATTCACAGAGATTTGAACACAATTGCAGGAAGAAACATGCTTTTTCATTGATAATTCAGAGTAATTTACATAGAGTTTACATTGATGCGCCTCTCGGCTACTTGATTTGCATTACAAAAGATAACTCAAAAGGCAGGGCACGCTCCATCAGATAGTCCACGTCGTTCATACATTACGCCCTTGTATAGGTTGAAAGTCCAAGCCTCCAAAATGATCTGACTCCAACTATACTTCAAAATAGAGGTGCTCCTAACGCCTCCTCGTCTATCCACAAGCGTTGCACCGTCTGAGTGCCTGAAATAGTTGCCCACAACGTGGGTCAGTACTCAACTTGTACTGGTGAGCGGGATGAACCTACTCGACTAAATCGACACTAGCTTATTAGGGGCGAGCATGCATTAAGATGAACTTCTATAAAAAAGCAAGTGAATTCAATTCATATCAGTTGCATGTTTTGATAGGAATAAAAATAGCATTGAACCCAACCAGTGCATCGATTGCTTACTCAACCGATGCACGCCTTCCCTGCAATGAAACACAAGTATACTTACCATCTGCACAAGACAATAAATTAGCATGTTTTCTATTCTATGCGGTCATTGGTGTGATCGACACCTTAGGGACATATTTCAAGCATTAGCGGCGCGCCCATTAGCCCGGGTAGCAAGCCCTGCTGGAGGTCCCGCAATGCATCATGACGAGCACGAATCAAATATTTCCCTCCGGATCGATACGGTTCCAGTGCCCCGGAAAGCCGTTTTGAGGAAATGCCAAACCTTGTGCACAAGTTGTCCCACACCATGCAAATGCATGAACAATTCATATTATCATACAATGCATCGAAATAAACAAAGAAGTAAAGCAGCAATATATATCTCATGCACAGTTCATATTTTCTCAATGCGGTATTCCGATTTTGGTATCCCATAGGTCCAAACTCCATCCGAGGCACTAGGCCGCCACCAACGACCAATTCCCTTTATAAACAACTCAAATAAGGTGCAAGCATATAGTAAAATTAGTCTACAAATCCCATGTTCCTTTCTTAGTGGCTGGCATGCATTGTGGCAAGGATTTCCTAGGCATCCAACCGGGCATCATCGAGTTAACGTTTGAAATATTAGAGATATGGGCGTGAAGAAGTAGGAAAGAAGGGTCCAAACCACTCACTGGTTAAGGAAAAGGTAGCTGAAACACGAATCCCGCCTAGCGACGATCAAACATCAGTTACGCGGACCTGCACAGCACGAGCACCAATTAGAATTCTTACCTATCCTTCCTTGCCGAACTCCCCAAGAATCAAAGCTCCAAACGATAAAACCAGCAGCGAAAACCAAGCAAATCAAAAGCAACACCAAATCAAAATCCCAAAGCGGCAATCAAGAAAACCAAGCAACCAAACACGAAAACTATTGGACTCGTTTCAATAGAGGCCTTTCTATGAGTTGGAAAGGATCATCGCATTTCGTCCATGGCAAGAAGATGCTGAATATCTAAGCTATGACTCAGACGGACTAGCCACAAGCCCAATTACGTAGTGCACATCCCGGTCGGATCGGAATTTGAGGCACTACATAATATACCACTAAGAAAAAGTTTTGACCCGAAACTTAAGAACAAGGCCGACCCGAAACTTAAGAACAAGGCCCTACCTCCGACTGAATGAACAATGAAGGATACTTCTCCTTCATCTCTGATTCCAACTCCCAAGTTGATTTCCCAACAGAATGGTTCTGCCACAGCACGCGAACCAAGGACATCGTACGGTTGCGAAGTACTTTTTCCGTACGATCCAGAATCTGCGCCGGCTATTCTGAGTATGACAAATCCGTGCGCAATTCCAATTGCTCGAAGCTAACCACATGACTAGGTTCATGCACATACTTCCAGAGTTGAGAAACATGGAATACGTCATGCACTTTAGCCAAGGTGGGAGGGAGTGCAATCCGGTACGCCACAGCTGCCACTCGTTCCAGTATCTCAAAGGGGCCGACAAACCGGGGACTCAGTTTGCCCTTCACGCCGAAACGCATCACACCTCGCATCGACGTCACTTTCAAGAAGACATGATCCCCGAACATGAATTCCAAGGGTCTTCGATGGGCATCAGCATAACTTTTCTGTCGGCTCTGCGCTGTGCGGAGTCTTTCCCGAATCAAGCGAACTTTCTCAACTGCCTGCTCTACCAGCTCTGGCCCGAGTACCTGCCGCTCGCCGACTTCGTCCCAACAGATTGGAGATCGACACTTTTGCCCATATAGTGCTTCGTACGGTGCCATCTGGATGCTTGATTGGTAGCTGTTGTTGTACGCAAACTCTGCCAATGGAAGATGCGTGTCCCAACTAGTCTTTAAATCAATAGCACACAGCCGTAACATATCTTCAAGTACCTGATTTGTCCTCTCTGTCTGTCCGTCAGTCTGCGGGTGATATGCGGTACTGAACTGTAGCTTGGTCCCCAAAGCAGCCTGTAGACTAGTCCAGAAACGAGATAAGAAGCGTCCGTCACGGTCAGAGATGATTGAGGCAGGTACTCCGTGTAATCGGACAATCTCATCTATGTAAATTTGTGCTAACCGATCGACGCTCCAAGTAACTTTTATAGGAAGAAAATGGGCTGATTTGGTCAAACGATCAACTATGACCCAAATCGCATCATGCCCCCGTGGCATCTTCGGAAATCCCACAATAAAATCCATAGTGATGTTGTCCCATTTCCACTCGGGAATAGCGAGGTTCTGAAGCTCCCCGCCGGGCCTCTGATGTTCAGCTTTAACCTGTTGACAGGCCATGCACTGTGACACAAAGGTCGCCACATCCCGCTTTATACCGTGCTACCAGAAGGTCCCGCGCAAGTCCTTGTACATCTTAGTGCTCCCCGGATGTAAAGAATACTTCGCGTAGTATGCTTCCGCCATAATTTCCCTTCGGAGTTCTGGGTCGCTAGGAACACATAGCCTTCCTTTCATCTGTAAGGCCCCATCTTCGCCTGCCACAAAATCAGACGTCTTCCCCGCCGAGATCAATCCGCGTACCTTCGCTAAGAACTGATCGCCCTCCTGAGCTGATTTGATTTTATCCCGTAAACCCAGTTCAAGATGGAGTGGTGCCAGCTGCACTCCTTGATGCCGAACTCGAAACTCGATGCCCATCGCCTCAAGATCTCGATGTAAACGGTTGTCTATAGATAACGAGCCCACGTGCTTTTGACTCAGAGCATCAGCAACGACGTTTCCCTTGCCCGGTGTATACGCGATCGTTAGGTCGTAGTCCTTAATAAGTTCTAGCCAACGCCGCTGCCGGAGGTTCAATTCCCGCTGGGTGAATAGGTACTTGAGGCTCTTGTGATCCGTAAAGATTTTGTAAGCTACACCATAAAGATAATGCCTCCATAACTTCAATGCAAACACAATTGCCGCCAATTCCAGATCATGCGTCGGATAGTTTTTCTCGTGCGGCTTCAGTTGCCTAGAGGCGTACGATATTACCTTGTCCCTCTGCATGAGCACACACCCTAAGCCGAGTCCTGAAGCGTCACTGTATATCTGAAACTCTTCTACCCCATCTGGAAGTGCAAGAATCGGAGCTGAAACAAGATGCCGCTTAAGTTCCCGAAAGCTGGCTTCGCAGTCATCACCCCATTCGTATGCAATCCCTTTCTGAGTAAGGCGAGTCATCGGCGAGGCCAGTTTAGAAAAATCCTTCACGAACCTACGGTAGTATCCCGCTAGGCCCAGAAAGCTTCGAACTTCGCTGGCTGACGTAGGTTGTTTCCAGTCCACCACCGCCTCTATTTTCTTTGGGTCTACGGCGACGCCTTCGGCCGAGATAACATGACCAAGGAACGCCACGCTGTTCAACCAGAACTCACACTTGCTGAGCTTAGCGAACAACAGATGGTCTCGTAATGTCTGCAATACGATCTTCAGGTGTTCCTTGTGCTCCGTCTCGTTCTTGGAATAAATTAGTATGTCGTCTATGAACACGACTACAAACTTATCCACAAACGGCCGAAACACGCGGTTCATCAGATCCATGAAAGCTGCAGGGGCATTCGTCAAACCGAACGACATCACGAGGAACTCATAGTGTCTGTTACGGGTTCTGAAAGCAGATTTTTGAATATCATCTGATTTGATTTTCAACTGGTGATACCCTGACCTGAGATCAACTTTAGAGAAAACTGTTGCACCTTGCAGCTGATCAAACAAGTCATCTATTCTTGGCAATGGGTACTGATTCCGCACGGTCGCCTTATTCAGCTCTCGGTAGTCAATACACAGCCGCATGGATCCATCCTTCTTCTTCACGAACAGCACCGGAGCGCCCCACGGAGAAACACTTGGACGAATGTATCCTCGGTTCAACAGATCTTACAACTGAACTTTAAGTTCCTTAAGCTCTGCTGGGGCCATGCGATAAGGTGCCTTTGATATCGGTCGCGAATCCAGAAAAGTGTCAATGCTGAATTCGATCTTACGATCAGGAGGCATTCCAGGCAGCTCGTCTGGGAACACGTCGAGGAAATCTGCAATGACTTCAGCCTGAGCTGCATCTGCACATTCTCGCCGGGTGTCTCGAACAGAAGCTAAGTACCCTTCACAGCCCGAATGCAACATACGCCTAGCCGAAATTGCTGATATCACCATTGCCGTCTTCGGTGCAGCGTTGCACGAATAGTAGAAGTCTGCCTCGCCGGGTAGACGGAATACGACTCGCTTCTCCGCGCACTCGATTGTTGCATGGCAAGCACCCAACCAGTCCATCCCGAGAATAATATCGTAATCCTTGATGTCTAGCACAATGACATCTAAGGAAAGCTTCCTTCCTCCAATGCAAATATAACCATCCCTACAGATCGCATGGGCGGGCATATCGACTCCCGATGGGGTACTTACGCAAAGGTTCATATTTAAAGGAGGAGAAGCTAATTTATGCTCAACAGTAAAATCAACAGATATGAAACTATGCGTAGCACCTGAATCGAATAAGACTTTAGCGGGCAAATCTCTGAAAAGTAAAGTACCTGTCACGACCGTTTCAGAGACGGATGCCTCATCCCGAGTCAGCGCATAGACTCGGCCTTGAGCACCCTGGCATTATGGATTTACTGGCACAGCATTGGCATCACTTGCTGGAGGCCCCTTGTTTTGATTCCCGTTGCTCTGATTCGGCTTGCCCTCTCGACAATTAAACTGTTTGTGGCCCAGACGACCACATTTAAAACATCCTTGTACCCGACATTCATTCACTTTATGCCCTGATTTGCTGCAACGGCTGTAGTTCAGTGATTGGGATTGGCCCCTATTATTAGACGTATGCGAACGCTTGTGTGCTCCAGACCCTTCCGTTTCATGAGGACGTTTATTGTTGTTGGTACGGGGGGTTTGCACCTCGGCCTTTGGGAGAGGGCGCCCAAAGATCCGCTCGCTGTTCAGAGCCGCTTCGTAACATTCCCTGTATGTTTGACATTTTTGGTTGATGACGTCCCTACGCAAATCGTCATTCAAACCATTTTGAAACCGATAGCACCACGCCTGCTGATTAGGCAAGAAGTGCCCTGCAAACTTAGCTAGTTTAGCGAACACTGAGTCGTAATCGTCAACAGACAGACGGCCGGCGGCGTGACAGGCGTCCCTGTGGCTGTCCTGTTGCTTGGTACCAGGGATGCAATCAGTTGCATTATTGTATCCATTTGCTTCTGTTGAGAAGCAAACTGTGCTTGTATGTTAGCTTGTTGGGTAACAGCTTGTTGTTGCTGCGCCTCCATGAGGTGCATAAGCCGTTCCGCCATACAGGTTGAGCCCGCTCCTGCGGATTCTCCAGAGCTTGCTGGATCGCTCTGAATGGGTTGAGCACTGCTGGCAGTTGCAGTGTTCTTCTTTGCCATGGCTACAAAAGAGAGTAGCTTGTTAGCACTCCAAAAACGATAGATTTTGTATCTATGGGCTCATTATATAGGTGACTCATCTCATGCAGCGGACGCCGAACGCAACTCAATTGAGAGGCGCATCAAACTCCTTTATAATCTTTTGAAATCCCATAGAAGTAAAGCCTAGGCTCTGATACCAATATGTCATGCCCCGATCCCGAAAGGGTCAATCGTCCTCGCTGTATCCTTCATGGAACCGATTCGTTCTCGCTGGGGCATGATGCCGTACGAGCCTGGAGTTGCGCTCTTACAGGGCAAGAACTTGCAGTTATAGGAACCCATTTTGAAACACAATTTAGAAAACACATTCACAGAGATTTGAACACAAGTGCAGAAAGAAACATGCTTTTTCATTGATAATTCAGAGTAATTTACATAGAGTTTATATTGATGCGCCTCTCGGCTACTTGATTTGCATTACAAAAGATAACTCAAAAGGCAGGGCGCGCTCCATCAGATAGTCCACGTCGTTCATACATTACGCCCTTGTATAGGTTGAAAGTCCAAGCCTCCAAAATGATCTGACTCCAACTATACTTCAAAATAGAGGTGCTCCTAACGCCTCCTCGTCTATCCACTAGCGTTGCACCGTCTGAGTGCCTGAAATAGTTGCCCACAACGTGGGTCAGTACTCAACTTGTACTGGTGAGCGGGATGAACCCACTCGACTAAATCGACACTAGCTTATTAGGGGCGAGCATGCATTAAGATGAACTTCTATAAAGAAGCAAGTGAATTCAATTCATATCAGTTGCATATTTTGATAGGAATGAAAATAGCATTGAACCCAACCAGTGCATCGATTGCTTACTCAACCGATGCACGCCTTCCCTGCAACGAAACATAAGTATACTTACCATCTGCACAAGACAATAAATTAGCATGTGTTCTATTCTATGCGGTCATTGGTGTGATCGACACCTTAGGGACATATTTCAAGCATTAGCGGTGCGCCCTATCAGCCCGGGTAGCAAGTCCTGCTGGAGGTCCCGCAATGCATCGTGACGAGGACGAATCAAATATTTCTCTTCAGATCGATACGGTTCCAGTGCCCCAGAAAGCCGTTTCGAGGAAATGCCAAACCTTGTGCACAAGTTGTCCCAGATCATGCAAATGCATGAACAATTCATATTATCATACAATGCATCAAAATAAACAAAGAAGTAAAGCAGCAATATATATCTCATGCATAGTTCATATTTTCTCAATGCGGTGTTCCAATTTTGGTATCCCATAGGTCCAAACTCCATCCGAGGCACTAGGCCGCCACCAACGACCAATTTCTTTTATAAACAACTCAAATAAGGTGCAAGCATATAGTAAAATTAGTCTATAAATCCCATGTTCCTTTCTTAGTGGCTGGCATGCATTATGGCAAGAATTTCCTAGGCGTCCAACCGGGCATCATCGAGTGAACGTTTGAAACATTAGAGATGTGGGCGTGAAGAAGTAGGAAAGAAGGGTCCAAACCACTCACTGGTTAAGGAAAAGGTAGCTGAAACACGAATCCCGCCTAGCGACGATCAAACGTCAGTTACGCGGACCTGCACAGCACGAGCACCAATTAGAATTCTTGCCTATCCTTCCTTGCCGAACTCTCCAAGAATCAAAGCTCCAAACGATAAAACCAGCAGCGAAAACCAAGCAAATCAAAAGCAACACCAAATCAAAATCCTAAAGCAGCAATCAAGAAAACCAAGCAACCAAACACGAAAACTATTGGACTCGTTTCAATAGAGGCATTTCCATGAGTTGGAAAGGATCTTCGCATTTCGTCCGTGGCAAGAAGATGCCGAAGATCTAAGCTACGACTCAGACGGACTAGCCACAAGCCCAATTACGTAGTGCACATCCCGGTCGGATCGGGATTTGAGGCACTACAGTGACTGGTATCATTGGACCTACTTATTGTTATATTACAGCTTAAGCATGCCCCGATGGATCCATTAAATTCGGTTTGTCCATCGATGTGTGCTGCTGGCCATTATCACGCGTATGGTCCCTCAGTATTTTGGGACTGGGGCGTGACATGGTTTTTGTGGTGGCCCATGCAGGTCAACGACTAAATTGTTCGGTTTTAACTTAGGGACCAAGCAAAACTGCAATAAGAATAGGATAAACTTTTAGGATCTCATCCACTTGCTTGAAACGTTCTTGATATCTATATCGGATTCAAATTTAATTCTTAACTTACATCTTGCCTTGATTCCTGTGCGTCTCTTATAATTTATTTTGATGCAGAGCAATGGACTCACAAGCACGCGATGAGACTCCCACAGGAACACCACAAGTTGCAGATGTCACCTATGATGATGAAGTGACACCAGTCGGTGGGGGTCACCTAGAACAACAAAACAGTCAAGATACCTCAAGAGATCGGCAAGACGACATTCCACCTCCGCCGCAGTTCGCACCACCAATGGCCGTATTCCCACAAGGGCAAGCTATGGACGGGCAACAGATGTTTCAAATGATCTACGCAATGATGCAAGCTCAATAACAGATTCAACAAGAGACTTTGAGTCGCAGCCTAGCACTTGTACTGGAGCAGGCGAATCTACCAACTCAATGGCAACCGACGGGCTCTATTTCCGATTTCCGCCAGCTGAAGCCCCGTACCTTCTCAGGCAAGGAGGAGCCCACAGAAGTTCATGAGTGGATCACCAACACACAACACTAGTTGGAAGCAGCTGAGCTTCCAAGAGAACGTTGGATGACTGCCGTCAGAATGCAATTGACGGACAATGCACATCACTGGTGGCTATCTGAGGAGACACGGCTCGGACCAGACCGAGTTACTTGGGAAGAGTTTTCTAGACTCTTTCAGGAGATGTACATTCCGGCTATCGCTCGATCAGAACTTCGGGACAAGTTTAATCGCCTCACTCAAGACAGCATGACAGTAGAAGAGTACAACGTAGAATTCATTTGTCTGAGCCGCTTCGCCCTAACCTTGATTCCGACAGAAGAAGAGAAGGCTGAGAAGTTCTTCGACGGACTAAACATTGAGCTACATAAACTAATTGGATCCGTTGCACCTACATCTTACCCGGACGTCCTTGCTGCAGCCTGACGCATGGAGCGCGTCACCAGAAGAGAGACCAGTCTGAAGCGATCGTCCGCATCAGCACCAGCCGGAGTACCACAGAAAGAAGTTGCAAAGAGACCTCACATGCACCAGCCACCAGAAGCATCTCTACAGGCACTACCTATCTGTCCATATTGTCGCAGGCGAGGCCATATTGAGGACCAGTGCAGACGCAAAATGAAATTATGTTTAGCTTGCGGATCCAGTCAGCATTTATTGAAGGAATGCCCGGAGCGTCGAGAAAGAGCACCAATGGTTAACCAACAAGCTCTACCAGCACCAGGAGGGTATCAACCAAGGCCACCCTTGGCACCTAGAGCAGCACTCTTCCAGCAAGTCCAGCAACAGCAGAGGGCACCACCTCAAGAACGCGGACAAGCTTTCGCGATGACTTTGGAAGACGCACAGACTCATGGAGTAGCTAATGCGCGTAAGTTTTTATAGTTTTCTGTTTCTAGTGTTGTTTTAGTTCGTTCCTGTTGGTTCGTGACCTTAGCCTTGACCTAGTAATTTTGAACTTGCTAATAACCTAATATGCTTTTATAATTGATAGTTGTAGAGATTGTAGAGTCTTTTGTTATTGTGCTTATTTTGTGTTGTTTGGTGAACTTGAATTAAGTTGTACCTCCTTCCATCATCATCTAGCGTACTTATATTTGCTGTACTACCTTGACTTATGATGCTAATATAGCCTAGTTTTGCAAGCTTATCCTTTTATCGAGCTTGTTCATGACATATGTATTATTGGGTCGACACACTAATACAATTGTCTATTCAGAATCAGTGTATTACGGTCTGATCAACCTTAGTGCATTTTGGTTCGCTCTTTGCATGACTACTTCACGTGGATTGAGATATATAGTTGACTAGTATACTTGTCCTCTAGATATGTCTGAGCATATCGTATCAGTTACATAACTGTACTAATACGAGCATGCGAACAAAGGATTACCAGAATAGGATTTCAATCCATAATTGTCTTGACAGATCCCATTTGAATTTGTTAAACGCCTTGATCCTGATAATACTATTCTATTACCTCACCCTTGAACTCTTTATTATTGATCTTCTTCTTCCCTTATTTCGGAAAGATGAAACCTCGTGCTTGGTATAAGTTGATATATAGACAGTACTAGATATACCCCACAGGCCGGTCGTATTATTGATGACCCTTTTATATATGATTAAGGAAATATCATAGGTGATATGTTTGGTGTTAAAGACTTGAGGATTCAATACCATGATTAAATAAGTGGGGCATAGCTTTATTAGATGTATAGCCTTAGATGATAGATGGGTAAATTCTAAGTTGGATAGAGACCGCAATGTTCACTTGAGAGGAATCATTTAGATTATAATCAAGTGAGATTGGATAGAGAGAACCCCACCATATTTTAATTTTGAGGACGAAATTTTTATAAGTTGGGTAGATTGTAAGCCCCCTGATTTTTAGGAATTTATTAATTTGAATTTTCATAATTTTCCGTAATTTTTCGGTATTTTCTGTAATTAAAATCTAAGTATTTTGTGATTAAATAATTTTTATTTACTGTTAATTAATGTTAAAATATAATAGAAATAATATTTTATGGTGTAAAATGGAAAACCGGACATAGGGTAATTTTCTGTGAATTTATTGGACCCCGAAATCATTTTTAAAGCCCTGAAAACCGATGTAGAATTAAACCGAATTAAACCCGTGCAAAATGCCCAACATCCCCATGAGAGACGAAGCCAAGACCAAGGAGCGTTGACCCAGCCCAAATCCTAGGTCTAACCCTAGTCAAATTTCTGCATGTATAAATACATATTTTCCTCCACAAGCAAAAAGAAATAAAAAGAAAACTAAAACTAATAAAAGAGTCCCTAACCCTAACCTAACCCTAACCCTAACCCTAGTCATCAGCCGCCACCCCCTTTCCCTGACCTCCCTCAGGCCGACTTCATCCACCCCCGCGGCGGCTCCGGTTGCAGCGCCACCGTCCCGCACTGTGTACTCCCCCGTCCGGCGGTGCACCGCGCACCCGACGTAACCCCCGCGCCGCTCCGGCGACGCTGCGCAGCTGTTTCCCCCGACTCCGGCCCGACTCCGGCGGATCACCCCGCCGGCCTGTGCTTTCCCGACCGTCCCGCGGTGCGGCTGCCCCACTCCGGCCAGTTTCCGACCGACCGACTGTGATCCCCACCGGACTGAGCAGTCCCCCGACCCGCGCGGACGTCGTCCCCCCTCTGCTCAACTCCGCCGCCATCCTCCACCATCTCCTTCTCCTCCTCCCTCTCCTTCCTCCGCTGCCCCAAATCCCCCGCTGACCCCGACCGGCTGTGCGTCGCTGACCCGCCCGGCTACTGTGCACCCTCCTCCAGGCCGACCCCGTACCCCGACCGGCCGGCTTCCCCGCTCCTCCCCGTCCGACTTCAACGTTACCACCACTCGGCAACACCTGAACGCCCCCGCTGCCCTAACACCGGACACGGCCAACGCGGACCCAGCAATATCCCGGACACGGCAAATTCGGACCAGGACACAAACCAATATCTCGGATGCGTGAAAACTCAGATTCACGGAGCCCTGTTCATGTAGCGCCCCGTTCTCCCGGTGCGGAGATCGCGGCTAAGAAACACAAGACGGTATCGTTCGATCAGGATAGATTGAATTAAGAACTCGACCTCGTTATGGATTTGTTTCTTCGGAATCGATTCCCATATTCAGTGGACTGCGCCCCAAGGATCGGCTTAGCGGCAGAGTCAGGAGGGACCTCTCCGCTGCTATCTTTTATTGCCTCGGTTTTCGATATCGCTTGTTGCTTTCGTGCTTTGAGTTGGTTTTGGGATTTGCTTGTTTTCTTTGAACGGTTTCGATGGTTTTTAATGTTTTCGTTCATTGACTTGCACTTCTATTCCGAGATTGGAAAGAGAGGAAGAAGTATTAATTGAGCTGTTCGTGTGCAGGTGAACGAGCAGTAGGCGGCTTGCGAGCGGAGTCGTGAAGCGCCTCTTTCCTTCTTCTTTCCAACTTCTAAGTGAGTGGCTACCAACCCGATTAGCTAGACCTGCTTCCAAGCTTCACTCCTTCGCCCCGATCAAACGATACCAAGTAATAATAAAAGAAACCAAGATAAAAGAGAATAGACTTGGTATATTATGCTTGTCAATAAACCGCACGAACGGATACTTAACTGCATGCTTGTTCGCTTGGAAATAATCATAAACTGTTGCTTGTCTTGTGCAAATACATGTTTCATACTCGTGTTGCCTGAAGTGCATGAATGCTTAACAGTTATGGATATGTCGTGTGCTCGTGTTGCCTCGAAGGCGTAACTGATTGTTTAAGTAACATATTGTTCGATCATGGACAACTTGTGCACAAGGATAAGTTCTGCGGACGGTCGCTGGGGCACTGGCACCATTCCGGTCCGGGCGGAACTCGTGTGTAGTCATCGTATGCTAGAGGGGATAGCTTGCAACGCATCGTGTGCTTGTCGTGTGCTTGTCGTGTTCTCGTTGCATAATATCCCTGTCCTTGACTATGTCCGTTATGGCACCACGCCAGTGATCATCGTGTATATTTAAACCTGTTGCATACTAACTTGTGTTTTCGTGGCAGGGAAGGCATGGTAAGTATTGTGCAGGTGATTCAGACGGTCAGGTAAAATCCACCGAATGGTGGCACGTTCATTTTCAGTAAATTCATTATGCTGCTTACTTGTAAATGAACTAAGGCAAGATAGAAACCCACAAATATGCATGTTTCATTAAAATAACGTGTTGATTGGTATAGTTCGGCTAACTCGCCTTCACCAGCATATTTCGATATGCTGACCCTCGTTGAAACAGGTTCTCCGCACTAAGGCGAACCGAGCGAGGAGCCAAAGTCGTCTTCCCGATCCAGTCCAGCTGTTAGCGCACCTTCACCGCGCCCTTGAAGCATTTTGAAGACCGGAGCTTGCAACTCTTCATACACAAATGCAGCTCCGTGGCAAAGCTATCCTCCAGCCAGGAGGTCTATATCTTTTGAAGTTTAGTAAAGGGATATAATGTACAGGATTGCTATCTCATTTTGAGTCATCTCTTTTGTAAGCCGTTCGGCATATTAGCTGACTCGTTTAAGACTTTGTAATAGATGTTCATTATCAATAAAGAGATATTTTCCATGTTTCAAATCTGTGTTTCAATTTATCTGCGTACTCTGAATATGTGCTTGTTATGCAAATCATTAAAGCCTTGTGCGGACGCAACTCCAGGCCCGCACGGCGGTCACGATTCGGGGGACGCCTCAAACGATTCTACGGAATCGGGTCATGACATAGTGGTATCAGAGCACAGATTCAAAGTTCCTTAGACTTCGTGCTGGAAAAGTTCCTTTAACGATCAATTCCTGTGCGAACTCTTGAACTCGCTAGGCCAAAATGAGATACGTTCATGCAATAAGTCCATAATATATTATGATTCTAATATAATTTACCTTCTTTTGAAGGAATGGTACCAGCGCAAGCTGCAGCGCAACCACCGAACGAAACACAAGAAAGCAGTTCGGGTACTTCGGGAAGCTCTCGGAGCCAGCGAGGCATATCTCAAGTCGACCCGCTTGAGCGGGTAATGCAAATGTTAGAATCGCAACGACAACGAGACGATGCTCGCCAAGCCAAGCTCGAGAGCAATCTAGAGACCCGATTCTCAGTCCAACAGAAGCAGGTAGATGCCCTGCAATAAATCGTTCAGGCTTTGGCTGCCAACCATTCCGTCGCAACAGCAACGACTCCGGTGGAACAGCCCGTGCTTGAAGTGGAGATGCCTCAAATTCCAAGGCCGAGGGACGTGATTGCCTTCATCTTGGGCCATTTCAAGAAAGTCTGCAATACCCCATTCAACGGGACTGAGGACCCAGTGGTAGCTCTAGATTGGCTAGCCGAGCTTAAAGATCATTTCGCTCTGCTAGAGGTCCCCGAAGATAAGCGCGTCGCCTGCGCGCAACTATAGCTCCGCCTCAACGCACACGATTGGTGGGACGTGCATCGACGATCTCTCCAATTTGATCACGGAGAGGAGGCGATCTCGTGGACGACCTTTCGTGCCACGTTCGAAGAGGAGTTTATTCTCCCTCCAGTGCAACGTCAAATGGAAAATGATTTCGTACAACTGAGGCAGGGCAGTATGACTGTGAAGCAGTACTCCGCCGAATTCAACCGACTCTCCAAATTCGCTAGGGCCTATTTACCTGATGCAGCGAGTCGAGCCAGAAGGTTTGAAGGTGGACTACGCCCTGCCATCCACTCGCACGTGGTCAATAATCAGTACGGGACAATGCGTGAAGTCATGAATCATGCCCTATCCCTCGAACCACAATATCCTCATGTTGCTGCCGGCGCTGTGTATACATCCAGTCACAAACGCCAAAGCAACGAGGGAGAAAATACCGCTATAAAGCGCCCGAATAATGCTGGTCAGCAGGACGGGGATTGGAACAAAACTTGTCACTTCTGTAAAAGAAAAGGGCACATGAAGAAGTATTACCGCAAAAGACTTGGATTATGCCTCGCTTGTGGCGATCCAGGCCATGCTATTTCCTCCTGTCCGAACCTTCATGGTCGTCGTCCTGAACAAAATAATCCTTAACGGTAGGTCCTATTCTTAAGTTTCGGGACGAAACTTCCAATTAGTTGGGTAGGATATAGCGCCCCGTTCTCCCGGTGCGGAGATCGCGGCTAAGAAATACAAGACGGTATCGTTCGATCGGGATAGATTGAATTAAGAACTCGTCCTCGTTATGGATTTGTTTCTTCGGAATCGATTCCCATATTCAGTGGACTACGCCCCAAGGATCGGCTTAGCGGCAGAGTCAGGAGGGACCTCTTCGCTGCTATCTTTTATTGCCTCGGTTTTCGATGTCGCTTGTTGCTTTCGTGCTTTGAGTTAGTTTTGGGATTTGCTTGTTTTCTTTGAACGGTTTCGATAGTTTTCATTATTTTCGTTCATTGACTTGCACTTCTATTCCGAGATTGGAAAGAGAGGAAGAAGTATTAATCGAGCTGTTCGTGTGCAGGTGAACGAGCAGTAGGCGGCTTACGAGCAGAGTCGTAAAGCGCCTCTTTCCTTCTTCTTTCCAACTTCTAAGTGAGTGGCTACCAACCCGATTAGCTAGCCCTGCTTCCAAGCTTCACTCCTTCGCCCCGATCAAACGATACCAAGTAATAATAAAAGAAACCAAGATAAAAGAGAATAGACTTGGTATATTATGCTTGTCAATAAACCGTACGAACGGATACTTAACTGCATGCTTGTTCGCTTGAAAATAATCATAAACTGTTGCTTGTCTTGTGCAAATACATGTTTCATACTCGTGTTGCCTGAAGTACATGAATGCTTAACAATTATGGATATGTCGTGTGCTCGTGTTGCCTCGAAGGCGTAACTGATTGTTTAAGTAACGTATTGTTCGATCATGGACAACTTATGCACAAGGGTAAGTTCGGCGGACGGTCGCTGGGGCACTGGCACCGTTCCGGTCCGGGCGGAACTCGTGTGTAGTCATCGTGTGCTGGAGGGGATAGCTTGCAATGCATCGTGTGCTTGTCGTGTTCTCGTTGCATGCTATCCCTGTCCTTGACTATGTCCGTTATGGCACCACGCCAGTGATCATCGTGTATATTTAAACCTGTTGCATACTAACTTGTGTCTTCGTGGCAGGGAAGGTATGGTAAGTATTGTGCAGGTGATTCAAACAGTCAGGTAAAATCCACCGAACGGTGGCACGTTCATTTTCAGTAAATTCATTATGCTGCTTACTTGTAAATGAACTAAGGCAAGATAGAAACCCACAAATATGCATGTTTCATTAAAACAACGTGTTGATTGGTATAGTTTGGCTAGCTCGCCTTCACCAGCATGTTTTGATATGCTGACCCTCGTTGAAATAGGTTCTCCGTACTAAGGCGAACCGAGCGAGAAGCCGAAGTCGTCTTTCCGATCCAGTCCAGCTGTTAGGGCACCTTCACCGCGCCCTTGAAGCATTTTGAAGACCGGAGCTTGCAACTCTTCATACACAAATGCAGCTTCGTGGCAAAGCTATCCTCCAGCCAGGAGGTCTATATCTTTTGAAGTTTAGTAAAGGGATATAATGTACATGATTGCTATCTCATTTTGAGTCATCTCTTTTGTAAGCCGTTCGGCATATTAGCTGACTCGTTTAAGAGTTTGTAATAGATGTTCATTATCAATAAAGAGATCTTTTCCATGTTTCAAATCTGTGTTTCAATTTATCTGCGTACTCTGAATATGTGCTTGCTATGCAAATCATTAAAGCCTTGTGCGGGCGCAACTCCAGGCCCGCACGGCGGTCACGATTCGGGGGATGCCTCAAACGATTCTACGGAATCGGATCGTGACAGTTCAGATACCGTTTTCTCTCACCTCGTAACTCCGTTTTCGATTCTGTCAGTTACAACGTGTAGACTGTGTACCCCTCTCGGTGCCCATGCAACCCGCTCGGTGCATCGCGTCCTGTGGTGATCGCAAACCGCGATCCAAAAACAGGAAAAACAACGCCCTGTTTTACCCCGGAACTGAGTACGTCCCGCCAAACGGGACGACTTGGTCGCACACGGTCTTTACAGAAATGTGCGCGTCGTTGATACGGACGTGTGGGATTTCGCAGAAGTCGATTCGGATGTGCGTGCACACCAGAATCAATGCGTATCCGCCGACACCGACCCGTATCCGTCCTTTCTGGAAGACGCTGTAACTTTGTGTACACACGTCGGATCGAGACAAAACTTGTGCCATCGGACTCGTAACAATACGCTGGTCCTGTGACCCAAGTTTGGTCCAATTCTGAGAACGTTGACAAAATCGCGTATCATGGGCCCCACAAACTCCCCTTGACGGGCGATTTTGTGATCGGCTCATCGGAATCCAATTCTGGAAGTTCCGTTGGGTTCATAACATCGTTCCTGATTTGTAGACACTGAGTTTGAGAAATTTGGAAACTTTTGACCCTGACACGCTTTTCGGTGCAAAGTGGCCCACATGTGGACCCCGCTTTGACCCAGAAATGTCATTTTTGCCCTTGTGTCCAAATTGGACTTAAGGACAGGCATTTCTAGCTATTTGATATCTTCTGAGACTGTTGGTGATGTTTATTACAGCTTTTGGAGGAGTACCTGCAGGATCTACTGACACAGGGACGATTGTTGGTATTCGAACCCCAGGCAAGTATACCTTGCCAAATCCTGCAGTTTTGCTACTTATTTCCTTGACATATTTATACACTGTCGTGCAAGATACCTTGCCAACTCTTGCACATTATTTGCATGCTTTCCTTTTCAGTAGTTACTTTCTTGTTGTATATAGTTCTTGATGCGTTTTGATTTATTCCTGCTGCTCTAGTCTTATTTTCTCGTTTTACGTGCATGTACATTATTTGCTCATTTCCATGGATCACTAATTGTTCCACAGACATATTGTGATGGTATAGGTTTATTCCACTCTCCCTTGAGTTGACCCGATTGGTTCTTTACGTTCCTAGATGATCGTTATTAGGCACTGACTACACTGGAGCATTCTCGACTGTGAGTACCCATTGTTCTGCGATAGAGACTTGTTCATTTGACCACCTCATTCGTGAGCTCCCATAGGGCGACGAAAGAGCCATACTATAGATTGGGAGTCCCCATTGGTCTACTTTCTATAGGACCGTTATCTCCCATTGAGTTGCGGTTATCCCGATTTGTTTGTAGTCATGTTTGATAGCACCATCGGCACACCACCATCTTAGATGTAGTGATTTATTGTGTCTTATTTGCTTTCTTGTGTTTACTTTCTTGTCTATCTTGCATGTTCATTTACTGTACTTTTGGCTCGTATTCTTTTGTATCTTGTTACGTCCCTCTGAGGACCTGGTTTTGTTCTCCAGATTTAGTAGACGAGGAGTACCTGCAGCTTTACGGATCGACACCGGACGAGGGTACGATAGCAGTTGATGGCCCTGCTTACACTTAGTTACATTCTAGCATATTTTAGTTATATTTTCTTGTCTCTATTTTTTCATTTATCGGTAGTGGATTTGTCTCCACCCGACTTAGTATTATTTCTTGCTGGATATTCGACAGTATATTTACTTTCAGCATTTATTCCAGTTGCTATTTAGTTCATATACTGTTCTGTTGTGGATGAGATTAGTATAGACAGTGACTGGTATCATTGGACCTACTTATTGTTATATTACAGCTTAAGCATGCCCCGATGGATCCATTAAATTGGGTTTGTCCATCGGTGTGTGCTGCTGGCCATTATCACGCGTCTGGTCCCTCGGTATTTTGGGACTGGGGCGTGACACATCACCCTGCAAATGAGCACTAGGAGATAAATTAATAACATAAGCAGTTGTATAAAGTGCTTCACCCCAATAGTTGCCTGGCAAGTTTGCTTCTGACATAAAATACCGTACCCTCTCCATCAGCGTCCTGTTCATCTGCTCCGCTACACCGTTGAACTACGGTGTCTTTGGTGGAGTCTTCTGGTGTCGTATCCCTTACTCTCTGCAATAAGCATCAAAGAGACCGATATACTCGACGCCATTGTCTGACTGAACACAGAGAAGCTTCTTGCCCGTCTCCCTTTCAACAGAGGCCTGAAACTCCTTGAAAGTGGGCAGTACATGATCCTTGGTCTTTAAGGTATAGACTCGTACCTTCTTGTAATAGTCATCAATAAATGTTACAAAATAAGAAGCACCACCAATGGATTTTACATTCATAGGACCGCAGACATCCGAGTGAATCAACTCGAGTAACGCCGGCTTGCTTGAACTTGGGTGACTTTGGAAAGACACCATATTTTGCTTCTCCGCCAAACAGTGCATGCACTTATCCAACTTTGTAGAATTTAGTCCTGGAATCACCTTCATGTTCACCAAGTACTTCATCCCCTTCTCGCTGATATGGCTAAGCCGTCTGTGCGACAACTCAGTAGACGCATCAGTAGCTGCGTTAACCTCCTGTGTCCTCTGTGCGCTCCCTTCCATATAGTAGAGTACTATCGCGGGTACTCTATAGTTTGGGGAACGGTTTCCGCGCTTTCATTTCCAACAAAAAAATAATTCCCTCACTCGCACAATGGATTTACTTTTTCATCTTCAATTATTCACTTTCCATCCCATTTTTTCATACCTTACTAAACAGAAAAAAAAAATTAATAATAATTTTCAAAGAAACAAAAAGTACAAAAATTAATTTTCTTTATTTTCTGCGAAACAAATAAGGCGTAACTGCAAACTGATGAACTACGATGGATAGAGATATCTATTGAAACAACTTCATTGAAAATATTTCCAATTCCAGGTATGAATAGAAAATCATGCTCCAGGCTTCTTAGAAAAGTAAGTGCTTCCGAGTATTTATTAGATGCTTTTCTCTAAATAAATGAAAGCACCAAGTTGAGATGATTAAACAGTGGTATATAAAACCTTCCATTATCAAATAAACAATAAAATAAATATGTCGAACTAAAATAATTTTTGTGATTTTCGAAAAAAAACATAAGATTCTGACGGAATGAGCAAATGTAACAAAGTTTAAAGCCACTAGCAACACAGGTAGAGAACTCAGTTATCAGAAAATACCACGAGAACAACAGCAAACATACATAAAAAATAAAAATAAAAATAAAAATAATTTTTGAACAGATTTTTTTGAATAGCATGAAACATACACACAAAAATTGCCATCCTGTGGCTTTTTGAATATAGATTTCATGCAATGCCCGAAAATACAAACATTTCCCATAAATCGTATTCAGTACCAAACAAAACCAAAAATATTTCTAAAAATATTGATAAAGTAATTGTTAGAAAAACACTTACAGGGAAATAAAAATCTTACAAAAAATTAATGTTTTGACAAATTCCTTCATTGTTCTGGAGTTATTCGTATAGACCATACATGCATTTAACGTTGCAGTTCAATACATTTATCATTTGATCATTTTTCGTCCAATTTGATTCACCATGTTTTAGTTTACAATGTCCTGTAATGTAATATCCAGCGAACGCATTATAAGAGAGAGAATTAAATGGCATTATACTCGAAGCATTTTTATAACAAATAATATTACAAATAGAAAGATACTTTCACATTGTGAAAAATCTTAGAAACACTAAAAAGATAGTCCCACATTGAAAAATATTTCAATTGGATCTCAATTAATATATAATTATGCTTGATATTGAGGTATACATATTGGATGTGGTAGCTCATGACTCATGTGGATGTCATGGAAAATCTTTTCCTAGAAGGACTAAGTTTATTGTTAAAGAAATATTTTTTGGCACTCTCTTTAAAAGAAATTTTATAGGAGTTAAGTCCGAGTCGTCCGTAGGAGCTTAGCGATTCAAATTTGGCCACAAAGTGGTACTTTGATGACACATTTTGTACTTCGTAAGTATGTATCGGACGCTTGTGCGCATTTGTTGTGCGCAAATTCTGCATGCGAATTACGTACGCATCGATCGCTTGTGCGCATTTGTTACGCATAGATTATGCGTGCTACCTGCGCGCAGAACCTGCAATTCAATATCAGGTTCCTATATATAACATGGAATTCCTACTGGAATGATCTCGGACCAAAGTCCATTCTTGCTTAATTTCAATTACTCAACCATTTATTACTTAGTCCTTTACTAACCCCGTTCTCAACTCTAAACTGGCCCAACTTTTAAGTCTAAGAATACTAAACAAAATTCTTTTAAAAACAATATGAATTTAAAGCCTAGATAAAAAAAACTTGTTATACAAATTTTTTTATTTAGGGTGAAGAAGTTCACATAATTTGCACAGAACATGACTTTTTTGACGAATTAGTTAAAAAAATAGATCCGATGTCAGTCAGAAAAAAAAAAATTTGATACCGGTGTGACTGGTGTCAAACTCAAAAATTTTAAAATTTGGCGTCAGTTACACTGGCGCACCGATGGCAAATTTTTTGGAATGGAAATGTTCTGTCATGAGTTTCATCATGGTTATGCACAATTGCCTTAAAGTAACGAAGGATATGGACATGTTTTTAACCTTACTGCCAATATGGGAGGCATTGGTTTCAGACAGTCAAAACCATTCTGTGATCATGTACAATAACGCCATGATCAGCTTTAACATGCTTGAAGTTGCAAGGATTAGTGGTGTTAAAAGGTTTGTTGTTAATCAAGCTTCATATTTTGCACTCTCTATTAAGTGCATCATGACTTATAGTTGGTTATGCTTAATGTTGACAATAGTATATGTTATGAATACTTCCATTTGTTTGACGGTAGTCACACTGGTGCCAAATTATATATATATAATTTTTTGTTTGACGTCAGTGTAACTGATATCAGATCTCTCTTTTTGCGAATTCGTAAAAAATATTCCGTTCTGCACAAATTAGGTGAACTTCTTCACCCTATGTACAATTTTATGCTTGTTATATGAACTAACATTCTTAAAACTTAACCTTACTTATTAGCAAGGCCCACCAAAAAGAATTATGAAGGTTATGTCTAAGATAACCATTTCTACTATCCTTCAGGGACCATTCTTTATACACCACAAACTCAATATAATAACTAGGTTAGCAGATTATGCGAGCGATTCTGCGCGTGTTTTTGCATACATTTTCTGTGCGTGTTTCTTCGCGTGATTCTGCGCAGAATCTGCGTGGATCACTGGGCGGTTACGTTGAACGCAAATTTTATGCGTAGATCATGCAGATTGCATTGATTGTGGAATATGGACAGTTGTAGTAGATTAATTAGATTTAAATCAATCATAATACTTTGGAATTCCGTTTTAATCGAGAGTTATCTTACCATAACAGGTGATGACTAGGATTAGGGCTAGGGTTTTCACCCTTATATATATATATATATATATATATATATATATATATATTCTCTTCATGCCACCTTTTGGAGATATACGAAAATAGAGAGACAAAAGAGAAAGAGAGTTGTGGTCGTCACCTTCGTCTAGGAGTCTGTTCGAGTTGTTTACAAAGATGACTACAAGCATTCCATAAGTTCATCTCGTGAACTTGCTCGTTCCTGGAAGAAGATCGTAGATAGAGAACAAATCTTGCTTTAAGCAACGGTAGTCTTCATCACCACAACAAGATTTTCTAATTTGTCTTCTTCTTATTCGTGTAAATATTCTATCTGATCATTCCAACTGCGTTTGCAAGGAAGAACATATTTTTAATTTTTATTTACTTTCTTCTTTGCCAGTTTCAGAATCTAGAGAAAGTTCGTATTCGATTACGTAAGACCAAAAATGGCAGTATGGAGAACTGTACAAGCCTTCTCAATACAAGTTTTCATAAACTTAAGAAGTTTGATGAGAAGTATTTCAATATCTGGAAGAGAAAATCTGCTTCAATCTTCAACTCGTAAATGTTGATTACATGTTGATTGATCCTGAACCAACTCTTCCAGAAAGGGACAATGCTCGAAGGACTGCAGAAGCCACTGCCTTACAACAAAGTGGAGGAAAGATACCAACTTATGCAATTTGTTGATACTCGACTCCATGGACGATTCCATGGCAGAATCATATAGTAAGAAGACTAATACTAGAGACATCTGGGAATCTCTGGAAAAGCATTATAAGTCTCATCGATAAATTCATGACTATGCATTTGAAGATGAGAAGATCTTGCTTCCTTAAGTCAAAGAGTTGCTGAAGTTGCAATAAAAATTTGAACAGGAAAGCATGAAGCTAGAGAACAAATTTATGTTGGGCAACGTCGTCTCCAGACTTCCTCTGGCTTGATCAAGTTCAAAACTGATATGTATAGAAAGAAGATGGAGATTGAGTTGGAAGATCTTCTATACTGGCTTCGTATTAAGATGAATCCATGGGACAACTAAAAATGGACAATTGATTCAAACAGCTTGCTAAGGCAAACATGGTACAATTATGAGTCTCAAAGGGGGAAGCAAAAGGCTTCCTATAATAATAAGATGAAGGACTTCAACCATCTGAAGGTGAATTCGGCATCGTTCAAGCTAAAGGCCCAAAGTCTGACGTGACTTGCTACAACTATGGTATGAAGGGCCACTACAAGAAAGATTGCAAATCCAAGCCCAAATTAAAAGAGCAAGGTGAGCTTAACTTAGTTGCTATGATTGCACATATTGACTCATCTAGCATGGACATTGACTAGTGGGTGTATACTTGTGCATCCTACCTTGTGTGCTCAAAGAGGGAGTTGTTCACCACATATAAGCCTACTTCAGAGAAAGTTTCAATGGTGAACAAGTCACAAGCTGAAGTATTTGGGATCATGATGGTAGTGTTGAATCCGGCTTTGGGAAAGTCGCTGACACTGCAGGATGTGAAGCATGTTACGCTCCGGTTCTATGGAACCAAAAATTGTTACTGGACATGATATCGTAGAAGTCTACGTTGTACTTTTACTAGGCAAGAATGTGCATAATTAATGGTTATCTCAGAAAATATCGACATCGCAACGGAACTAAGCAGACTAATTAAATTTCGACAATATATATGGAAAGTATCTCTTTTTATTTAAAATATCATTGGAATATAAAGGCTTACAATAGAGTAGAAGGGCCCTTAGAGACTCGCATAAAGCTGGCCATACTTGGCTTATATTGAACTTATCAATTTGGCTTACAATCTCACTGGTACAATCAAATTATAATGTTCCATACCTTATGCCCCTTATAACTGAAGACAACATCTTTTCGAAAGAAGAGCTTCTGTACCCCTAACAAATCTTTGATGCCTCAGGATGGTTCAAGTCACTCCCCACACCTGAGTACCTATAGAAGCCCACAAACGTGGGTCAGTACATATCGTGTACTGGTGAGCAGAACTAGCTCACTCACCTAATCCAATATTTAAGTAATCATATGAAGCATAAATAGTGAATAAGTGATCTTTCTATTAGGGACTAGGGTCAATTAGTTGTTATACAAAAAAAAAAGCATTATAGTGTTATCAGGTTTATATATTGAGCAGTATCAGTTTAGAAATATGAAGGACAACACAGATCACTTTTCAATAATTTATTACAAACAACCTACTTGTCCATCCCTTCAAAACAAGGATTAGATATAAATGATAAAGTAATATAATTTTGTTCCTGTATCAGATTCAGTTAAGCTAGCATAAAGGTTCTTATCAGTATGCAGCCTAACTATGTGAGGGTCACCGGTGCTGTCAATTTTGCACCATGAGGGACTTGCCATATATGACTTCGAAGGTCGTGCGAAATGCTATTTAGAGTAGATTACGATCCTTAATGAATGTCTCGTTTATACCCCATGTTACCAAAGTACTATAATATTTCCTCCTAGACTGAATCAGTCCCAATGCCCCATGTATTATTTAAAAAAATTTACCAAATATTATGCACAAGTTATTCATGACCATGCAACATATATGCAATATAATCTTAAAGCATAAATTATACGGTAAAGAGACATAAGTAAAGCTACTGCATGATTGATCATTCTTGCGTTATGAACATATTCATTCCATATTCTAGTTGGCGGTCTACAGATCCCAACATACTGACCTTCTCATGGTCCTATGGTACCAAACCATAATTTGATAGTTCGATGGTATTTTACCACAATTATATTCTCTGTATTCAAACTCGTGTACTGATGTATTCCACCGATATAGGTATTCAATGTTCTATTCTCAGTGACATGACATATAAGGTGACTTGTATAGTATTAGTTTATTTTCTTATGTAAGACTTATATTACATTATCTTAGTGTTCATTACACTAGCAATTTATCTTTCAGGTGTTTCATCAGTTACAACAATATTCAACATAAGCATCGCTATCTTTATATGAACTAAAAACATTTAGTTTAGAAACACAATTAGGTAACACTAGCATTTATTTTATTAGGACATGAAGGAGTAAAGAAGAAGGGATAGTTTCACTCACCTATACAAATATAGCCTGTTGTTTGCCATTAATGGAAGCTTGAACAAGCTTTATTATTTAACAAAAAAAAAAAGAGTACAAAGAGATCCTAAACAAAAAAAATTTAAGTACAATATTTTTTGATTCTGGAGAATATGTCGATGGAGATCGAGTACTACAACGACTCCTTTACTCTGTTGATGGTCCGACGAGAAAATAGGAAATGCTTCCTTCTGTTCTCTCTCATGTGCTTGTCTGTCTGTATGTCTGTCCTTTCATCCGCGTGTGTGTGTTTTTGAGTATAAAACTCCACTATTATAGCCATCATACTGACGGGCTATATGCGCCTTATATGTGCTTCTATTTGGTGGGCGCATGGGGCTCATTCAATAGAAAATGGTTGCAACTGTGGATGCATACCACGGACGGGCTGCCACGTAGCCTTGGTTGGGATATGTGGTTGATAAGATCTTGGGGTAGCTTTCAACCTATTGTGTGCGTGACTTGGTCAATTGGTCGCATAGTCAGCGCTGATTGTGTGAGGATCTTTTCAATTATAACGGAAAGATCTTACAAACTGATGGTCATATTGGACGTATGGGGTCAAGGTCGCATACGTGCTCTCATCTGGCCTAGGTTTGATGGACACCTTGGCCATATGGCATCGTGGCCGCATACGAGTGTATACGTGGCACTGTACGCATGACAAAGTCATTAATGTACTGATGTGACTTTTCTGTCTTTTTTGTGTACCGCTGCCTCCATCATGATTTGCTAAGCGATCAGGGCAATAAGTGCCATGTCAGAACTTTATAACAAGCATTGAATGCCATGTTAGAGGATCTAATGTGGCCTCGAATTCTGTGGATGTTCTAGCTACATAGATTACTTTTGCAGACTATGCGGCTTATCTTCATTTCGAGGGTGCATGGGCTCTATGAGGCCTATATTTATTTGGAGGGTGCATGCCTTCAGATTTTTCATGCTTCTACAAGGCCTCCTTCAAAAAATTTAAACTAATAAGTTTAGAATACTTTGAACAAGAAGCATGGATGAGCGACTTAGGCCGCATAAGTGACGTGCCATATGGACATACTGTCGTATATACAAGTCTGTCAGGCCATTAGATTTGCAATTAATGAAGGAGATTTAACTCAATCTTCTAGAAAATCTCTTAGGATTCCGAGTCGATGGCAGTCTCCAAGAGATAAAGACAAATTTGAAAGGCCAAAAGTTGCCAACTGTCACGTAAATAGAGGCAGTTCGAAACCTGAGGCGTCAGTTTTGACTGAGGATAAATGTTGACCATGAAAATTGAGGTATTATAACTGAGTTAGATTCATCCTCATAACCGTTCGGTTTATTGCCTCGATCTCTTTACGTGGTTTTGGAGCCTATAAATAGGCTATCCAGAGAGGAGAGAGAATTTTGTTTCATTGCTTCTCCTTCCTTTGGAATGTGGAAGGCTGTTGTTCCTCTCATCGAGGAGTTCGTCAGAGGTGGACTTGATTCGTGCCCCCCCAATGCTTACAGTCCGTTCAGAGGTGAGGGAGTGCTTTGGTCCTCATGACATTCAGCTAAAGGACATAGAGACATAATTATACAATCTTGCAACGTGGATGAGAAAGTCATCGAGAACATGCGCAGACTCTCCACAAAGTTCTGCCGCATGAATGAAAACTCATCTTGAACATGCACAAATTTTTCATAAAGCTTTGCCGCATGGATGAGATATCATCTAGAACATGAGCAGACTCTTTACAAAGCTCTGCCGCATAGACGATTACTCATCTAGAATATGGACAGACTCTTCATATAGCTCTGCCACATGGATGAAGAATTATCTACAACATGCGTGTAGAGCCCTCTTGTAGCTCTGCCACATGGATGAGATCTCATCTTGCTCATGCGTGCAGATTTAGCTATCTTGAGATATTCTACCTTGTACGTGGTTGTAACTTTGAGGCGGCATACGAAAGTTGCACACTTCTACAATCTTTGCTGAGTCTGATACGTATCTTCTTTATACAGGTTTTACCTCCCTTTGTGTTGTCCATGATGGAACATGAAAGGATATCATAGAATCTTTCATTCGAAGAGAATGCCAACCTTATGCGTCGGTTCGCTAATAACTGATCCAAGAGACGAGGATGAACATCCTGCATCATGAGCGAAGCTGTCCCTGTTTATGTAGCATGCTAGCGGTGTTTCTTCCCTTTATGCGGCTTGCTACCGGCCGGGAGCCTGTGGTGTCGATGACAAGATTTGGATTGATTGTCATTCCTTGTCTTCAATCTTCCGTATGGCAGAAGAGCGCCTGATCCGCCTCTCCCTTGCCATCCACCAATATGGATTCTTTTTCCATATACTGAGGTTTGCATTATGGAGGGATGACCCAGAGTGCATCAAGTTTTGCTGCTGGCTTCACTTGTGTCAGTAGCAAAAACAACATGGAGGGGCGCCTTTAAACTAGCATCCCAAGGAACTAACTGAGGAGTAGTTTTATTGAGGGTCGCTCCACTGGGAAGCTTTTGAGGATCCATTATGTGTTGCATATTCAGGACTCCTGAATACAAATAATGGCTTTTATAGTAGTTTGTATGGGAGAAGTGCATATTGTGCTTTACAAACTTATTGGGGATGAACAATGGAGGATGTAAATATTGTACATATTCGTTGTCCTGCTAGACGACGAGGGGAGTACAAGTCTAACATAGATATAGTACTTTTTGAGGAACTTGTCATTGATAGGCATCATGAGAAAGTCTCTACGATGAAAGGGCCCTCCCATTTGGGTTAAAAATTTCTGGCTGTCTTGTTCGTCATGACCATCGGCCTTCTTACGACTAGGATGAGGTCACCCACTTGGAATGTTCTTTCTTTGACCTTCTTGTTAAAAGTTATGGAAAGACATGTTTGATACAGCTCAATATGATGTTGAGCTAAGAGACGCTTCTCATCGAGTGCTTCTAACTCTTGAAGTCATTGGCGGTGGTTGTCGTCAACGGTCAACTAGTTGGAGAGAGCCACTAGGAGTGAGAGAATTTGGACCTCGAGGGGGAGGACCGCTTTGCTCCCGTAAACCAAGGAAAATAACGTGCTGCCGGTTGGAGTCCGGACAATTGTGCGATAGGCCCACGAACATTCACCCAGCTTCTTTTTTCCAGTCATGCTTATTGAATGACACGAACTTCTTAAGAAGCTTGATGATTATTTTGTTGAATGATTCTGCCAAACTGTTTGATGTTGGGTTATAGGCGGTTAAAGCTACATTTTGGATTTGATTTTTATTGCAAAACCGGTAGAAAGCGTGACTAGTAAACTGTAGGCCATTATCGTAGATGATCCTCTATGGAAAGCCAAAGCGATATATGACGTGATGCTTGACGAAGCTGATCACGTTTGACGTCTTTACTTCAGCCAGTGGCACATCTTTTACCTACTTGTAGAAGTTATCGGTTATAGCCAAGATAAACCAATGTCCCTTAAACGAAGGTGGACTAATCGGTCCAATAATGTCCATTCCCCATGACTCAAACGACCAAGATGCTACTATTGGGTATAGGAATTCTGAGTACTAGTGGATAAAGTCTACATTTTTGGCACATCTGGCACTTTCTTGCATAATTGACGGCATCCGATTTTATTGTTGGTCAATAATAACCCATCCTCCAAAGACGATCATGTAGCTTCAGATCGGATTGATGTGCGCTGCAAACATTATCATAAGCTTCACAGAGTGCTTGCTTTAACTCTGCATTCGATAAACATCATAGCAGAAGTCCATCATAGGAACAACGATATAACATTTTAGTAGTCGTATCATAATATAACATGAGAGAACGTCTCCTGACGGAAGTGGCTTCCTTTAGGTTCTCAGAAAGAATTCCATTGACTACGTAATCTACAAATAAGAGTCTCCAGTCCGTGGTGTTTGGTGCCTTTAATGTCCTCCCCAATCATATATATATTATACTGATATGGGAAAAGACAGACGGGACGGTAGATCTCTCACTTTTTGCCTCAGACTCTTGCATTGAGTACTCCTCGAAAAAAGTTTACAGTGTTGCATCTTCTTCGGATTTGGGTGGAATAGATCCCCGGCGTCATTAGGTGCTTCTCTTTGTTGAGGGTGACTACCCCCAAAATCTCAGCGTCTGTTTCTTGTAAATCATCGTCCTCCCAGGATGTCGGGTTGTCATAGATCTCCGGAGGATTGCTACCCCCAGTACCACCCCAGTTGGCGCCAGTTTTGATTTTGAGCGGGTGCCTAGGAATATCCCTTCTGTAGTCAAAGCTGCTTTTTCTCTCCTTCTAGATACGCTGGCCGAGAGTTGAGGGTTAGAGGTGCGGGACTTCCGACCTCCCCTCCTAGAAGAAGACTTCCAAGTAGAGCAACATGAGGTAAAGTACAGCTCCTCCTCCTCTAGTACCTGTACATATTTTTTTGGGCACTGCCAGATGGGTGCTCATGGTTGCAGTCATTAAAATACTGACTGCCTGTTTGCAGGTACCATAAATTTAGCACAGTAGTAGTTGATGACAATGTTGGCACAGTGGTGCCCTGGATGGGACATCTCATATGCCGTGGTTGCCTCCCTCGCTTTGCACTTGTGATTGATCATATCACGCAAGTCAGGCAAGGGATGATTCACCTTTACACCCCCCTTATGAGTACAGGTAGACCGAACAAATGGGAGTGTAGGTGATATTGGTTCATACAAGAACTTTTTCTAAGTCACTAGTAGAAGACTTTTGAGACTGACCTTGTCCCCGTGCCACCATGGGCTGGAAGCATGGGTTGGTCTTGTACAACTTTTTGTCAGGGGCACGTGTAATAGTTAGCAGTGCGTGTTGACAATCAGCTAGATGAGCCATTATCTAATCTTGGTGTTCTCACACTACCTTAGACTTTCTTTTCTTCACACGCACTAGTGCGTAGTAAGAGGAGTCCAAGTCTGTCTCTTTGTCAGGGTGGCGCATGGAGTTAACACCGTATGAGAGTCTGTCGAAGATAGAGCCTTTGACGCCATCAAGAGCGCATGCAGCTATCTGTCTGCGGCTGCAGTTGGGTGCCGCATAGTTCTTCTTCTGCGGCTTTCATTGTGGGCACATGGACCGTACCTCAGCCCCCAAACTTCTGGCATCGTAGTATTTTCTTTTGCCAGAGTTCAAGTGCTGTCATGACTCGCACCCAGGGAAGGGGTCCGAGTACGTGGGTACGTCCAGCCTACGCCGTAGCATCGATGGTAGAATATTGTCTGGGTAAACTATGCTATCTAGCAATAATGATCATCAAGATATATAATGACACCAAAAAATATGAATACTCAGTCACATAACTATAAGATGAAACAATCACACGAATATGATATAAAGAACTAAAGAGTCAAAATATAACTCACAAGAAATAATATAATATCTAATGAGTCTCAAATATAATAAAGTACTAACTATCAAAGCTGGAGACAAATCCAGTATAATATAAGCCTATTTACTAAGCTAGTGGTAAAGTGTTGTTTGTCTCAACTGGGATAAGTCCCTCCTGAGCCACAGTCTCTAGCTCTAAGCCCACTACGTCATGAGGCCCGTAGTGAGTGGGATACTACTCCTCAGTATCATCTGGAAAAATATATCCAGTGAGAAAAGGAGCAAAGTATACCTCTAGTAGCAGTTTCAATAAATTATAAAGACTATATAACAGTAAATATAGAGCATAAACAAGATACAATATACAAAAATAAGAGATATAGAAGATAGGAATACTGCAATTAAATACAAGGAAATGAGCATCATGAAAAAGAGAAAGAATTACTACTACTATGTGAGTGAGTACTAGGTTCGACATGTGATCGGCTTGGAAACTTGCACAAGGATTAGGGCCTGGTTTATCATACGTGCGTGTATGATCAACACTCACAAGTAACAAGGCATGCACAAGGAGGGTATGACCACATATCTACACTAATACTTCCCGCCAACGACGGATATAGTGGATCAAACTATGGTACGCTATGACATGGGATTCACTAGGTAGGTAGCTAGTCTCCCTAGGAATCAATGGTTGTATATATACAAGAAGAACAAGCAATAAGGCTTGTACAATATACACAAAAATTCCAAGGAATAACATCTCATGACGAGATCCGGATATACCAATCCATCTAACCATCGTTTAAAGAAATAAAGGATATCTACACTAAATACAAAAAATAGAGGATATCATAAATAGAAAACTATTAGAGAATATACTTGCTGGAATCTGGTGAATAGTATCAAAGATATTCGACACGGTACCTCGAAGACCTAAATATGGAATATTACATCAATACAAGGTTTGAAAATGATAAATAAGTTAAACCAATCAATTTCTAGGTCTTCAGGCCAAATATAAATTAGAACAGTCAAACTAGGTCAACGCTAGGTCAAACTAGTAAAACTTGGTCAAACTAGCTATTTCTATGTTGTATGAGTCCATCTCTAGGTTATTGGGTCAATACACTATGTATTTAGGCTATACTAGCTATATTAGGATACTAGTGTATCATAACTATTTAGTATCAATAAATAGCACTATACATATAAATACTAGTTAATACTAACTCTATATTGATTACATTGTCTTTGAGCCACCTTGGTATCAATACCTAGCTATCCTCTTGCTATTCAATCCTAAATACCCCATGATACCTCATACCTCACTATTACCTTGGTGTATCTCTAGGTAATACTAGAACTTAGCACTTAACCATAATAATACTAACTCAAACTAACATATACTAATATCAAACTAACTTAATATATACTAACATTTATCATACTTAACTTTACGTATATTAACTGATACATACTTAACTTACATATATTATATGACTGAACGAACATCTAATAATAACTAACATCAACTACAAACTAAAACTAACTAACAGTCCTAAGTTTACCAGTTAATACATGACTGAAACTAACTTATTAACTAACTCTAATATACATTAACTAACTAACACTTAACAAAATGCTAACTATCACACTGCTGCTGTCACGCCCCGGCCCCCGAACCGAGGGGTCGCTCGGCCGGACCACCGCCTCGCCCCCGTAGCCGGATGACGCAGACACGAATCACCGTACCTCGGCGCCTGTCCCGCGGGTGCGAGGAAGGAATGGCCCGTTTGATACCGGTACGTGATGCCGTACGAGCCTGGGGTTGCGCCCGCACAAGGCTTCATCGTTAGAGTTTTTGTTTGGCTATCATTGCATCAATCGAGTAAGCAGTAGAAAGGGACGTTGTTGCAATGTAATGCATTTAGCCAACTGAGTATTCGGGACAAATCGAGGGACTGGGCTCTCTTTAGCAAAGGCATCGTTCCATACATTATTCCCCTTTATACGATAGCATCTCGGGGCACAATCGAAACCAGGATTTCCGGGTCTTAGGGACTGAGGCACGCCTATCGCTCCCTCGAATGATCCAGTACCTGCAAGCAAGTAAACTGTTGATGGGTCAGCACTTTTATAAGTACTGGTAAGATAAAACAACTGAACAAAAGCAAGCATTCACTAAAACCAATACTAAGTAATCATGTTATAAAATATTACATTACTAGTGATCTTTCTAGTTTTACCTATGTTTGGTACATGCAGCAGAAGAACGGAGTCATATTACATTGTTTTGGAAACATCTTTTAAAACAGAGTTTCATATTGAATAAGCAAGCAAGCAAGCCGTTCATTCTATTTCAGGGTGTGCGCATCGTATCTCATGAGACTCCAGGGATAAATGCATAGCTAGACACACATGTACATCTTAGGGGCAGTTCATCTATCCAAGCCAACACAATGAACTAGCTATATGCAGGGCGGTCCCCGAGTATCTCAGGATCGACAGCTGTTGGACCAGCATACCAATGACTCATTCATCTGATGCTAATGGCAGCTGTGACTCATGGTTTCTTTTTACTATTATGGTAGCAGCCGTGACACATGCAGTTCAACTCTCCACCTAAAGCATTGTCCGATCGATGCAAATACATGGAAGCACTATCAAATAAACTTTAGTATGCAGACGAGACGAACCATCAGAACAGTTATCTTTGTTGCGGGGGCAAGCCGCCTTATTATTGAACATATTCATGCACACGATATGGTTCTCTCGGAGCATAGGGGATAGTAAATATATTCATGCACTCTTAGACAAGCGTTTCAGGATCTTAGTTAAGCAGACATGATCGTTTCAAAGACAACTAGGTGAGTTCGTTCATTAACATGTAAGGCAGGTTCTATCATTCTATTATAAAAACATTGCAAGCAAAAACTCAGATTATTATTAAGGCATGCAAGAATCAGAGAACGAAGTTCTGTCCACTCACCTTGATACATAATGCTGACGCGGAGCGGGGCATTACATATTTACCTAACAATAAAAAGTTTTGTCCTCGAAACTTCAAGGATAAACATCTCGATATTCCGAGCAGTAATAGTGCCATCCCTCGTCGTACTCAATCGAAACAATCAAGCAATTCAAGTTCAGAAAATATTTGCACTTTGAGAATATCTATAGACTTATTGTATAGAACGCTCTATTGTAATACCATATCAATAATATCTCAGAGTCATAGCAACAGATTGGGCCAAGAGATCGTTTTCACTCTGATACCATTATGTCACATCCCGGCCCCTAAACCGAGGGGCTGCTTGGCCGGACCACCGTCTCGCCCCCGTAGCCGGATAACTCGGACTCAAATCACCGCGCCTCGGTGCCTGTCATGTGGGAGCGAGGAAGGAATGGCCCGTTTGATACCGGGACATGATGCCGTACGAGCCTGGGGTTGCGCCCGCACAAGGCTTCATCGTTAGAGTTTTTGTTTGGCTATCATCGCATCAATCGAGTAAGCAGCAGAAATGGATGTTGTTGTAATGCAATGCATTTAGCCAACTGAGTATTCGGGACAAATCGAGGGACTGGGTTCTCTTTAGCAAAGGCATCGTTCCATATATTATGCCCCTTTATACGATAGCATCTCGGGGCACAATCGAAACCAGGATTTTCGGGTCTTAGGGACTGAGGCACTCCTATCGCTCCCTCGGACGATCCAGTACCTGCAAGCAAGTAAACTGTTGGTGGGTCAGCACTTTTATAAGTGCTGGTGAGATAAAACAACTGAACAGAAGCAAGCATTTACTAAAACCAACACTAAGTAATCATGTTATAAAATATTACATTACTAGTGATCTTTCTAGTTTTACCTATGTTCGTTACATGCAGCAGAAGAACGAAGTCATATTACATTATTTTGGAAACATCTTTTAAAACTGAGTTTCATATTGAATAAGCAAGCAAGCAAGCCGTTCGTTCTGTTTCAGGGTGCGCGCAGCGTGTCTCGTGAGACTCCAGGGACAAATGCATAGCTAGACACACATGCATATCTTAGGGGCAGTCCATCTATCCAAGCCAACACAATGAGCTAGCTATATGCAGGGCGGTCCCTGAGTATCTCAGGATCGGCAATTGTTGGACCAGCATACCAATAACTCATTCATCTGATGCTAATGGCAGCTGTGACTCATGGTTGCTTTTCACTATCATGATAGCAGCCGTGACACATGTAGTTCAGCTCTCCACCAAAACCCATTGTCCGACCGATACGAATGCATGGAAACACTATCAAATAAACTTTAGTATGCAGATGAGACAAACCATCAGAACAGTTATCTTTGTTGCGGGGGCAAGCCGCCTTATCATTGAATACATTCAGGCACACGATATGGTTCTCTCGGAGCATAGGGGATAGTGAACATGTTCATGCACTCTTAGACAAGCATTTCAGGATTCTTAGTTAAGCAGACATGATCATTTCAAAGACAACTAGGTGAGTTCATTCATTAACATGCAAGACAGGTTCTATCATTCTCTTATGAAAATATTGCAAGCAAAAACTCAGATTATTATTAAGGCGTGTAAGAATCAGAGAACGAAGTTCTGCCCACTCACCTTGATACATAATACCGACGTAGAGTGGGACATTACAGCTGCCTCCCTCACAGAACTGAAACTGACCTCGCATTATTATGCACACTGTGTGCACAGTCCTTCACAAACCCGATTGTGCACAGTCCCCCATCTCACTGCTGCTGTTGTACTTGTACAGTGAGCAAGCCTACACTGTAGATCCCTTATAAACTCTCTATCTCATCAACACCACTCCCTAAATTAGTCCTCATCTGCCCTGAATGCTCCCCCACAATAGTCGGGTAAACCCCCAACAATGTACACACTTCAAAATAGTCCATTGTACACAAATAGCCCACACTTAATAGCCCCCCATCTATACACTTCCAATTATCTCGCTCCCGCTTGATCTTGTGTGCCTCCGCAAATAATCCATTGTACACAAATAGCCCATACTTAATAATCCCCCACTCCCGCTCAATCTTGTGTGCCTCCGCAAGTATCTCTGAATACGTCTCATAGAAAGACGGAATAAGGATCTTTACTTCCCAGTTTAGACCTCTAGCTCCCTCACCAAGTACTCCGCAAATTAGCTCAGCCTACCAAACTCTGCGGCGTACTCCTCCACGAATATGCTCCCCTGAGTAAGGCCCTCAAACTGCCTCCCCAAGTCTAATCTGTCCGCCCGAGCAAAGAACTTCCTCTTGAAGAGGTTCTTGAATACCTCCCAAGACTGTCCCATATCAGCAAAAAGTAGCTCATTCATAAACCAAGTATGGGCGATATCGAACAGCTGAAGTCCCACTGCCTCAACCTTCTGATCCTCAGCAAGACAGAACACCCTCAGAAGACGCTCGATATCCTCGATCCAATCACCAGCATAGACGATGCCCTTGATCCCCTTGAAGACCCGAGGTTCTAGCTTCTAGAAGTCATGGATATAACCCGGCTGAAGCTGGGCAAGTTGCGAACAACCTGCTATTGGACTGGCGCTCCTCTCTCAACTGCAACAAGGGCAAGCTGATGAGCACTCTCAATACCCGGCCGCAATACGTCGGTCTGCCTCTGGTAAGCCTCTGACTGGGCCCTCTTAGCCTCCATCTTCTCGCAAAATAATATGAACACATGAGTCATTTGTCAACACAGGAGGTGGAGGTGGAAGTCCCTCTGACAAAGCTAGAACAGTCCTCCGTACTGGAGGTGGACCCCTGAATGTAGCTGATACGCCAATCATCGGAGAAGTGACTGATGCAGTCTCACGAGAAATTACAGATCCCTCAGAAGCTGCTCCTCTCTGTTGTGATCGAGTCTTAGGCGGCATCCTGAGGCAAAGTGGAAGAAAATAATCAATATGGCACAAGATATAATGTATTCAAAGAAGAACATTTAAAGCTCAATTATCAAATATCAAGGTAGAATAATTGAAATGAACAATAGAGTTTTTCCTTGATGTGATTAAGTATTCTCATCCTATAGACTATATCCTATATCCTTAAACAGGCTCGTAATAGCACTCAAATCAGAGCACCACTACGAATCACACTAATTGCGACCTCGAAGACCTGTATCGGCCACCACTAAAAATGTGTCACGACCGGCACCCGACGTAGGGGCACGAGTATGTGGGTATGTCCAGTCTATACCACAGAATCGACAGTAGAATACTGTTTGGGTAAACTATGTTATCTAACAATAATGATCATCAAGGTATGTAATGTCACCAATGAAATATGAATACTCAATCACGGAACTATAAGATGGAACTGAAGGGTCAAAATATAACTCACAAGATAGAATATAATATCTAATGAGTCTCAAATATAATAAAGTACTAACTGTCAAAGCTGAAGACAAATCCAGTACAATATAAGCCTATCTACTAAGCTATAGGTAAAGTACCTGTAGTGAGTGGGATACCACTCCTTAGTATCATTTGGAAAAAATATATCTAGTCAAAAAATGAGCAAAGTACACCTCTAGCAGCAGTTTCAATAAATGATAAAGTCTATGTAACAGTAAATAGATAGCATAAACAAGATACAATATACAAGAATAAGAGATATACAAGATAGAAATACTGTAATTAAATACAAGGAAATGAGCATCATAAAAAATATACGAAATACTACTACTATGTGAGTGAGTACTAGGTTCAACATGTGATCGGCTTAAAAACTTGCACAGGGATTAGGGCCTGGTTAATCATACATGCGTGTATGATCAGGTCTCACAAGTAACAAAGCATGCACAAGGAGGGTATGATCAAATATATACACTAACAATCCTCTCCCCCGACGGGTATAGTGGATACAACCATGGTACGCTATGACACGGGATTCACTGGGTAGGCAGCTAGTCTCCCCAGAAATCAATGTCTTTATATATATAAGAAGAACAAGGAACAAGGCTTGTACAAGATACACCATAAAACCAAGGAATAATATCTCATGATGAGATCTGGGCATACCAATCCGTGTAACCATCGTGTCAAAAAATCAAGGATATCTACACTAAATACAAGAAACATAGAGGATATCATAAAACAAATATTAGAGAATATACTCGCCTAGAATCTGGTGAGCAGTATCAAAGATATTCGACACAGTACCTCGAAGACCTAAATATGGAATATTACATCAATACAAGGTTTGGAAATGATAAATAAGTTAAACCAGTCAATTTCTAGGTTATTAGGCCAAATCTAAGTCAAAATAATCAAACTAGGTCAACTCTAGGTCAAACTAGCTATTTCTAGGTTGTATGAGTCCATCTCTAGGTTATTGGATCCATACACTATGTATCTATGCTATACTAGCTATATTAGGATACTAGTGTATCTTAACTATTTAGTATCAATAAATAGCACTATATATATAAATACTAGTTAATACTAACTATATATTGATTACCTTGGCTTTGAGCCACCTTGGTATAAATACCTAGCTGCCCTCTTGGTATTCAATTCCAAATACCCCATGATACCTCATACCTCACTATTACCTTGGTGTATCTCTAGGTAATACTAGAACTTAGCACTTAACCATACTAATACTAACTCAAACTAACGTATACTAATATCAAACTAACTTAATACATATTAACATTTATCACTAACCAACGATACTTAACTCTACCTATATTAACTGATACATACCTAACTTACATACATTATATGACTGAACTAACATCTAACAATAACTAACATCAACTACTAACTAAAACTAATTAACTGCCCTAAATCTACCAGTTAATACATGACTGAAACTAACCTATCAACTAACTCTAATATACATTAACTAACTAACACTTAACCAAATGCTAACTGCCACACTGCTACCTCTCTCACAGAACTGAACCTTACCTCACATTGTTGTGCACACAGTGTGCACAGTCCTGTACAAACTCGACTGTGCATAGTCTCCCCCATCTCACTGTTGCTGTTGCACTTGCACGGTGAGCAAGCCTGCACTGCAGAACCCTATCAACTCTCTATCTCGTCAACAAAATACCCTTAATCAGTCCTCATCAGCCCTGAATGCTCCCCCATAATAGTCGGGTAAATCGCCAACTGTGTACACACTTCAAAATAGTCTGTTGTACATAAATAGCCCACACTTAATAGCCCCTATCTATACACATCCAATTATTAACACCTAGTATAAAACACAAACAAGGATATATCTATATCTATATATATATATATATATATATATATATATATATATATATATATATATATATAAACTCTATTATGTATATAGATATCAATATACATCAACACAATTTAAATTAGATATTAATTATACTAGAAAATAGTAGAATATATTTTCTCAAACACGTGGAGTGCACCGCACCCGTATCGCACTCAATGTATGATACGCTTGCGATAGGGCCCCAACACAACACCTAATGTCTCACAAATGATATGAGAGAGACTAGAATCATAATTATAAGCAATATAAAGTGCTAGCTACTCAACTACGTGTCTGTGTCAAAGTGTGACATGCTCAAACTCCCGTGCTGAAGAAAAAACTCAAAAATTAACCCGTATCACCAAATTGCCATGATACGAACTATATGTATCTAATTGTGGACACAAAATTAGTCTCACACAATTAAACACATGTCAATTTGGTCTAATTAACCAACACATGGTGCACCAATCTCAGATTTTTCCTAAATTGGACACAAAATACATTATAACATTCACAATAGGGGTCCCTAGTAGTCTATTATTCATCCTATAGGTAGCCCTAGTCCATAGGTGGGTTCATAATGATTAAACTACAGATTTAGAGTCTAAATAGAAGAAAAAAAACTGAATTGTACCTATTGGGAGATGGATTTCTAATGCAAGTCTCCAATTGGATACAAATAGCCCTCAACTTGTTCACTCTTCACCTCCTTATAGATCCTTGCCTCCTTCTTGCTCCAATAGCCTCCAGTGGTAGTAGAGAAGGAATTAAAAAAGAATTTCGATAGGAATTGGTGTAGAAAAGAGAAAATTTGGGAAGAAAATTTTCTAGATCTAAATTTGGAATGAAGAAAAGGGAGGGGAGAGAAACCCCTCTCCCTTAAATAGTGACCGACCCCTCCTTGGCCTCCAAGAAATATACAATATCTATATTACCCCCATGGGATTGTCATGAATAAAATGATTTAGGAAGGGAGGTTCTATTCCTAATGGTTTGACTAATTAAATCATTAACTTAATGAATTGGGCTTATGGTTGGGCTCAAGTCTAACTAACATAAATGTTGGTACATGAATCAATTCTAATCTAGTTAGGTCCACTAACACAAGTAAAAAAATATAATGCAACATCTAACATTAAATAAATAATACAATAAATAAATAAATATTTAACATGCACAATAATTAATTAATTATGAAAGGACCAAAATATCCTTAGTCAAAAAAGTGGTAGTGACAAGTGTTGAGCGGCCTTCTCCTCAAACGTGCTAGTCGCATGGACAAGGATGGCCTGGGTGGAAGCATGATGTGCGTCCTTAGTAGCAGGGAGAGATACAGAGAGTGCATGCTCCGCAGTTAGGCGAGGCACATCAGCCTTTGCTACCCATGTCATGCGGGTCTTCTTAGGATTTGCTAGCATGGGCGAAGGACTCGCGCTAACCTATGAAGGCTGTTTGGCATAAAATAGGACTTCAGAGCTGTCTGTGTAAAATAGAGCTTCAAGGCTGTTTGGCGTAAAATATGGCTTCAGAGTTGTCTGCGTAAAACAGAGCTTCAAGGCTGTTTGGCGTAAAATAGGGCTTCAGAGCTGTCTGCGTAAAACAGAGCTTCAAGGCTGTTTGGCGTAAAATAGAGCTTCAGAGTTGTCTGCATAAAACAGAACTTCAAGGCTGTTTGGCATAAAATAGGGCTTCAGAGATGTCTGTGTAAAACAGAACTTCAAGGCTGTTTGGCATAAAATAGGGCTTCAGAGCTGTCCACGTAAAACAGAGCTTCAAGGCTGTTCTGCGTAAAAGGTTGCTATACCTTCCTGCGTAAAGTTTAAAATACGTTATTTTTAATGTAGCGTAAAGTTGTACGAGGAACTCTTCGTATTCCTCGGATGAATTTGTCAGTCAAATCAGTGAACCTGACATTTGACAAAAGTACTGCACGATGACAGAGAGAACGGCTGTGATGATAATTTTGCACAGAGAACCAGGTTGTTATTTTATGATATATTTTTGATACAAGTCATTTTTACGCATTCAAAGGAAGAAATAGAGTCTTCTGAATACGCTGCCTATTCTACATTGACATAAATGAGTTTTTACGCTAAAGACAAGACAAAATCAGACGCCACATCAAAAGCTATTTCTTCTACAGAGCTCGAGGCATATCTCTGCATTTTATGCATGAGATTGAGACATATCTCTGCATTTAATGCACGAGATTTTGTTCTATTTGTCATGACTGAGAAAGTTAAGACTGTGACTAATACGCTCACATCATCATCCTTGTATTTTATGCCAACCAGGCTATTTTTAACTATAGGAGTACGCCGTATGCTATCTCCTCGAAATATGCCAACTCGGCTATATTTGCAAAGGTACGTTGATAAGGCTACTTAGCCCAGAATACGCTCAAGACCTCAGTCGTGAAGGATAATTGGCTATTTTATGCTGGTTATCTATTATTCATGAATCATCAAGTTTTACGCAGGGGTAGTTACCTACATGACTTGCATGCCATGATCTTCGAGAAGCAGTTATACGCGTTACCTTATAAAGGGATACGTGTCATACGCAGATTCAGAAGATTATTTGAACGTGGGTAGCAGTTGTCATAACCGCAGCATAAAGGAGGTAATCTTCTTCACAGTTTGGCCTTTTATGCCAACAAGACAATTATTTGGCTTTTACGCCAACCAGGCTTTTACGCCAACAAGATAATCATTTGGCTTTTATGCTAACTAGACTTTTACGTCAACCAGGCTTTTACGCCAACAAGATAATCATTTGGTTTTTACGCCAACCAGACTTTTACGCCAACCAGGCTTTTACGCCAATAAGACAGTTATTTGGCTTTTATGCCAACCAGGCTATTTTCAACTATAGGAGTATGCCATATGCTATTTCCTCGAAATATGCCAATTCAGCTATATTTGCAAAGGGGCAGTTACCTACGTGGCTTGCATGCCATAATCTTTGAGAAGCAGTTATATGTGTTACCTTATAAAGGGATACGTGTCATACGCAGATTCAGAAGATTATTTGAACGTGGGTAGCAGTTGTCATAACCGCAGCATAAAGGAGGCAATCTTCTTCATAGTTTGGCCTTTTACGCCAACAAGACAGTCATTTGGCTTTTACGCCAACCAGGCATTTATTTGATTGATCTATATAAATAGAGACCCCTGGCCACAGGGTAAAAGAAGAGAAGAGGAGAAAATAAAGAGAATTGCTTTTGGCTGACAACTTTGGCAACAAGAATTCGATCCTACTTGCAACTTTCCTTTGGCCTGCTTTTGCCTTCAATTCAAAGAAAGTTTGAAGCTTCTTCTATAGCACTTCTTCATCATCGTGTAGTCCAAGGAACAAAGTGATCGACTGCAGATCAGACTTCCATAGCAATACTTCCCAGAATCATTTTATTGTACTTAATATCCTCGTATAGGATTATTTGTACTTGTCTCTTTTCTCGTTTGTAAGCAAAAGTTTCGTATAAACTTTGTTTATCCAAACAAAATGAAGAATTTGCTGGGGAGATTCAAAGATTAGTTGAATCATATTCTATCATGTTCATATTACCTCTGAATAGATATGTTTAACTAATTTGAAACTTTGTTTATCCAAACAAAATGGCGACTCTCCTGGGGATGTACAAAGATTAGTTGAATCATATTCTATCATGTTCATATTACCTCTGAATAGATATATTTAACTAATTAAAAAACTTTGTTTATCCAAACAAAATGGCGACTCTGCTGGGGACTGTCTTTCTCCTCTGACGAGAAAGCAATTGCTCAACACGATGTTGTATCCATCGGATCGATGAAGAAGACTTTGGTCATCCAGTTCGACCAATCTGCCAATGAAGACATGCTTCATGCAGGGGGTAGTTCTCATTCCTCTTATGTCCATAACAACAGGAAGTTGCATAAAGTATGGATGCCTAAGACGTCCTATACCCTTCTTGTAAGTTTTTAAAGTCGTGACAACACAGCCAACACATCCTGCGTGTAAACCTTCGTCTCACGTCTGTGACATGGTAGATAAAACTTCTGGCAATGCCTCAGTGCCAATCCAGAAGTCTCAAACACGCCCTATGCATAAAACTTTGTCTTCCGTCTGTGACATGGTAGACAAAACTTCTGGCAATGCCTCATTACCAATCCAGAAGTCTCCAACACGCCCTGTGCGTAATCAAAAAGTGAAGAAAATAGTGTTCAAAGTTGGTGAGCTAGTTTTAGCTGTGAAGAGGCCAATGATCATTACACATAAAAGTAAGGGGAAATTCTTTCTCCTCTGACGAGAAAGCAATTGCTCAACACGATTCTGTATCCATCGGATCGATGAAGAAGACTTTGGTCGTCCAGTTCAACCAATCTGCCTATGAAGGCATGCTTCATACAGGGGGTAGTTCTCATTCCTCCTCTGTCCATAACAACAAGAAGCTGCGTAAAGTATGGATGCCTAAGACGTCCTTTACCCTTCCTGCTCGAGACTGTCTTTCTCCTCTAACGAGAAAGCAATTGCTCAACACGATGCTGTATCCATCAGATCGATGAAGAAGACTTTGGTCGTCCAGTTCGACCAATCTGCCTATGAAGACATGCTTCATGCAGGGGGTAGTTCTCATTCCTCCTCTATCCATAACAACAGGAAGCTGCGTAAAGTGTGGATGCCTAAGACGTCCTCTACCCTTCCTGTTGGGGACGACTTTCTCCTCTGACGAGAAAGTAATTGCTCAACACGATGCTGTATCCATCGGATCGACGAAGAAGACTTTGGTCATCCAGTTCGACCAATATGCCTATGAAGACATGCTTCATGCAGGGGGTAGTTCTTATTCCTCCTCTGTCCATAACAACAGGAAGCTGCATAAAGTGTGGATGCCTAAAACGTCCTCTACCCTTCCTGTAAGTTTTCAAAGTTATGACAACACAGCCAACACGCCCTACGTGTAAACCTTCGTCTCATGTCTGTGACATGGTAGACAAAACTTCTGGCAATGCCTCAGTGCCAATCCAGAAGTCTCAAACATGCCCTGTGCGTAAAACTTCATCTTCCGTCTGTGATATGGTAGACAAAACTTCTGGCAATGCCTCAGTGCCAATCCAGAAGTCTGCAACATGCCCTGTGCATAAAACTTTGTCTCCCGTCTGTGGTCGACAAAACTTCTGGCAATGCCTCAGTGCCAATCCAGAAGTCTCAAATACGCCCTGCGTGTAAACCTTCGTCTTCCGTCTGTGACATGATATCTCTCGTCTGTGGTAGACAAAACTTCTGGTAATGCCTCAATGCCAATCCAGAAGTCTCAAACATGCCCTGCGCGTAAACCTTCGTCTCCCGTCTGTGACGTGGTAAACAAAACTTCTGGCAAGGCCTCAGTGCTAATCCGGAAATTTTAAACACGCCCTGCGCATAAAATTATATCTCCCGTCTATGATGAGATAGATGTACCCTTTGATAACATCAAAGAAAAACAAGTGACGAATTCTTTAATCTCTAAGCTTTTATGCCCATAAGAGAAGAAAGTTCCCACTTTACAGATTACGCGTGACGCAGAAAGCCGTTTGAGAATTTTTCCTGTTTTACGTGAACCTATGCAAAAATCCAAATTACGCCAGGATAGGTCTGTCCGCGTAAAGAAGACTCATTTCACGGAAAGATACACTCCTCAGACAGATGATGGATCATATGCTACTCATATGTGTGGACTGTTGTATTCCTATGGCAGAGAAAGGGTTATGATTCCTAATTTACACATTCCTACTGATGTGAAAGGCAGAATAAGCCTTCTTCTTCTTCTGGTAATCTCCCTGATTTACGAGATTTCTTGATCCAGAAACGCAAAGATAGGGGATCTCCTAATATGTCTCTCCACTATCCCCACAGAATCATATCTTACCATGTACACATTACCTCTGAATAAGATATATCCAGAACTTTTCCATGTCCATATCACCTCTGAGTAAAGTTCGTGTTTCGACTTTGCTGCTATCATGTTTATATAACCCCTGATAGTGCTAGTCATTTCAGCTTATTACTCGTACTTAAGGTACGCCATGGGTAATAAGTCCACAACCCAAGAGTTTGTCATGTTTATCTTACCTCTGAGCAAACTTCCCTATTTGAGTATCGATCACCTGTTCCTCCAACTCAACTACGTATGGGGGTAGACATACCACCTAAACCAATCCTGTTAGATGCTAGCCATGTTCACATTTACCTCTGAGCTATCATCCTGATGATCCTCCAGCGGATCAACCAATCCTCAAGTCTATCTACATTCCTAGGTAGACCACCCTTAGTAACCTGAGTTCTATTGGCCATTAGTTCACGTCCACATTACCTCTGAACTACCACCCTCACATCCTCCCCAGTAGTGTTTGCCATGTTCACATTTACCTCTGAGCAAACTTCCCTATTTGAGTATCGATCATCACGTCCATATTACCTCTGATATCGATCGTCACCTAAATTTGCCACCCGTACATAACTCTAAGTACACCAGCGGTGTTAAGTTCACAAAAACTGCTACGCCTATATCACCTCTGGCATGGCTTGTCTCAAACCTATTACTTGAACTAACATGTACAAAAAAGTAATAAGTCCACAAAACCTATCACGTCCACATTACCTCTGATAGGAATTATTTTTGAACTTATTACTTGTACCTTAATGCGCAAAAAGTAATATGTCTGCCAAAAATCCCCTAGTGGATGTCCTCAATGGAAGAAAATAGTTCACGTCCATATCACCTCTGAACTATGAGCTGCCCTTGTTCTCCATCCAAAGAAAACAGCCACGTTCATATTACCTCTGGCTCGTTTCTTTTTTTTCTTCTACCAAAAATACCGAGATCATGCCTAATCTCCCGGTACGAATATCGATCGGCTCACGTATACGTCATCTCTAAGCTATTGTTCTCACCCCCTTCTCAGTAGGGTTTACCATGTCCTTCACACCTCTGAGCAAACCTTTCAGGTTTGGCTATCGATCATCACGTCCCCAATACCTCTGATACCGATCGTCGTCTAAACTTATCACCTGTACTTAACTCTAATTATGCCAACGGTGTTAAGTCCACCAAAATTGCCACTACCTCTGGCAAGGCCCATTTCGAACTTATTACTTGCACTAACATGCGCAAGAAGTAATAAGTCCTCGAAAAATCATCCAGTATGATGTCCTCAAGAAGTACCGGATGGTGTGGTACCTATTCCACGGGTAATGATGGATATTGTTAATCTCCCTCCTACCAGGGGTCAGGATATTGGTGATCTCCCCATACGGCCTCATCATCAATCGTGCGTACTTCCTCACGGAGCTATGCTCCAATAATGTGGTAGAGTATAACACCCTAATCATCGGACTCCAGCTCGCTAAGCAAGTCAGAGTAGAATACTTGGAGGCCTACGACGATTCTCAGTTAATCGTCAATCAGGTCCAGGGAGTATATGAAGTCCAAAACGAAGACTTAATCCCCTACCACCAAGTTGCACTTGGTATTATTGCAACATTCGAGAGGTTCTTTATTTAGCATGTCCCTCGGTTGTAAAATATCAAGGCTGACGTCTTAGCCGGGCTCGCTGATTCCTTGGCAGTACCAAACAACACCCATCAGCTAATCGATGTTATCGGCCAAGAGCTGGTCTGTCCCAAGAATAACCTATGCTTGTGCTTCATCTATGCAGCGGAGGTCGACACCGATACTCAGGATTGGAGTTTTCTATTCATTGACTATGCAATTGATAGAATTCTCTGCGAGAACCTGAAGGAGGCCACTTCAATCAGGAGACGTTCCCTTCGTTTCTATTATGATACGGAGACCAAAATGTTATATCGTCGATCCTATGACGGCCTTCTGCTACGATGCTTATCGAACGCAGAGGCTAAACCAGCCCTCTCTAAAGCTCAAGACGGCATCTACGGGGTGCATCAACCCGATCTGAAGCTACATGGCCGTCTTCGAAAAATAGGCTACTATTGGCCAAAGATGGTAGCAGATGCTGTCGATTATGCGAGAAAGTGCCAAGCATGCCAAGTCTACGCAGATTTCATCCACCAGCCATCTGAGTTCCTACACCCAACGGTAGCATCTTAGCCGTTTGAGGCGGAGAGAATGGATATCATCGGGCCAATCAGTCTGCCTTTATCGAAAGAACATTGGTTCATCTTGGCGATCACCGACTATTTCTCCAAGTGGACGAAAACTATCCCATTCGTTGAAGTCAAAATATCAAACATAATTAACCTCGTTAAGCATTACGTCATATACTGTATCGACCTTCCACGAAGGATAGTCCATGATAATGGTCCACAGTTTGTAAGCCATGCGTTCTACTGGTTCTGTGATAAAAATCAGATTCAGAATATGGCATCAAATGCCTACAACCTAGCAACAAACGGTCTGGCAGAAGCATTCAACAAAACCATCATAAAGCTCCTCAAAAAATTCGTGTCTTCCAACAAACGCGACTAGAATGAGAAGCTGGAGGAATGTCTCTGGGCCTACCGTACAACAGTCCGGACAGCTACTGGCAATATGCCTTTCTCTCTGGTGTACAGAAGCGAAGCGGTCGTCCCCTTCGAGATCCAGATCCCTCACTACTAGAAAAAGCGGGATTAGCGACGTATTTTAGCAACTCCAAGTAAAAAGTCGCTAAATTAGCGACTCCATAAAAAATATCGCTAGATGTCGCTAAATAGCGATATTTAGCGACGTTTAGCGACTTTTATTAAGATTTTAAAAGATTAGTCGCTATAAGTTCAATTAAGGTCGCTAAACGTCGCTAATATATCTGATTTAGCGACGTTTAGCGTCGTAATTAGCGACGTATGTATCAAAAATATTTAGCAACATATTTAGCGACGTCTTTAATGTCACTAATTTTTATTTTAGCAACGTTTTTATATGACGTCGCTAAACATCGCTAAATTTTGGTTAATTATGGCTCAGTTTTCTTTTCCCCCATCTGTCGAAAAATTCAAAATTTTTCGATTTCCCCCGCCCTCCTTCTCCGACGACCGGCTCTCCACGGCTGCAGCTACTCCGGCATCCCCCCTCCTCCTCGAGCTCTAGGTAATCTCTCTCTCTCTCTCATGTGACACTGACATAAGACACACTTGACAGACACGACACACGCACACAGACACTGACAGACACACGCGACACACACGACACAGACGCAGACACACACACACACACACTCACACAGACACTGACACTGACACAGGCACGACACACACACACACTGACACACACACCATATTTGATCTATTGGATGTGTCCATGTGAATTAAGGGTTGGTATCATGGTGGTGTAGTGTATGGAGGATGCATCCTAGACTATATTGGTGTTGCACACCAAATGTTTATGAATTGGACTAGTGGTTGTGTGTGTGTATCTATTTATGCCTTAGAGTATCATATGATATGTATATATAAATTGGTGTATTATCTGTTTGCATATGAGAGAGTGTACGCATATATAGGTGTATCTCGAGATATATATATAGATAGGTATATAGCTACTGTTATCTGTGTTGGTGTTCATAGTCTGTGTTGGTGTTCATAGTGTCTTCTAGCTGTACTTGATGTGGGAGAGGGTAGAAGAGTCGAGTTGTGTGTGGGTGTCACTACTGAACTATGAGGCTTCAGGAACTGAACTCAATTCAGTTTGGCCTAGTGCATTAGGCAAGCTGGCAATGTGTTGCAGTGGTGTCGGGTTGGCACTGTGAGGAGGGGATTGGTTCCTGTCATCTTCTGCAGTGGGAGAGTGTTGGTGCACACTTGAGCAGCATTAAACACATGCATGCTTGAGCAATGGCAAGGCAGCAACAAGCACTGCTGTGAGCCATGGCAGTAGCTCAGGGCAGTTGGAAACAACTAAGTGAAGGAAAGATTTAGCTACTGCAGAATAAGTGCAAAGTATCAGAGGTTGCAGACTTAGTTAGGGTCTGCAGGCATGTGTTTGGGTTAAGGTATAGACAAGTATCGGGTAGGTATTCACCGATCACTTGTTGCATGCCAATACAACCCTTAACTGATACTGTGGTATCAGGGATTTAATTGGCAAGAGTGATCAGTGCAGTACAGTTCAATTAGAGCACAAAAGTGCTGTGAAGTGAACTGATACTGTGGTATCATGGAGTGACTGCTATGGGTGTAGTCTAGTGAGCAAGTATAAGGATGAAGTGCAAGGTGCCAGGCCAAGGGTAAGAGGCTCTCAGTGTGGATAGTAGAGTACTTAATTTCAAAGCAGAATATCCTAGTATGACCTAGAAGACATAGTGTAGCAAGATATTAACCTAGTATTGACTAGTATAAACTAGTATGGATCTAGAAGTGGCTTAGAAACATCACCAAGAACTAGTTAACCCTGTTTATCATTTCAAGGGCTCTTGGACTTTGATAAATGAAAGTATGTATTATATCAGTTATGAAATGAAATTATTGCTTATTTTAGACTTTGATAAATGGTCAGTTGTTTTGAATATTGCTTATTTTAGACTTTGATAAATAAAAGTATGTATTATATCAGTTATGATTTTTATAGTACAGTTAAGTTATGAAGTTAGGTGATAAACCACTGTATGTAATAATTTATATGATACATACTGTCATTTTTGCAGAAGTATCTAGAAATGAATATGAATTACTATCTGCATCATCGTTCATGGATGTACAACCGTCATCCTGATGACATGTGCGGTGTACGGGATAAATTCATTGAGGGTGTACAGCAGTTCCTGCAGTTCGCCAAGGCTTTCCTTCAGTACATGGACGGTACCAAAATTAAGTGTCCGTGTGTGAGATGTCGCAACAGAAAATATCATCCAGAAGTGGTATAGCGACGTTTAGCGACGTTTTTTGTTTAGCGATGTTTTTTGTTTTAGCGACTTGGTTCTTTCCGACTGCTTTAAAACGTCGCTAATTACGTCTCTAAACCAAATTAGCGATGATTTTTGGTTATTTAGAGACATTTTTAGACGTCGCTAATTTGACTTTTTCTGGTAGTGCCTTCACTACGAGTAGCTCTCTCCAACCGGCTAACCACGGACGACAACTACCGCCGACAGTTACAGGAGTTGGAATCACTCGACGAGAAATGACTCTTAGCTCAACAACGCATAGAGCCGTATCAAGCGCGCCTCTCTGAAGCCTTCAACAAACGGGTAAAACAGAGAATGTTCCAAGTGGGTGACCCCGTCTTAACAGTAAGAAGACCGACGGCCTGCAAATTCTAACCTATATGGGAGGGCCCGTTCATTATGGTAACCGTATTTTCCAACGGTGTATACCGGCTAGTGAAACCCAACGGTGACTTGTTCATGATTCTTATCAACGGTAAGTTCCTGAAAAAGTACTACATCTAAACTAAACTTGTACTCCCCTCATCCCCAGCGGGACAATCTAGATGTGCATCGCGACACTCTGGGGTCTTCATCCCCAATAAGTGCCTATGCGCAACATTTTCCCATTCGTTATAAATTCTTGTAAAAGATATCATCTATATCCAGGAGTCCTGGATACGCAACGGATGATGGATCCCCAAAAGTCTCCCCAGCGGAGCATTCCTCAGGTCCACTCGCACACTGTCGCAGTGGCCATTCAAAAACCATTCTCGTTAGACGCTAGCCATGTACCTATTATCTCTGAGCTGTCGTCCCACCAATTTCTCCAGCGGAGCATTCCTCAGGTCCACTCGCACACTGCCGTAGTGGCCACTCAAAAAAAAATCTCTTTAGACGATAGCCATGTACCTATTATCTCTGAGCTGTTATCCCACAAATTTCTCCACTGGAGCATTCCTCAGGTCCACTCGCACACTGTCGCAGTGGCCATTCAAAAACAAATCTCGTTAGACCCTAGCCATGTACCTATTATCTCTGAGTTATCGTCCCACCAATTTCCCCAGCGGAGCATTCCTCAGGTCCACTCGCACACTGCCGCAGTGGCCACTCAAAAAAAAATCTCGTTAGACGATAGCCATGTACCTATTATCTCTGAGCTGTCGTCCCACCAATTTCCCCAGCGGAGCATTCCTCAGCTCCACTCGCACACTGCTGTAGTGGCCACTCAAAAAACCAATCTCGTTAGGAGCTAGCCATGTACCTATTATCTTTGAGCTGTCGTCTCATCAATTTCCCTAGCGGAGCATTTCTCAGGTCCACTCGTACACTGCCGCAGCGACCACTCAAAAAACCAATCTCGTAAGACGCTAGCCATGTACCTATTACCTCTGAGCTGTCGTCCCACCAATTTCTCCAGCGGAGCAATCCTCAGGTCTATCTTCATGTTCGGATAAACCATACTCAACAAATCACTCCTTAGTAAATTTTTTGGACATTGGTTCACGTCCATATTACCTCTGAACTGCTGTCATAATATTTTTTCCTGACCGAGTTTTGCCAAGTCCATATTACCTCTGAGAAAATCTTTCAAATTTTGGCTATCGATCATCACGTCCATATTACCTCTGATATCGGTTGTCATCCTCACTTATCACCCGTACTCACTAAGATATACCAACGGTGTTAAGTCCAAGAAAACGGTCATGTCCATATTACCTCTGTCATATTTTTCTTTATCTCCAGAGAGTCATATCTTACCACGTCCATATTACCTCTGAGGAAGATATTTTCAAAACTTTTTAATGTCCATATTACCTTTGAGTAAAGTTCTGCTTTTCAACTTTTTACTATCACGTTCGCATAACCCCTGATAGTGGTAGTCATTTCAGATTATTATTCGTACTTAAGGTACGCCATGGGTAATAAGTCCACAACCTGGTCCTAAGTTACAGGATCATATTAGAAGGATGGGCTACTACTGGCCTACTATGATTGCAGATGCCATGGAATATGCAAGAAAATACAAGCCTGTCAGATTAGCCAATCCTAATGGATATTTGATAATGGCTCCTATCAATGGCAAATTCCTGAAGAAGCATTATGCTTGATCTCCCTTGCTTAATGAAGTATGATGAAGATTTCATTCTGATGATACTATTCTATCATGTTTATATTACCTCTGAGTAGATATGTTTAACTAATTTGAAACTTCAAAACCTATCATGTCCATATTACCTCTGATAGTGTTTTGTATACAAATTTAGTTGGATCATATTCTATCATGTTCATATTACATCTGAATAGATATATTCAATAAAACTAGTTACCAAAAGTATATCATGTCCATATTACCTCTGATATCACTTTCATCTTAGCCTATCATTTATATTATAATAATAAATGGTGGGTCCACAGAGTCAGAAAATGTGTCTTTATTATCTCTGAAGGAAGCTATGATATCCCTCCATGGTCCATTATTGCAGATAATATTTGCTCAAAAATGTCTCTTTTGACTGTTCCTTACATGCTGGAAGAGCATAATCTTCTTCTTTCTCAGTTCAGCCCAATGAATCTCAGCAGTCATCTTTATGGTAAAAGAAGTATGGAAAATCAAGTTCATTTGCTTGTCCTTATATAGGCAGAAGAGAACATACAAATTCCAACGACTTCTTAGCCTTGAAGAAATGAGTCAAATTTAACCATTTCATGCTTCATTCAAAGTCTTTCAAATTACGAGGAATTTGAAAACTTTGAAGGGGGTCCTATAGAAGCATAAAATATGTTGAAAAATTGTCCGCATATTTTACAGTCAAAACCCCCAACATACATGAAGTCTCTTTTCGCGTAAAACAGGGCTTCAGAGCTGTCTGCGTAAAACATAGCTTTAAGGCTGTTTGGCATAAAATAGGGCTTTAGAGCTGTGTGCGTAAAACAGAGCTTCAAGGCTGTTCGACGTAAAATAGGGCTTCAGAGCGGTCCACGTAAAACAGAGCTTCAAGGTTGTTTGGTATAAAATAGGGCTTCAAAGCTGTCTGCGTAAAACAGAACTTCAAGAATGTTTGGCGTAAAATAGGGCTTCAGAGCTGTCTGCGTAAAATAGAACTTCAAGACTGTTTGGCGTAAAATAGGGCTTCGGACCTGTCTGCGTAAAATAGAACTTCAAGGCTGTTTGGCATAAAATAGGGCTTCAGAGCTTTCTGCGTATAACAGAACTTTAAGGCTGTTTGGCGTAAAATAGGGCTTCAGAGCTGTCCGCGTAAAACAGAGCTTCAAGGCTGTTCTGCGTAAAATGTTGCTATACCTTCCTGCGTAAAGTTTAAAATACATTATTTTTAATGCAGCATAAAGTTGTACGAGGAACTCTTCGTATTCCTCAGATGAATTTGTCAGTCAAATCAGTGAACTTGATATTTGACAAAGTACTGCACGATGACAGAGAGAACAGCTGTGATGATAATTTTGTACAGAGAACCAGGTTGTCATTTTATGATATATTTTTGATACAAGTCGTTTTTACGCATTCAAAGGAAGAAATGGAGTCTTCTGAATATGCTGCCTATTCTACATTGACAGAAATGAGTTTTTACGCTCAAGAGAAGACAAAATCAGACGCCACATCAAAAGTTGTTTCTTGTACAGAGCTCGAGGCATATCTCTGCATTTTATGCACGAGATTGAGGCATATCTATGCATTTAATGCACGAGACTTTGTTCTATTTGTCATGACTGGGAAAGCTAAGACTGTGACTAATACACTCACATCACCATCCTTGTATTTTATGCCAACCAGGCTATTTTCAACTATAGGAGTACGCCGTATGCTATCTCCTCAAAATATGCCAACTCGGCTATATTTGCAAAGGTACGTTGATAAGGCTACTTAGCCCAGAATACGCTCAAGATGCTGGTTATCTATTATTCATGAATCATCACAGTTTTATGCAGGGGCAGTTACCTACGTGGCTTGCATGCCATGATCTTCGAGAAGCAGTTATACGCGTTACCTTATCAAGGGATACGTGTCATACACAGATTCAGAAGATTATTTGAACGTGGGTAGCAGTTATCATAACCACAGCGTAAAGGAGGTAATCTTCTTCACAGTTTGGCCTTTTACGCCTACAAGACAATCATTTGGCTTTTACGCCAACAAGTCTTTTACGCCAACTAGGCTTTTACGCCAATAAGAGAATCATTTGGCTTTTACGCCAACCAGGCTTTTACGCCAACCAGGCTTTTATGCCAATAAGACAGTTATTTAACTTTTACGCCAATCAGGCTATTTTCAACTATAGGAGTACGCCGTATGCTATCTCCTCGAAATATGCCAATTCAGCTATATTTGCAAAGGGACAGTTACCTACGTAGCTTGCATGCCATGATCTTTGAGAAGCAGTTATATGCGTTACCTTATAAAGGGATACGTGTCATACGCAGATTCAGAAGATTATTTGAACATAGATAGCAGTTGTCATAACCGCAGCATAAATGTGGCAATCTTCTTCACAGTTTGGCCTTTTACGCCAACAAGAGAGTCATTTGGCTTTTACGCCAACCAGGCAGTTATTTGATTGATCTCTATAAATAGAGACCCCTGGCCCCAGGGTAAAAGAAGAGAAGGGGAGAAAAGAGAGGGAATTGGTTTTGGCTGACAACTTTGGCAACAAGAATTTGATCCTACTTGCAACTTTCCTTTGGCCGGCTTTTGCCTTCAATTCAGAGAAAGTTTGAAGCTACTTCTACAGCACTTCTTCATCATCGTGTAGTCGAAGGAACAAAGTAATCAACTGCAGATCAGACTTCCATAGCAATACTTCCCCAGAATTATTTTATTGTACTTAATATCCTCGTATAGGATTATTTGTACTTTTCTCGTTTCTCGTTTGTAAGAAAAAGTTTCGTATAAACTTTGTTTATCCAAACAAAATGGTGACTTTGCTGGGGAGATTCAAATATTAGTTGAATCATATTTTATCATATTCACATTACCTCTGAATAGATATGTTTAACTAATTTAAAACTTTGTTTATCCAAAAAGACATTTAGATTACTGTGCAGGTAGGTACAAGGGTGGAAAGTAGCATACCTCGTTACTGTTGTGCTCGGGATGTTGGGCGGCCTGTCTTTGCGACGGTGGCGTACGGCGGTCGGACGGCTGACGGCGGCGGTGATGGTCAAAAATGAGAGAGGGGTTGTTGTTATTATAGAAGCTAAGGGTTTAAATAGGGTTTCAAGGTTATCGGTCGATTTCCGAATAGGAAATGGGGGGACGTTGTTGTTATAGAAGCTAAGGGTTTAAATAGGGTTTCAGGTTATTGGGCCTGCGGGTTCGGGTATGGGTTAGGATCTGGGTCCAGTTTGGCTTAGTATGGGTTGGGTTGGTTTGGGTTGGGTTGGGTTGGTTCGGTTTATGTTGGTTTAATTATAACAATGCATATATGGCAATAAAAAAATAGTTTTTGGTCCCAATAAATTCCAAAAAAATTACACAATATCCTATTATTAGTTATACACCCAAAAATATAATTTTTACAATATTTTAATAATTAATTTAATACACAAAAATATAAATCTATGAAGAACATTTATTATAATTAACTAAAAATAATAAAAATTTCTACAATAATAGTTAATAAAAATTTAAAATTATAATTTTAAAATCAGGGTGTTTACAATCTATTCACCTTAAAAGAATTGTGTCCTTGCAATTAAGAAAATAAAACATAACTGATCAAGAAAATGTTTGCTCCAGAAGAGATAACGCAGTTGCAAGACATGTTTGTTGAAGTACGACACAAAGGATAAGAAACCAGGAACTAGAAAATATTGGGAGGAAGGGTGAGGGTTTTGCTCAAGCAGAACACGTAGGAAAGAAATAAAAACTTTTCCTAGGCAATGAAAGATAAGTAACTCAAAAGTAAAGGAGCCTGATTAGAGCGAAGATTAACTACAACTTATGAAAACTTGGGTACCACTGACATATTACTAATCTAGACTAACAAGTTCATGCTAACATAATACTAGGTTTAGGCTAGAAAATGGAACTAACAGGCACAGGCTAAAGTATTACTAGGAATATTCGTTATTATAGATAGCTATGATAAAACTAAATCTTACTCATATGCACTATTCCTCGAGTTTGTTCCTCCTCCACTGTCATCGCAAAAGCCTGTCCACGTCCCTGTGGTAGTGCCCTCTGTTGTTGTTGGGCCTGCTGGAAGAGTGCTGCCTATGGTGCCAAGGGTGGCCTCGACTGATATCCTCCCGGTGCGGGTAAAGCTTGTCGGTTAACCATCGGTGCTCCTTCTCGACGCTCAGGGCAATCCCTGGCTGAATGCTGGCTGGATCTGCAAGCTAAATATAATTCCCATTTGCGTCTGCATTCCTTCTCAATATGGCCTACCTTGCCACACTAGTAACAAGTAGGAAGGACTAGTGCTAGTGGTATAAATGCTCTCGGTGATGGATTCATCTGTGGTCGCTTTGTAGCTCCTTCCTATTGCGCTCGTTTACCGCTTCTGGCTGGACTCTCTCCTTATGACACGTTCCATGGGTCGGACTGTAGCAAGGACGTCTGTATAAAAAGTAGGTACGACAGAGCCAATCTGTCTCTGTAGCTCAAAGTTTAGTCCGTCAAAAAATTTCTCTGCCTTCTCTTCTTCTGTCGGAATTAGTATAGGTGCACAGAGGCTCAAAAGGATGAACTCTGCATTGTACTATTCCATTGTCATATTGTCTTGAGTGAGACGATTGAACTTGTCCCGAAATTTTGTTTGAGTAATAGATGGAATGTACATCTCCTGAAAGAGTCTAGAGAAATCCTACCAAGTGACTCGGTCTGGTCCGAGCCGTCTCTCCTCAGATAGCCACCAGTGATGTGCATTGCCCGTCAACTGCATTATGACGGTAGTCATCCAACGCTCCCTTGGAAGCTCAGCTGCTTCTAATTGGTGTTGAGTGGTTGTGAGCCACTCATGAACTTCAGTGGGCTCCTCCTTGCATGAAAAGGTACGGGGCTTCAGCTGGCAAAAATCAGTGATAGATCCCGTCGATGGCCGTCTAGCTGGTGGGTTCGCCTACTCCAGTACGGTCACTATACTGTTTCTCAAGTTCTTTGCCTCGTGGCGCTGAGCCTCTTGATAAATCAGTTGTTGGGCTTACATTATTGCGTAGAACATTTGGAACATCTACTATCCGTCCATTGGCTGTCCTGGTGAAAAAATAGGCATCGGTAGAGTAAACTGCGGTGGTGGTAGAATATCTTCTCGCCGGAACCTTGAGGCGTACTGATCTGCTTAATTGCTTTGTTGAGTGGAGGGTTCTCCACCCAATGGTGTCACTCCATCGTCGTAGGTAACCATAATACCTTATGGTGTACGTGCGGAAGTTTCATCGCTGGCTCGTGGATCCATTACTTTACATAGAAAGTAAAATATGAGAGGCGCACAGAGGAATCAAAGCAGGATGCAAGTCAAGAAATCAATTCAAATCTGATATAGAGGTCAAGAACGTGTCAATATGTGGATGAGATCCTATAATTTATCATATCCTAATCGAAGGCTTGCTCGGTTCCTTAGTTGAAACCAAAGAAAAATAGTCGTTGACCTGCATAGGACACCACAAAAATTATGTTACGCCCCAGTCATAAAATACCGAGGGACTAGCAATATGGCAATGGCCAGCAGCACAACTCCAATGGGCAAACCTAATTTAATGGACTCGTTAGAGTATAGTTAAGCTGTAATAAATATAAATGCAGTCTATACCATCTATCACAAAATAATTCTAATCTCATCCATAGAAAGAAGCATAACTAATTATGATAGACTAATCAAGAAATAGATAAAAAGAAATATAGTCTATCAACAAGTCCAAATAAATAGTGTCTCGGGGAACAAGCCGATAACATAAGTTAATACATAAATCCATGAGTCAAGATATAAAATAACTGGATGCAGAAATAATTGAGTATGTAACAGAATACTCAGAAAAAATCTTCTAGCACAACCTCGTCCTCTGGTGCCAGTACTGCTCCAGCGTCAGCTCATATCCCGTATAACTCGAGGTATTCATCCTCTGTTGTACCTGGGGACATAATCCGGATCCAGGTCCTCAGGGGACATAGCAAGGTACAAAAATAACTCAAGCCAAATGAAATATAGTATATAAAAATAGATCCACAGGGCAAGCTATGTAACCAGCTATGTAAAATAGAATTTGAGAGCATCACTAGTACTCAGGCTAAAACCACTACAAGCTCTGTGTCAGGGAACCGGTAGCAGTAATATCATGAAGGGCCAAATACATGTATCAAAGCTCTGGTACAGAGATTAAGGCACTCTCTAGTAACATAAGTATGTATATATATATAATTAGCCTGAAGCCTGTGTGTCTCTTCCCAACCAATGTAACCTCATATCTCATGTCCATAACACGCAAGATCATGACCTCTAGCTAGTACAACGAGTCATAATGATATCTATATATACACGTCTTATGTCACGAATCCTGTAAACCTATACAGAATTACCATGAATAACTCAGAAAAGATTCTGTCACTAGAATAGTGTTAAGTGTCCTATAGGATGACGTACTTGATAAAGCAATCACGTAAAAATATATAGGATCGTGGTATCAACTTTAAGTGATGTTACACGACTCCGCGTACGACGTCGACACCTGAATCTTATTCAGACGTAAAACAATGTCTCACGGTCCTAGGTTAAACAAGTACATCACATAATATATATATATAGAAAAACTCAAACAATAAAGTCACAGGATCAACTATAAGTTGGCAAGGTACACTTGCCTGTATTCTGAGCTCCGTCAGTTATTCCGATATAAGTAGAATCTCCAGGTACGCCTTCGAATGCTGAAACAAACATTACCATCGCTCTCAAAATACATGAAATGGCTAGGATTGACTACCCATAAGTCCAATTTGGACAAAGGGGCATAATTGACAGTTTTTGGTCAAAGGGGGTCCAAATGTGGCCCACTTCGCACCGAAAAATGTGCCAGAAACAAAGTTCTCCAAATTCATCAAACTTAGTGTCTATGAGTCCAGAACAATGATATAAACCTAAAAGAATATCCAGAACTAGATTTCGATGAGCCGGTCACAAAATTGCCCGTCAAATGAAACCGTGGGGCCCACGAAATGGTGTTTCGTCAATATTCTCAGAATCGAACCAAACTTGGGTCACAGGACCCGCATAACGCTACGAATCCGATGGAATAAGTTCTTTTACGAAACAACAAGCATACACAAAATTATGATGAGTGTGAAAATAGGTCGATATGGGATTTTTTGACGGATACACGTTGATTCCGGTGTGCATGCACATCCAAATCAACTTTTATGAAATCTCACACATCCATATTGACGATACGCACCTTTCGGTCCAATTTGTACACTGTAGAAGCATGAAAAATACGCCGGATGGCTATACGCAGCGTATTGATGCAGAGCAGCGTAGACAGAGGCCTTCAGAGCCATCAAGCATGCAAACAGAGCTTTCTCCGCCAAACACAGCATGATATATAAGCTCAACATAAGGCAGTACGTCCAAACCGCTTTAGCGTAAACAGGGTGCTTCATCGCCTCCAGGGCGTAAAACTCATCCTCTTTCAGACGCAGCATTAAAGTGTACGAGAGACGCTTCGTATTCTCCGAAGTGAACCTGTCAGATCCTGCAATGAACCTGACGTCTGGACTTCTGACAAAGGGATACTGCTCGACTACCCAGGGATACTGCTCGGCTACCCAGACGGCGGCTATAATGATGGCACAATACTGCGACCCAGGCTGTCATTTACCGTCATCCCCTTTGCGTAAACTGCTTTTACAAGCACGAAGGGATACGCTGCCTTGTTTTACACAGGCAGACACGAGCTATTTACACTCTGCAGTAGACAAACCGCCTGCCACATCAAAAGCTGCACTACGTACGAGGCTCGAGGCACGTCTCTATGTCAAATGCACAGAACGATGACAGTTGCTCGAGGCACGTCTCTACGACCAATGCACAGAGCGGTGACAGTTTATCAAGACACATCTTTGCGACTGATGCACAGAAGGGCTGCAGACCTTCAAAACACGCTTTCGCATTTAATGGACAGGATGGTGGCAAATCTCGGCATTTAATGCAAGAGATTTGATTATATCTTCAAAAGCCGTAATTCCGGCTAAGATGTCCACATCAGCACTCTGGCACGGTACGCAGCGGCTTCTACGCTCATTCAGTTCCGGTGCTCACTCGGCTTTTACGCCCACTCGGCCTCTATGACCACTCGGCTTCTACGCCTACTCGGCCTCTATGACCACTCGGCTTCTACGCCTACTCGGCCTCTATGACCACTCAGCTTCTACGCCTACTCGGCTTCTACGCCTATTTTTGGCTTCTATGCCTGCTTGGCTTCTACGCCATGGTGACAGACATTGGCTTCTACGCCCACCTCTTCTACACGAGGGATACCTACCTACGTGGCTTCTATGCCGTGATCTTCGTAGCGATTATACGCATTTTGTCCCTTAGTTGGACCCGCGTCACACGCGCATTCAAAGGATCATCTATACGCAGGCATTGGTTATTTTAACCGTTGTGTAAAAGGGTGCTGTACTTTCCACTCCTTGATTTCTACACCGACGGAGTGGTCACTGTCACCAAAACTCTATAAATAGAGACCTCTATCAATAAGGAACAAGGTCGACAAATTGGAAGGGACAAATTGGAAGGTCTATAGATTGGGAGATCGGAACTTGGTCAAGAAAATCAATATCAGACCCAAGGTCAAACTTCTAAGAAAGATCGAACCAGAGGTCAAGAGAGAGAGAGAGAGAGTGAGTGAGAGAGAGAATTCGGAGCTCAGGCAAGGAGGAGGGATCGACGACTTTGGCATCGTGCATCCACCCTCTTTTGCAACCTTCGAAGCTGCTTCCTGTCTTCTACGGCACTTCTTCAACATCGTGTGGTCCAAGGGCTAAAGTGATCGACTGTAAATCAGACACCTATAGCAATATCTATCCAGATTAAATAAATTGTACTCCCATATCCTCGTATAGGATCAAATTGTACAAGTTTGTTTGTAAACCAAAGAAGGCGGGTTTCGTATAAACCCTATCCTGAATACATTTTTTATTCTTTCGTTTAATACCACAAACAAGATGGCAACTCCGCTGGGGACATCTTTCTCTTCTGATGAGGAAGTAATTGCTCAACACGATGCGGTATCTGTAGGAACCGTGAAGAAGACACTGGTCGTCCAATTTGACCAGTCTGCCTACGAAGACATGCTTCGAACCGGGGGTAGCTCTCACCCTCTCTCTGTCCAAGACAACAGGAAGCTGTGCAAGGTCTGGATGCCCAAGACATCCTCTACCATTCCTGTGGACTCTTCGATCTCTCCGATCTCTCTGACCAATGAGGTTGTAGCATTGCTCCCTCCGTGCCCTGCACGTAAAATTCAGTCTCCCGCTACGCGCGGTACAGACAAAACTTCGGGCAAAGCCTCAGCGCTAACCCAGAAGTATCCACTGAGCTTTACGCGTAGAAACCAGTCTTCCGCTACGCGCGGTACAGAAAAAACTTCGGAAAAAGCCTCAGCGCTAACCCAGAAGTATCCACTGTGCTATACTCGTAGAAACCAGTCTCCCGCTACGCACGGTACAGACAAAACTTCGGGCAAAGCCTCAGCGCTAACCCAGAAGTATCCACTGTGCTCTACGCATAGAAACCAGTCTCCCGCTACGCACGGTACAGACCAGACTTCTGATGATGCCTCAGCGCCAAATCGGAAGTACAAATCACGCTCCGTGCGCAAAATAACATCTAACCTCTACGGGAAACCAGATGAGCGCTGTGATTTCCGTAAGGGGAAGCAAGCGGCAGAATACTCAACTTCGCGGCCTTTACGTCAGCGAGGGAGCAATCTGCCTACTCTCCGGATTACGCGGGAAGCCGATGGCCGATTGAGGACCTCTTCAGCTTTATGCTAGTCTGAGCAGATCTCCAAATTACGCCAGGCAAAGTCCCACGGCGTAAAGCATGCTCAGATTGCGGAAAGATACCCTCCCCGGGGATTATCCGCCACCCAGATGGCCAACCTGTTGTACACAGGTGGCACAGAGAAAACCATGGTGCCCAGTCTCCGCATGCCCACTTGTGGGAACAGAAGGAACAAGCCGTCGTCTTCTTCTTCTACTACTCCTGACTTGCGCAAATATTTAATCCAGAAGCGTAAGGAGAGGGGGCCTTCCAACATGTCTATTACGCCCCTTGGCGCGCAATATTGTAAGATTGTGATTGACTACTGCTGTTCTAAAGCAAAACGGTCAGTTTTCGACCGGCTGAGCTACTCTCTGTCTTCCCAGGAAGAAGAACCCATGCATACATCCGTGAACATGACTTCGCACCTACCTGGAGGAAGCTCAGGTTCGAGACGTCCGAGCCGAAGGAGATCCAACATGCTCCTCAGAGACACTGAGGATGGGGTATTCCAGAACACTCGTTCAAGACAACTGACTTCGTACTCCTCTGATTCCGACGCTAGGAGTCGCCATTCTCCCAAATCAAATACTGAGAGTATAGAGTCGACTTCTGCAAACAACCTATACGCATCCTTCGATGATGCCTAGGGAAATGGGAGTTTACGCCGTTGAAGACGAACGCGAGGAAGCTTCGCCGTCAGAAAATGCGGAACAACGCATCACTATACTGTTGACATCTCTGAAACAAATGCTATCCATAATGGAAAACATGCACCAGATGATGCTAACTCAGCACGCAACTTCCATGGCTCAAGCATCGGTCCCGCCAACTCAGATACGTGTGGGGGTGGACTTGCCACCATCCAACCCGAGCCAAGAGCCTGCTCTAGATCAAGAGTCAGCAGTTCCTCCGCTTCCTCACTCAGAGAATGCATTACCTCCCGTTGGAGTTACGACACAACCAACTCCGTACTACACCGTAGTCCCGCTTCCGACTGAAAATCCGATGCAGGCAGTACGGGAGTTGAAAGCCCAGTTTGACGCCTTGAAGCATAAAGATCAGCTCAAGAAACTGGGAATTAACCAGCCTTACCCAGCGATCTGGGAAGAGGTCCCTTTTCCTCCAAGGTACAAACCTCAGACTATGGCTCTGTTCGAGGGAAAAACATCACCAAGTTAGTACAAGAACTATTTCAGTATGATGACGTTGTTGCTACAAGGGAACGACGCCCTCCTCACTCGGGTGTTCAAAGGCTGCCTCTTAGGAGTAGCCTATCAGTGGTACCGTAGCTTGGCGGACAACTGCATTACTTCCTTCGAAGACTTCAAAGCTTTATTTTTCACGCGATTCTACGAGGGAGGAATGGACATGTCTATGTCCTCTCTCATCGAAGTCAAGCAGAGGGAAAAGGAGGACGTTCGCACCTTCGTCGAACATTTTCGTCAGACCACCTTACAGATGCCCCCAGGAGTCCCAGACTCTGCGTTAGTAGACATTTGCAGGAAGAACCTCCTTCCCGTAGTCTCGGTGTTTACAGGACCATATCAGTTCCATGATTGGCCCTCGTTCATCATCTCTGCAGTAGCCGCCGAAGACAACAGTCGCAAGGTGCACGACAATGGCATCATGATCTCCGCCTCTGACAAAGGCAAAAGGTCATCTCCCAGCAACGACCATCCTCGCAGCTCCAAGGGAAAAGAAGCTCTGGCGATCAATACGGCCAGACAAAAGACTGCGGCAACCGCATAGGAGAGGCCCGGGACCTCCAGGCCCGTCGAAGTCTACTCTTTCGACTACGACGATATCCCAAGTATATTCGAGTGTCTCATCAAAAGTGGCAAGATCACCCTTCCGGAGCTAAGACGGCCCCAAGAAGTCGGCAGTACTAGCGACCCCAAATACTGCATCTTCCACAGATACGTGCACCACCCGACAAAGGCGTATTACATACTGAAAAGGAAGATCCAGGGGTTAATCGATGCTAAAGCCATCACTCTGCACAACACCGAGAAGGCGGTCACGGCCAATATGATCTCTCTGCGGTTTGGCAATCTGCCCTCCCAAGAAGTCTCAAACGGTGTCACACCCATTTCCCGGACCACGATGAACATCGTCAATCTCCCTCCGGCTAGGGGTCAAAATCATGACCTGGTACCCCTAACCACCCGGAAGGGCGAGATTATGTGGGTTCATCCAGATTTGGTGTCAGAGCTCGAGGAGAAGACTAAAGCTACTAAGGCTACGTCTAGAAAGAGCTCCAAATACAAACCATGCCATATGGTCGCAACTTCTTTGCCATCAGACGAAGACGAGGTATTTGCTGCAACCCGTTCAGGGAAAGCCTACCTCAACGACTATGGAGCAAGTCAGGAAGATGCGCCGGCGGACGCTTCAGCTGCCAAACCTTCAGGACCAGACCCCGTCGTGCCAGATGTCGGTCCTTCAAAACCAACTCCGGCGGACAAGGGGAAGCAAAAAGAAGTACGCTTTGATAAACCTGTGAAAAATATTCCGAACAAAGGTTTAGAGAATCCATACAACTTCGACATACTGGCCCAACTGGCTAATATACCAGCCAGGCTGTCCATCTTCGAGCTACTCAGGCTCTCCCAAGACACTCGTCTAGCCCTGAGTGAAGCACTGATGCAGGCGGAGGCATGCTTGACCCAGCTCAAGTCCCCCGACGAAGAATCGATGGCATGTCCTCAATGCCACAGTGTAATGGAAGTGGTCCCAAATATCACTTTCACCCAAGACGATATGTTGTTAAAACATAACAGGCATGACAGGCCTCTCTATTACACCGGATACGTCGGTTCCATAGAAGTCGATCGGATTCACATAGATCCGGGATCGTCGATCAGCATCATCCCTCACAGTCTGCTCAGGCCGCTGAGGATTCCTACCAGCAAATTGGCTTACACCTCCACTACAATCGTGGGTTTCAACGCCGAAAGAAGTAAGTCGTTGGAGAAAATTCGCCTAAGGATCCAGATTGGCAACCTCAGATCGATAGCCACATGTTACGTGATCGATTCAGAGGTATCCTACAATATTTTGCTAGGAAAACCGTGGATCCACGACCATAACATCGTTCCTTCAACTCTACATCAATGTCTTAAATATGTAGACCCCCAAGGAACAGTACAGACGAAGGTTGCTGACCTAAACCCATTTAAAGGAGTAGAATCCTACTATTCCGATGCCGTATTGTACTCTCAAGACCACACGGAAGAAGGGTCAGGCAAGGCAGAAAAGGAATCCCACCGGGAGCCAGAAGAACCCTCTGCCGCACTACCGCTGTCAATCAAGGTGAAAGGACGAACCACTCGTCCGAAAGCCATGGAGCCTATGGCTATTCACCTGGACAAGACCAGGTCAGGAAAAGGGAGTGATCCTCTAGTGATCACTTTGAACCAGAAGCCTCCACCCCTGGTCATCAAGCTTCGGCGCAACAGGCAGCCGACCGATGTAAATGCAACTAGGAACGGAGTTCCAGATGATAATAAACATCCTCTTTTCCAGTATATTGGCGCTCAAAATCCAAATCAGGAATCCACTCCCCGTGACGAGGTAGAACCCATAGCACAAAAATTCTTGGAAGTTATGAACGCCTATCGTCCGTATGTCTGGGAAGTAGCGTCATCATCCAACGTTGTCACGACGTATGGACCGCATGAGGATTCTATCTTCATTGTCCCGCCTACCTGCAACAGCCAGCGATCAATAGTCTTCGGCCACATGCGCAATCAACCGGCTATCCAGGAAGATCCTTTCGATGACGATACTGGAAAAATACAGGTTCACCGATACAGCCCACAAGCATTGAGGATCAAGCAGAACATGGGCTACGACTTGGAGCGGAAGCCAGGCCTCAACTACGGAAGAGGCAGACGAACGTCGCTGCGCGACGACCCCCGCTATCAGCAAACTCGTTTCGGGTTAGGATATGCCACCTCCCTTACGACTTCTAAGTCAGACGAGGATATCTTTTCCTCTTCCCAGAATGGCTCGTCGCCCTCCGACTCACCTGATGCTCTCGAACAAACACTATCAGTAAATATGGTAGTGGCAGATCCCTTTGAAGCAGATAAACAGGATTTTGAGCCGTTTGAGAATGACTCTTGGGCCCAACAAATGGATACGCAGTGGGAATTCTGCTTCGAGCAAAGGGAACCTCCCACCAAAGACGAAGTTATCCAGGTTGATGTTGGGGGTGAACTTTCGCCAAAGCCGATATTTATCAGTAATAATCTTTCTCCAGCTGAAAGGGAAGAAGTTATCCAGCTGATAAAGGAGTATATCGACGTCTTTGCATGGGATTATGAGGACATGTCGGGCCTTGACCCAAAGGTGGCTACTCACAAGCTCAACATATTGACCGATTCAAAGCCTGTGAAGCAGCACTAACGCCGGTTCCGCCCGGATATGATGGACGCCATCGAAGCTGAAGTCAAGAAGTTGATAGCCTACGATTTTATCCAGGAGGAACAACATCCCAACTGGGTCGCCAACGTTGTCCCAATCATGAAGAAAAATGGGAAAATACGTATCTGCATCGATTACCGAGATCTGAATGCGGCCTGCCCCAAGGATGAGTTCCCTCTTCCCATCACGGACATCATGATCGACAACACCTGCAGTTTTGAACGCATGTCTTTCATGGACGGATTCTCAGGATACAATCAGATCAAGATGCATCCCGAAGACGAGAAGCACACTGCCTTCCGGACCCCGTTAGGGGTATATTGCTATACGGTCATGCCCTTCGGATTGAAGAACGCCGGGGCTACATACCAACGGGCTATAAGTAACATATTCCATGAGCATTTACGCAAAATAGTAGAATGTTACGTGGACGACATAGCCATCAAGAGCTGCCTCAAAGATGATCACATTCAAGACTTGAGGACGATATTCGAGTTAATGCGCCAACATCAACTCAAGATGAACCCTACGAAGTCCTTTCTGGGTGTATCTAGTGGCAAATTCCTGGGATTTGTCATTACCGCCAAAGGCATCCAAGTGGACCCTGACAAAGTCCAGGCCATCGTAGAAATGCGACCGCCCCGCAATCTGAGGGAACTCCGGGGATTTTAAGGCCGTCTGGCTTATATCCGGAGATTCATATCCAACCTCTCGGGAAGATGTCAGCCCTTTTCGTATCTCATGAAGAAAGGTGTATCCTTCATATGGGACGAAACCTATCAACAAGCGTTCGGAGATATCAAATGCTACCTCACCAATCTGCCAGTCCTGGTGTCTCCCGTCATGGGAAGACCATTCTTGCTGTACGTCCGAGCGATGGATCATTCGCTAGGAGCTCTTCTCGCACAGAAGAACGATATGGGTCATGAACAGGCTATCTACTACCTCAGCAGAATGATGGTCGGAGCCGAACACCGGTATAACCCAGTGGAGAAAGAATGCTTGGCTTTGATGTTCGCTATCCAGAAGATGCGGCACTATGTCATCGGCCAGACTATTCATATCATCTCTAGGATCAACCCTCTTCGAGTACTGATGAGCAAGCCAAGTGCTCTTAATTCCCGACTCGCGACTTGGGCGATGCTGTTAACACCATATGACATGGTATACGTCCCGCAGAAGTCCATCAAAGGCCAAGCGCTGGCCGACTTCCTAGCTGCTCATCCGATCCCGGAGGCCTCCAAATTATACGAGGACATCCCTGACGAAGTTGCAGAATATAATTCTACAATGGAAAGTGACGCATGGCAGCTATTCTTCGACGACGCCTCCAGGACTGGTCCCAAGGGAAATATGGTTTCAGGGGTAGGAATCGTCCTGGTCACTCCTGATAAACTCGTCATCTACCGAGCATATTCTCTTAGAGAGCCATGCTCCAACAATGTGGCAAAGTGCAACGCTCTGCTAATCGGGCTCCAAGTCGCCAAAGAGCTGGGGGTCGAGTCCCTGGAAGCTTTCGGTGATTCTCTACTTATAGTCAATCAAGTCAGGAGAATATATGAAGTCTGGAATCCCGACCTTACCCCCTATCACCAAGCAACGGTCGAGATAGCCATGACATTCAAAGGGTTCTTCCTAGAGCATGTACCTCGATCTCAGAATTTGGAAGCTGATGCCCTAGCCAGTCTAGCTACAGATTTAGCCACTCCTATAAGAAGACAGGATTCAGTAATCCTTCTTAACAGAGATTTATTCTGTGTGAAGAATAACTTTCACATAGAACGCAGCTACGCTGTGAACACAGATCCCCCTAGAAGAGACTGGAGAAGTCCCTTCATAGATTTTGTCGCATACGGAATCTTGCCGGAGGACCCCAAAGAAGCAGTATCCGTCAAAAGACGATCATTACGCTTCTACTTCGAGGCATCTTCACAATGCCTTTATCGCCGGACCTACGACGGACTGCTATTGAGATGTCTCTCTAACGACGAAGCACAGCAGATTATCCGGGAAGCTCACGACGGCGTATGTGGAGCACATCAGCCCGGTCCTAAGCTACAGGATCATATCAGGAGAATGGGCTATTACTGGCCCACTATGATCGCAGACGCGATCAACTATGCAAGACAATACAGAGCCTGTCAGGTTCATGCAGACTTCATACATCAGCCGTCTGAATATCTACATCCTACGATTGCATCCTGGCCTTTCGAAGCATGGGGTATGGATATCATTGGTCCTATTCACCCATCTTCTTCCAGAGGTCACCAGTTCATACTGGCCATCACGGATTACTTCTCCAAATGGGCCGAGGCGATCCCTCTTGCTGAGGTAAAGGCGTCTAATGTAATCAGCTTCATCAAGCACCACGTTATTTATCGCTTTAGGATTCTCCGAAGGATAATCCACGACAATGGGCCTCAGTTCATCAGCCAAGCGTTCCATCAATTTTGCGATAAAAATCGGATACATAATATTGCCTATACGGCATATTATCCAGCTGCTAATGGTTTGGCGAAAGCTTTCAACAAAACCATTATCAAACTCTTGAAGAAGTTCGTCTCTTCAAACAAAAGAGATTGGAATGAGAAGATGGGCGAATGCCTCTGGGCATACCGCACAACGGTACGAACACCGACAGGTTGTACCCCATTTTCATTGGTCTACGAGAGCGAAGCAGTTCTTTCCATTGAAATCCAGATCCCGTCACTCAGGATAACCGTGACTAATGAGCTGACTCAAGAAAAGAATGACCTGTTAAGGCTTCAAGAGCTAGAAGGATTAGACGAAAAACGCCTCCAAGCTCAACAGTGCATCGCGCTCTACCAAGCACGCATTTCCAAAGCTTTCAATCATAAAGTAAAGGAAAGAGTATTCAAAGTCGGCGAGCTAGTTTTAGCCGTAAGAAGGCCGATGATCCTTACTCACAGGAGTAAAGGCAAATTCTAGCCCAAGTGGGAAGGCCCTTATGTGATCGAGACAACGTTCTCAAACGGCGCTTACCGGTTAGCCCAGCCTAATGGAGACCTGTTAATGGCTCCTATCAACGGTAAATTTCTGAAAAGGTACTATGCTTAACCTCCCCTGCTCAAATGGAATATAGCGAGAAAACTCAATTCTGACAAAACTACTTCCAAAACAAAACTAGTTAGGTCACATTCTATCATGTCCGTATGACCTCTGAATAGGTATGTCCTGCTAGAAGTTTATCGAGAGTCTATCACGTCTATACTACCTCTGATATCACTCTCGCCCAAACATGTCATTTATATTCCGAAATGATGGGTCCACAAAGTCATAAAAGAGTCGCTTTTATTTATTCCCAAAAAGAGCAAAATTACATTCGGGGAGCAAAAAGAAGAAAGGGTACATCATTGTGGGAGAGCGGTCAGATTGCGAATCAGCTTTGCCAGTACAGCTACCCTCTCGTCCCTGGAAACCAAGGCATCAGCGCGGGCCTGTTCCAGCCGTGCCTCGGGATTGTTCGTAAAGGACAGTTCGGCCCTTGCCCGAAGAGAGCCAGCTCGGGCAGCTTCTGCACGCTCCAGATCCCGTCGGGCTATACTCAGTCGACCAGTCGCTACATCTAGACCTGCCAATGACTGAGAAGCCCACTCCTCCGCCAGAGCGAGTTTTTCCTTCAACTTGCGGGCCCTCGCTACATTCCCTTCATGCTCGGATTGGCACTTCGTCTGAAGAGCAAGAGCCTCCTCCACGACAGCTTTTCTTTTATCCATCTCCAGCTTATGTGCTTTGATGGAGTTATCTAGGCTCTCCAACTGTTTGGTAAGCTGTGCAGTCATGAAGTCATATCTGGCCTGGACCTCAGCTTCAAAACTGCCCCGAGTCAGCTGCAAGTATTCGTTAATATGTTGCTCTAACCCATTAACCATCGCCTCCAGGGCATCAGCTACCCAAGAATCGCCGAACTCCCTGACCGCCCCAATCAAAAACTGGGAAGCCTTCTTCAGACGCTCAAAATCCAGATTCTTCGCCAACACCATTAATATCAGCGTTTTCAAACTGGTGTAAAAGAGGCTGGTATATAGCTCGGTCAGCACAACCAGATCTGGTTGAACGCCAGGAGTGGCCACGATATTGGCGAGTTCTCCTCCAGGAATGATTGCAGACGAGGTGGCCACAGCCGCCACCTCGACGGGTAGTGCGACCGAAGAAGGTGCGACAACGACGGTCGAAGTCATCGGCATACTCGCAAGAGGCGAGGTCACGATAACGGGTTCGTCCTCCTCTTGAGGTGACAAAACTACTCCGGGCGAGCTGGCCCCCGAAGGTATTTCCTCCTTGAAGTCGAACGCCTCCGTATCATCGCCAGAAGCCCGAGCAGAGCCAGAAGGCGCTTCAACGCTATACTTCCCGTGGACGCCATCCCCTGAAAAGAGGACAAGAAAGTTGATATCAATATGATAGTAATCTTTCTAAGAGGAGACATAAAGATGACCTTTACCCGTAGCCAACGGTATATATGCCGCGTCTGCAGCCGATGTAGCTATATCACGCCTTAATAACGCAATACGAACTGTCATACCTGGAGAAGGAGGTGGGCCAACCGACATCGCCAGGAGCTCTACCAAGCCTTCACCAAGACGCAGTCGAGGTTCGTCAGCTGGAATCTCGCTAGTCATACTCACGGACGCGGCAAGAGTTTCATCCGTTGCTGGTCTAGGGAAAGATTCTCCCATTTGCCTCGGCCATGCAGGCAATTTCATTCCACTACCAGAGGCAGTGGCAGCAACGGCAGACTCAAGCAGGGTTCTCTGGCACCACCAGCCGAAACTGAGGGTCCCTCTCCGAAAGGCGAAGAACCTCCAATCAAAGAGACATCCCCAACAGGGGAGACAGCAGGTTCCTCTCTAGGAGCCTCGATGCCAGGGATCCGGAGAGAACAAGCAACCGTCTTCTTCTTCCTCTTGCGAGGGGAAGTCTGCTTTAAAGCAGGAGCCCTTCGCTTCCCAGAGACTGCCAAAGCCCCCACAGGCGGAGGCACTTCACACCTCGGCACCGATACCAGAGGCTCATCCGGAGTGACGGACCCCTCACCCTCGTCAGACGAAATCGAGGGGACTTCGACTCTTCCCCCAGACTTGGGAGAAGGCACCCTAAAGCTTCCGCGTATGTCAAAATCGTGATGGAAGGTGTTGATCGCCACGTAGAACTGGGCATACGAATGGAGGATGCGCAGCTCCATGGAGAGGGTGACGACCGGCACGATAAAAATTGCTTCCGTGCAACCCATGATAAAATACCGCCATCCTCTGGCTCCATCAATGAGTCTGCCCCTGGACCTGAAGCTGGTGACGGCATTACCCACGTGTAGCTGATCATACCCAAACTGCCTGGCGAACCGACTGGACAAGTAGGGCTCGAAGAAGAAATGATCTTCGCTTCTGTACAGCAAATGGGAGGGTCTGATGCAGACCAACCAATTAAAAGCTTCCGGAGAAAGATTGGTCTTCTCTCCACCAAAATCCTTAAGCCTAATCCCCGACTGATTACGATGTACAGGAGGGACAGTGCAGAGGAGCTTTCAGCAATGACCGAGGCTTAGCGCCAGCCGACAGTCTAAGACTGTGTTCATGTTCCAGAGGGAGTCCTTGTAGTTCAGCAAGAAACTACCCCTCGCGCTACTGCCAGGGCCGGGAGACATCACCCGGGGGTTATGGAGAATTAACCATCCCATCAAGTACAGCTATGATAACTCTACCCGGAGAAAGCTATCACGCCGAGCTTCATCGACGAGCAGTCCGTCAGTCATGGCTCTCAGGCCAGCCTGTATACGGCATACCATGGCAGGAAGCAAGCCCAGTCTTGCCCCGAACACCAGACACACGGCAGGCCACAGGATATTCCGGTGAATGCGGTCCGCGAATGCGATGCCGGGCACCACTACTAGTCGCAGCCATATGGAAAGAAAGCCAGCCAGCCTGGCTTCCTTAGACAGAGGCCTACGGCAGCGCCTCAAGTAACTATAGGCCTTAGTGCCTTCAGGGTACTTTCCTACCCCGTTATTGAGAATCTGATCTGGAGCTTTAGCCTCCTCCATAAGATCCTCGACGACCTGGGCACTGAGCACGCCCAAACAGTTCATGGGCTCATTCTTGCCCCCCAAAACTTTCTCCGACTTGACGGCCCTGGCCCGGTGGAAGAAGAGGTAGGACATCCACTTAGTGGTGTGAGCCAAATCAGAAGGCTCATTATAAAAAGCAGTACACACGAAGTAGTGGCACATCAGCTCCTGATACACCTCCACAACCCGAGGGTCCGAGTCCTCCAACTCCCGGTTGGTGGGAACATACTCTTCATATGGGGTATCCCCTATCGATAGTCTTGAGATCACTGCCATCTCATGGAGGGCCAACCCCAACTCCCCCAGTGGAGTGGCGAAGGTCCCGGTGAGCGAAATGTATTGCTCCATCAGTGCCAGAAACAGGTTAGCGTTGGGAGGCAACCCAACACTCGTCGCACTCATAACAGCATACAGTCTGATGACCTCCAGCTCTCTCTAAAAATGTTTCAAGGCCCAGTCAACTAGGCAAGTCCATCGAAGGTTTGTTGGGATGATCCACCCATTGCACCGAGGATTCTCCTTGGGGTATACACCCCCTCGTCCCATGAAGTCGTTACAGAAAGTCGACAATTGGACCGACTGGATCACTGAACTGTCTTCACTCGGGACGCTGCCCGGGCACAGTCCCCTGAACAGCATCACAACGCCGGAAGGGCGGCTAACAAATGACCCCTGGTCAGCTCCTTTCAGATGAAAGATCTTCCCCGGCTTGCCGTGAAGATCGGGAGTCAGCGTCCATGATATCCTCCTGGGATGTGTAGCATGGGAGAAAGCCGAGATAGGATAATCTCTCGGCATCGTTGGCAGATACAAGACCACACTCTCGGCGGGGAAAACCCAGGGTTCTCTCTTGGGCTTCATTTGGGACTGTTTGTCAATCATGTCCCCAAAGAGAAAAGCCGGCTTGATGTACTGGTCCCCGTCTATGTACGTCAGGGGCTCTCCGTTAATCATGTTTAGCAATGCCCGCTCGCCCTGAGCCGATATCAAGATCCCCCTTCCTTCAGGATACTGGGATCCGGAGATAGGAAATGTCACGTGGGACAGATCCTCCAGATAGTTTGAGTGCAGCATCCCGGTAGCGGAAACCATCACCTCGGCCAGTGGAGACTCATGCAAGTCAACTGCAAAAAAGTGCAAGGAAAAAACGTTATTACAAATCTTGCAACATAAAGACCAAGAAACGACAGTCTGTGCTTTACGCCAAGACTGTACAAAATTTGGTCATTTTACGCCGGAAGTCACATTCAGAAGCGTAATTGGCGGTATACAGTCCATGCTTTACGCCAGACTGCCAAAATTCTAGTTATTACACTGGAGGTCCCATCCACAAGCGTAAAACTAAAATTTTATAGTATATACCAAGTTTTCGGCAGTCAAAGCTTTTTCGCTCAAAACTGCAAAAATATGGAGTTTTTACGCTGGCACATTAGAAATGTGGGCGTAAAAGATAAAAATGTCTCTGTGCGTCATCTTCCTCAAAGAGGCTATCAGCACAGAAGACGACCTAGCGCGGTCACGTTCAACGTGTGCGAAGGATTTTTTTTTTCGTCGTTCTTTGTTATCCCAAAGGCTATACCTCTAAGGCCGGGTGCGCTACTCGTCGGCAGGATGCTTCGCTCAGAAGGAAGTTCACCTTGCCCGACCAAAGACTCTCTCGTCGGGGCAGAAGAACGAGAAGAAGAGTCTGTGCTCTTTCCCTTAGTGGAGGGGGTTTGTTTCGGCGCCATTTCTGAAAACTCGGAGTGCTCGGAGAAAGAACGAGGGGAAAAACTCAAACAATCGAAGGCTCTCTTTCGCAGAAGACGGATAAAAAGTTTTTCTCTCAAAAGCTTAGGATATATATAGAGTTTGAGTCGACTCCTCGAATCCTCGGACGGGCTCCTCGAAACCCCAACCAAATCTCATAATTAAATATTTGGTTATGATTAGGTACTACGTCAGCCCACTACTCTCGAAAGACGGACAGTCAGCAAATTCGAAGAGTTTTTCGTGCAAAAACAGGTCAGCGGTTCCTATGCTAAGGAGCTTTCTACGCTCGACAGCAACAGATCTACGGTTTTACGCTCGTAAGCTACAAGTCTATGGTTTTATGCCCGGATGCCTTTGTGCTCGGTAGCTTTTATGCTCGAGAGGCTACAAACCTACGACTTTACGCTCAGCAGATACCAAATCGATGATCTCACGCTCGGTGGCGTTTAGTTTACATTCGGAGGCAACGGATTCGCAACCTTACGCCCGGAAGATTTCTTTTATTCACAGGCTATAAATCTACAGTTCTACGCTAAGGAGCTTTCTACGCTCGACAGCAACAGATCTACGATTTTACATTCGCAAGCTACAAGTCTATGGTTTTATGCCCGGATGCCTTTGTGCTCGGTAGCTTTTATGCTCGAGAGGCTACAAACCTACGACTTTACGCTCAGCAGATACCAAATTGATGATCTCATCGGTGGCTTTCTACACTCTATAGGCTACGAACTGAGGATTTTTAGCTTATCTACACTACGGATCTCTGACTTTTTGTATATCCGAACAGTTCCCAAGGCGGTCGATTACAGGAGTTCACACAGAAGATACTCCTTCTTGACCTCAAAATATCCCAAGTACCAGAAATATACAGAGTTCAAACATTGAGAAATTACTCTTCTCGGGTCAATTGGAGGTTCATCCAAGCTCCAGTCTGAATATCTCGTCTATCAAGATGGCAAATTCAGCTCGACAGCCATTCTTCGACCCTGTTCTAAGGGATTTTCGAGAAGTCATTCTTGCAGATGAAGTCTGAACAAAAATTCTACGCGGTTCCTCAGTCCTAGCAGCAGGACAGTTCTAAATGCTCAAAATGCTCAACAGCGTTCTATGGACTATTCGCTATGCGCAAAAGACTGGACCTAGCACTCTTTCTATACAGAGTCAGCATAAAGAATCAGACGTGTCGAAGCTACACATATTCAGACTTCACAGCAACGTATGGCAAAAACGATCATATGTAGAGAAGAAGACGATTTTATTAAAGATTAAAATCACGATTACATATGAGGAAAATCTAATCTACAAGGGTTTTTTTCTCTATTTTTCATGATTACATCTGAGGAAAACTCCGTCGACAAAAGGGTTTCCTCATCATCGTCTGAAGATCGCACCAAGAAGCTGTTTTGACAGGTTCTCACGTTGGTGACTGTCTTCCTCTTCTTCGAAGAAGATGATCAGTGGCGGGAGGATACAAAACTGGGCATAGACCCATCCTCCAACAGAAGGAAAGCAGGGTAAATCTGCTATCCTACAGACCACCGCCACTCAAGCTGGGACAGGGCCAGTCTGTCTGACTCTCGTCACCGGAGGTAACAGAAGAAGACACAGCTTGCAAGCCGTGTGGTCAAATACAACCCTTCCCCTCTCCCGAAGAACCGCCATATAAAATTGCTGATTATCCCGAGCAAGGGAGGCTAAGATATCCTTCCATGATCCATCGTTACAGTGGACACTTGCTCGAAAACGTAATCTTTTTCGGCTCCTTACACGCTGGAAGAACATGATCTCCTTCTTCCTCAGATCGACCCAACGAACTTCGGCGATCATCTCTGCGTGGTGATGGGAATATGGGGAGAACGAGTTAACCCCCCAGCCTTTTTATAGGCGAAAGAGATCACACCGGTCCCCAATAAATCCGCCATAAAGTCAGCATCGACCGTTTCAACGCTCCATTCAGAAACGTTTCGAGTTACGAGGAGCGGTTCATGCTTCATTCAAAGTGTTTCAAATTTCGAGGAATTTAAAAGCTTTGAAGGGGATCTTGTAGAAGCATAAAAAATATGCCGGATGGCTATATACAGCGTATTAATGCAGAGCAGCGTAGACAGAAGCCTTCAGAGCCATCAAGCATGCAAATAGAGATTTCTCCGCCAAATACAGCATGAAATGTAAGCTCAACATAAGGCAGTACGTCCAAACCGCTTCAGCATAAATATGGTGCTTCATCGCCTCTAGGGCGTAAAACTCATCCTCTTTCAGACGCAGCATTGAAGTGTACGAGAGATGCTTCATATTCTCCGAAGTGAACCTGTCAGATCCTGCAATGAACCTGACGTCTGGACTTTTGACAAAGGGATACTGCTCGACTACCCAGGGATACTGCTCGACTACCCAGAGGGCGGCTATAATTATGGCACAGCACTGCAACCCAGGCTGTCATTTACCGCCATCCCCTTTGCGTAAACTGCTTTTACAAGCATGAAGGGATACGCTGCCTTGTTTTACACAGGCAGACATGAGCTGTTTACGCTCTGCAGTAGACAAACTGCCTGCCACATTAAAAGCTGCACTCCGTACGGGGCTCGAGGCACGTCTCTACGTCAAATGCACAGAACGATGACAGTTGCTTGAGGCACGTCTCTGCGACCAATGCACAGAGCGGTGACAGTTTCTCAAGGCATGTCTTTGCGATTGATGCGCAGAAGGGCTGCAGACCTTCAAAACATGCTTCCATATTTAATGCACAGGATGGTGGCAAATCTCGGCATTTAATGCAAGAGATTTGATTATATCTTCAAAAGCCATAATTCCGGCTAAGACGTCCACATCAGCACTCTGGCACGGTACGCAGCGGCTTCTACGCCCATTCAGTTCCGGTGCTCACTCGGCTTTTACGCCCACTCGGCCTCTATGACCACTCGGCTTCTACGCCTACTCGGCCTCTATGACCACTCGGCTTCTATGCCTACTCGGCCTCTATGACCACTCGGCTTCTACGCCTACTCGGCTTCTACGCCTATTTTCGGCTTCTATGCTTGCTTGGCTTCTACGTCATGGTGACAGACATTGGCTTCTACGCCCACCTCTTCTACACGAGGGATACCTACCTACGTGGCTTCTATGCCGTGATCTTCGTAGCGATTATACGCATTTTGTCCCTTAGTTGGACCCGCGTCACACGCTCATTCAAAGGATCATCTATAGGCAGGCATTGGTTATTTTAACCATTGTGTAAAAGGATGCTGTACTTTCCACTCCTCGGTTTCTACACCGACGGAGTTGTCACTACCACATTTTAGGAAAAAGGGTATTTTAGTAATTTCCTATTTAAATAAATATTGTGCATGGTAAATAATTTTTGTTGTATTATTTAATTATTGTTAGATGTTATTTAATTATTTTGAACTTATTTTAGTGGACCCAACTAGTGTAGTTTGGACCCATGGACCAACATGAATTAAATAGTTAGATTTAGCCCATTTAGAAAGCCCATAGTTAAGGAGATGGATTAAATTAATTAAGTGATTAGACTAGAAGCTTCCTTCCTTAATTATTTCTTCATGAGAGGCCCCAAGGGGTACATTGGACATTTTACAATTGCTTGGGAGAGGGGCAAGGCCGGCCTATTAAAAGAGGGGGAAATTTCTCTCTCCTCTCATTCTCATTCCAAATCTAGATCTAGAATTTTCCACTCCCAAATTCCCTCCATTCCTATTCCAATTCTCTACCAAATTCATTCCAAATTCTTTCCAATTCACCATTAGGGAAGGAGGAAGCAAGGATCTAGAAGAAGGAAGCAAGGATCTACAAAGAGGAGCAAGGATCTATAATTTGGAATGGAGGTTTCATTGGAAATCCATCTCCCAATAGGTATAATTTAGATTTTTCCATTTAAATAGCTTCTAAATCTGAGATTTAATCATGTAAAATCAACCTATATATATGTACTACCCATAGGACTTTGTTTTGTGTTCATAGGAGACCCATGGAGAAAGTTATGGTGCTTTTTGTGTTAATTTTGTTGGAATTCCGAATTTACATTTTGTTGTGTGTATCAATTGATCCTATAGATCAATTGGACATGAGCTTATGTGTTTGGGGCTAGTGTCGTGTCCATAATTTGGTACATATGGTTCGTATTCCAACTATTTGGTGATACGTGTCATTTTGGGGGTTTTCCTTCCGACACGGGGCTTTGAACATATCGTATTTTGACACGGACATATAGATCTACTTTTGACACTTTGATTTATTCATAAATATTATTTGTGATTTGTTTGTATCCTTCGGGGTGCAATTGGTTGTGTGTTGGACTCGTGTCACATGCGTATCCTAGATCTAGTGGGATACGGTGGGATACTCTCCAATTGTGTAGATTTTTGAATAGATCTAATTATGTATGGTTTAAATTCTTCAATTATAATTAGTAAATATATATAGATATTATATATTTATTTTGTGTATTTATTATAGTAATTATTGTAGCATAGATCTATATATTTTTGTGTGTGCTAATATGATGTACAAATATAATATGTAGCTTTCTTGCATGTAATTATATATGTACTTATGTTAATAGTATAAATTATACATAAATGTTTTATAAAATATATTTATGTGTTTAATTGTGTAATTATATTATTTATAATTATTATATAATTATTTGTATATTAATGTATATATTTTAGGTGTGCTTCTAGCCATGTAAAATATGAACATTAATATGTGCATGTGTTATAACTATTGGGATTTAATTATAAGTTTATATGTGCATATATATATAAGTATATAATTATTTATTTATATATATGTATTGTGATTATTATTGCATATATATATTTATATATATATATATTTTTATATTTTTATTTATTTTGGTGACAGTGGTTTCTATGACAGTGAAACTGTCATTATTTGGTCTGAACAGCAGCCGCTGTACAGTGGTCAGCATTAATGACAGATCTGTCATTAATGCTGCGACAGTTTTGAGCGGCAACCTTTCAGCGACGTTTTTTTGTGACAATTTGAAACTGTCAGCAAACTGTGACAGCAGCGGTTTTGTATATGGAGTTTCTGCGACGAATTTTCTGTAACAGTCAAGACTGTCACTATTAAACCTGTTTTATTTTATCTTGTTTTGTTCACTATTTTCAGTGACGCTTTGACAGTTTTAAATTATATTTTATATATTATTATTGTATATATATATATGTGTATATATATGTGTTTTGTGGTGTATTATATTTGTAATAATATATTATGTTATTTGTATACATATTGGTTTGTATATATATTATTTTAGGGTATATATTATTTGTATTAGTAGTATACTTTGTGTGAGTATGATTTGGGATCTAATTTTTATTCCTAAATTGTTGTATTTTATTTCTATATTATTTATATAGATTTCTTGTGAGGTTGACCTTGGTTTGACCATGTTTGACTTTAGTTGACTTTAGAGTTGACCATAGTTGACTTTTGACTTAAAATTTATTTATTGACCTAGGAGTTGACTAGTTTGACTTGTTCTCTTTCCGGGACCTTGTATTAATGTGGTATTCCATATCTAGGTCTTCGAGGTACCGAGTCAGACATCTGTGAGACTTTTTATTGGACTTCAGGCGAGTACATTCTCTGATAGTTTCTCATTTATGATATCCTCTATGTTCGTTGTATCTCGTGTAGATTTACATGTTTCTCTCGACACTATGGTTACACGGATTGGTATATTCGGATCTCGTCATGAGATGTTATTCCTTGGTATATGGTGTATATGGTGCAAGTATTGTTTCATTGGTTATCTTGTACACGTACAGACACCGATTCTCGGGGAGACTAGCTATCTTCTTGGAGAATCTAGTGCCATAGCATACCGTGGTTGGATCTATTATACCAGTTGGGGGTGGAGAGTATTAGTATAGATATGTGATCAAATCCCTATTGAATAAAGTATTGGTAAGCGAATAGTGTTGATCATGCACCGCACGTATGATTAGCCAGGCCGCATTGTATCTTGCCCAAGCCGATCACATGTTAAGCTAGTACTCACACACTTAGTCATTAGTATTATTGTTTCATTGGCATATTGTTCATTATTGTATTTCTTTCCAGTATTTTCTTATTGTCTATATATCTCTTGTATCTATTTTGTGCATCTTATTTATCCACAGCTATTTATTATTACATAGTTTTTATCATGGATTAGAACTGCTGTTAGAGATGTACTCTGCTCCTTTCCTGACTGGATATATTTTTCCAGATGACACTGAGGAGTACCCTACCTATTGTGGACCCCAGGATGTTGTGGGTTTAGATTCGGAGACCCTGGCTCAAGAGGGACTTATCCCAACTGAGACAGTTGACCCTAGAGTGTAGCTTGTAGTATGATAGTATTCTTTTGTACTGGATTTGTCTCCAGCTTATTTTTGTTACTCTTCAGACTCATTGATGTATTATTTTAAACTCATGAGTTGATGACTATTCTATTCTTATCTGATTCGTGTTCATTATATCTTAGTTCTGTGATTGAGTACACTATCTTTTGGTGGTTTATTATATTAGATAGACTTTCTAGACAGCGTTCTACCGCCGATTCTGCGGCGTAGGCTGGGCGTTGTTTCCGACTAGTACCCTTACCCCGGGTGCGGGTCGTGACACATTTTTGGTGGTGGCCCATGCAGGTCTAGCTTCACAAGTATGTGATGTCATGGTAGTGCGACAACTTAGTTGTACTACTGCGAGCCTGCGATAGGATATAGGATATAGGCTGAGATACTCAATCACATCTAGGAAAATTCTTTTGATTCAACTATTCTCCTTTGACATTGATACTTGATCTCTTAATCTGTCCTTTCCTTGAATGTCTTACATCATGTGCCATATTGATCCTCATTCCGTCTTTTATGAGACATACTCGGAGATACTTGCGGAGGCACGCAAGATTGAGCGGGATATGGGTTTGAAGACCAAGAGAGACCGTGATTCTTTTCTGGGGGCCAACGGCAGTGCAGTATCTGCCAAACGTCCTCATTTCCAGTCCAGACCTTTCCAGCAGCCACAGCAGAACCAGACTCCAGCTAGAGCGCCTTTTCACCAGGCACCTCAGCAGCAAAGGCAGTTACAGCAGGCTCCATGCAACTTCTACAAGAAGCCCGGCCACATCTGGGAAGTTTGCAGGAGGAGGCTAGGAGTTTGTTTGTATTGTGGTACTGAAGGGCATCAATCGAGAGAGTGTCCTCGTCGTGCAGTTCAAGGAGCAGCTCCAGCTTCGAGGACACAGACGAGACCACCTGCAGCACAGCCGAGGGGACCGCTTCCGACACAGCAGCAGCGTTTTGTCCAGCATCAACAGCAGGGAGGTGCTCGGCAGGGACGAGCGTTTGCTATGACCGTCGAAGAGGAGGAACCCACCGGAGATGTTATCGCAGGTTCTATTCTTCTTGATTCCATTCCAGCTTTAGCTTTGTTTGATAGTGGTGCTTCCCATAGTTTTGTATTTGTTTCTTTTGCTCTGAAGCATGGTTTGGTAGCTGAGTCTTTGCTTAGGACTTGCAAGATCATGACCGGGGGAGGCATTATCCTGGTTAATGATATTTGTAAGGATCGGAGAGTTACTTTGGGAGGCCGGGAGTTGAGTGCGTGTCTACTTGTAATGCCACTTCCAAGCTATGACATTGTACTTGGGATGGATTGGTTGAGTAGGCACCGTACTAGCATAGACTGTAGAGGAGGTAGAGTTTTGTTTGGTTTGCCAGGAGAGCCAGAGTTCGAGTTTACTAGAGGAGCTGCGGAGCAAGGAGAAAGCATTATTTGTGGAGCTATGGTGGAAGACAAGGAGTTGCCACATCCGTTGATAGCATAATTCTTGGATGTGTTTCCTGAGGAATTGCCAGGATTGCCACCAGATCGAGATATTGAATTTTCTATAGACTTGGTGCCAGGTGCAGAACCAATTTCGCAGCATGTCTATAGAGTGAACAACAGCGAGCTGGTCGAGTTGAAGAAGCAGGTGGACGAATTACAGGATAAGGGGTTTATCAGATCGAGTTCTTCACCATGGGGAGCCCCGGTATTGTTTGTACCGAAGAAGGATGGATCGGTGCATATGTGCATTGATTACAGGGCTTTAAATAATCTCACTATCAAGAATAAGTATCCTTTTCCACGGATTGATGATCTGTTTGATCAGTTGAGTGGTGCAAAGGTATTTTCTAAGATAGATTTGAGATCAGGCTACCATCAGGTGAAGGTGAAGCCGGAGGACATACCGAAGACTGCTTTTAGAACTCGGTATGGTCATTACGAGTTTATGGTGATGCCGTTTGGTTTGACTAATGTACCGGCGGTATTTATGAACTTGATGAACAAGGTGTTCCACCAGTACCTTGACAAGTTCGTGGTGGTGTTCATCGACGACATACTCATATACTCGAGGACACCGGAGGAGCATGAGGAGCATTTGAGGATTGTGTTGGATGTGCTGAGGAAGGAGAAGCTGTATGGGAAGTTGTCTAAATGTGAGTTTTTCTTGGACAAGGTAGAATTCTTGGGGCATGTTGTGACTGGTGATGGTATTTTAGTGGATCCGAAGAAGATTTCAGCAGTAGAATCTTGGAAGACTCCAAGCTCAGTAGCAGAGATCAGGAGTTTCTTGGGATTGGCAGGCTATTACAGGAAGTTTGTGCAAGATTTTTCGAGGATTGCCGAGCCGATGACCAGACTCACAAGGAAGGATGTGGAGTTTGTTTGGACGGAGGATTATCAGGTTGCTTTTGAGGAGTTGAAGAAGAGGTTGACGTCTGCTCCGATTTTGACGTTGCCATCAGGGTCCGGAGGTTTCACTATTTATAGTGATGCATCGGGGAAGGGTTTAGGTTGTGTTCTTCAGCAGCATGGGAAAGTGATTGCCTATGCATCCAGGCAATTGCGTCCTCATGAAAAGAACTATCCTACCCATGATTTGGAGTTGGCAGCTGTCATATTCGCCCTGAAGTTGTGGAAATATTATTTGTACGGAGAGCGTGTGAAGATCTTCACAGACCACAAAAGCTTGAAGTATGTTTTCACGCAGAAGGAATTGAACATGAGGCAGCGTCGGTGGTTGGAATTGATGAAGGATTTTGATATCTCTTTGCAATATCATCCTGGGAAAGCCAATGTAGTTGCCGATGCTTTGAGCAGGTATCCGGTAGCTATGTTCTTGACGCAGGATCGATATCTGTTGGAGGACTTGGAGAGCTTGGGCATTGAGGTGATTGTTTCTGGGTGTGCTATGCAGATGTGGGGATTGTAGATACACTCAGATTTGATGGACAGGATCAAGGCAGCACAGTATGATGATGTATCTTTGAGGAGTATCAGAGCTCAGGTTAGAGTAGGATTGGAGGATGATTTCACTATTGCAGAGGATGGATCCTTGAGGCATGGAGTTAGATTGTGTGTGCCTAGTGGGGAGTTACGCGAGGAGGTGTTGCAGGAAGCGCATCGCTCTCAGTATTCCATACATCCAGGTGCTAACAAGATGTATCGGGATATGCGAGAGAGTGTGTGGTGGTATGGCATGAAGAGGGAAGTGGCACAGTTTGTATCCAGATGCTTAGTGTGCCAGCAGGTGAAAGCCGAGAGGCAGAGGCCAGGAGGGTTACTTCAGCCATTACCCATTCCAGAGTGGAAGTGGGAACACATTACTATGGATTTTGTGTCCGGACTTCCACGATCTCCAGGAGGGAAAGATGCGATTTGGGTCATTGTTGATAGATTGACCAAGTCGGCCCACTTTTTGCCTTTCAAAGTGGGTTTGTCTACGGAGAAGCTGGCAGAGATGTATGTGAGGCAGATCGTTAGGATGCACGGAGTTCCCGTCAGCATAGTCTCAGATCGAGATAGTCATTTCACTTCTCATTTCTGGAGGAGTTTGCAGGAGAGTTTGGGCACTCAGCTCAAGTTCAGTACTGCATATCATCCCCAGACAGATGGGCAGTCAGAGAGGACTATCCAGACTCTCGAGGATATATTGCGCACTTGTATACTAGATTTCGGGGGTTCTTGGGAGGACCATCTCCATTTGGTAGAGTTTGCTTACAACAACAGTTACCAGGCCAGTATAGAGATGTCACCTTTTGAAGCTCTATATGGTCGGAGGTGTCGTACTCCTTTGTCTTGGGACGATGTTGGAGAGAGAATTTTGCTTGGGCCAGAGATGGTTGTGGATGCAGCAGAGAAGGTTCATTTGATCAGAGACAGACTTCGAGTGGCGCAGGACAGACAGCGGCATTGGGCCGATAGCCATCGGAGACCTTTGGAGTTTGAGGTATAGTTTAGATTTTGTTTGTGCTTGTTCTTGTTTGTTATAGATTAAGTTCTTAAGATGGTATTTTGTTCTAGGTGGATGGTTTGGTGTTTCTGAGGATTTCTCTGACACGAGGCATGATTCGCTTCGGTGGAGGCGGAAAGCTTAGTCCGCGATTCATCGGACCTTTCACTATTCTAGAGAGGGTCGGTACAGTTGCTTATAGACTAGACTTGCCAACTGCATTGGAGGAAGTGCACAACGTGTTTCATGTGTCGCAGTTGAGACGATACGTGGCAGATCCTAGTCATGTATTGGATCACTCGGAGATAGAGGTGGGCCCTACTCTTAGCTATCCAGAGCAGCCAGTTGAGATTCTGGATCGGAGAGAGAATGTGCTGAGGAACCAGACTATTCCTTTGGTGCGCGTCGCATGGAGGCATCACACTCCGGGGGAGTCTACCTGGGAGAGAGAGGATGACATGCGAGAGCGTTATCCATATTTGTTTGTACCTTGAGGTATGTTATTTCTAGTTATGTTCTGTTCATTGTTATGTTCTGTTCATTAGTTAGTTATGATTCTTTAGTTCTATTCTGTGTTTTTCTGGGGGTAGCTTTCGTCTTTGAATTTCGAGGACGAAATTATTTTAAGGAGGGTAGACTTGTCACTACCACCTTTTAGGAAAAAGGGTATTTTAGTAATTTCCTATTTAAATAAATATTGTGCATGGTAAATAATTTTTGTTGTATTATTTAATTATTGTTAGATGTTATTTAATTATTTTGGACTTATTTTAGTGGACCCAACTAGTGTAGTTTGGACCCATGGACCAACATGAATTAAATAGTTAGATTTGACCCATTTAGAAAGCCCATAATTAAGGAGATGGATTAAATTAATTAAGTGATTAGACTAGAAGCTTCCTTCCTTAATTATTTCTTCATGAGAGGCCCCAAGGGGTACATTGGACATTTTACAATTGCTTGGGAGAGGGGCAAGGCCGGCCTAATAAAAGAGGGGGAAAATTTCTCTCTCCTCTTATTCTCATTCCAAATCTAGATCTAGAATTTCCCACTCCCAAATTTCCTCCATTCCTATTCCAATTCCCTACCAAATTCATTACAAATTCTTCCCAATTCACCATTAGGAAAGGAGGAAGCAAGGATCTAGAAGAAGGAAGCAAGGATCTACAAAGAGGAGCAAGGATCTATAATTTGGAAGCAAGTTCTTCTCAATTGGAGATTTCATTGGGAATCCATCTCCCAATAGGTATAATTCAGATTTTTCCATTTAAATAGCTTCTAAATCTGAGATTTAATCATGTAAAATCAAACTATATGTATGTACTACCCATAGGACTTTGTTTTGTGTTCATAGGAGACCCATGGAGAAAGTTATGGTGCTTTTTGTGTTAATTTTGTTGGAATTCCGAATTTACATTTTGTTATGTGTATCAATTGATCCTATAGATCAATTGGACATGAGATTATGTGTTTGGGGCTAGTGTCGTATCCATAATTTGGTACATGTGGTTCGTATCCCAACTATTTGGTGATACGTGTCATTTTGGGGGTTTTCCCTCCGACACGGGGCTTTGAACATATCGTATTTTGACACGTACACATAGATCTACTTTTGACACTTTGATTTATTCATAAATATAATTTGTGATTTGTTTGTATCCTTCGGGGTGCAATTGGTTGTGTGTTGGACTCGTGTCACATGCGTATCCTAGATCTAGTGGGATACGGTGGGATACTCTCCAATTGTGTGAATTTTTGAATAGATCTAATTATGTATGGTTTAAATTCTTCAATTATAATTAGTAAATATATATAGATATTATATATTTATTTTGTGTATTTATTATAGTAATTATTGTAGCATAGATCTATATATTTTTGTGTGTGCTAATATGATGTACAAATATAATATGTAGCTTTCTTGCATGTAATTATATATGTACTTATGTTAATAGTATAAATTATACATAAATGTTTTATAAAATATATTTATGTGTTTAATTGTGTAATTATATTATTTATAATTATTATATAATTATTTGTATATTAATGTATATATTTTAGGTGTGCTTCTAGCCATGTAAAATATGAACATTAATATGTGCATGTGTTGTAACTATTGGTATTTAATTATAAGTTTATATGTGCATATATATATAAGTATATAATTATTTATTTATATATATGTATTGTGATTATTATTGCATATATATATTTATATATATATATATATATTTTTATTTATTTTGGTGACAGTGGTTTCTATGACAGTGAAACTGTCATTATTTGGTCTGAACAGCAGCCGCTGTACAGTGGTCAGCATTAATGACAGATCTGTCATTAATGCTGCGGCAGTTTTGAGCGGCAACCTTTCAGCGATATTTTTTTGTGACAGTTTGAAACTGTCAGCAAACTGTGACAGCAGCGGTTTTGTATATGGAGTTTCTGCGACGAATTTTCAGTGACAGTCAAGACTGTCACTATTAAACCTGTTTTATTTTATCTTGTTTTGTTCACTATTTTCAGTGACGCTTTGACAGTTTTAAATTATATTTTATATATTATTATTGTATATATATATATATATGTGTATATATATGTGTTTTGTGAGGTATAATATTTGTAATAATATATTATGTTATTTGTATACATATTGGTTTGTATATATATTATTTTAGGGTATATATTATTTGTATTAGTAGTATACTTTGTGTGAGTATGATTTGGGATCTAGTTTTTATTGCTAAATTATTGTATTTTATTTCTATATTATTTATATAGATTTCTTGTGAGGTTGACCTTGGTTTGACCATGTTTGACTTTAGTTGACTTTAGAGTTGACCATAGTTGACTTTTGACTTAGAATTTATTTATTGACCTAGAAGTTGACTAGTTTGACTTGTTCTCTTTCCGGGACCTTGTATTAATGTGGTATTCCATATCTAGGTCTTCGAGGTACCGAGTCAGACATCTGTGAGACTTTTTATTGGACTTCAGGCGAGTACATTCTCTGATAGTTTCTCATTTATGATATCCTCTATGTTCGTTGTATCTAGTGTAGATTTACATGTTTCTCTCGACACTATGGTTACACGGATTGGTATATCCGGATCTCGTCATGAGATGTTATTCCTTGGTATATGGTGTATATGGTGCAAGTATTGTTTCATTGGTTATCTTGTACATGTACAGACACCGATTCTCGGGGAGACTAGCTATCTTCTTGGGGAATCTAGTGCCATAGCATACCATGGTTGGATCTGTTATACCAGTTCGGGGTGGGGAGTATTAGTATAGATATGTGATCAAATCCCTATTGAATAAAGTATTGGTAAGCGAATAGTGTTGATCATGCACCGCACGTATGATTAGCCAGGCCGCATTGTATCTTGCCCAAGCCGATCACATGTTAAGCTAGTACTCACACACTTAGTCATTAGTATTATTGTTTCATTGGCATATTGTTCATTATTGTATTTCTTTCCAGTATTTTCTTATTGTCTATATATCTCTTGTATCTATTTTGTGCATCTTATTTATCCACAGCTATTTACTATTACATAGTTTTTATCATGGATTAGAACTGCTGTTAGAGATGTACTCTGCTCCTTTCCTGACTGGATATATTTTTCCAGATGACACTGAGGAGTACCCTACCTATTATGGACCCCAGGATGTTGTGGGTTTAGATTCGGAGACCCTGGCTCAAGAGGGACTTATCCCAACTGAGACAGTTGACCCTGGAGTGTAGCTTGTAGTATGATAGTATTCTTTTGTACTCGATTTGTCTCCAGCTTATTTTTGTTACTCTTCAGACTCATTGATGTATTATTTTAAACTCATGAGTTGATGACTATTCTATTCTTATCTGATTCGTGTTCATTCTATCTTAGTTCTGTGATTGAGTACACTATCTTTTGGTGGTTTATTATATTAGATAGACTTTCTAGACAGCGTTCTACCGCCGATTCTGCGGCGTAGGCTGGGCGTTGTTTCCGACTAGTACCCTTACCCCGGGTGCGGGTCGTGACAGAGTGGTCACTGTCACCAAAACTCTATAAATAGAGACCTCTATCAATGAGGAACAAGGTCGACAAATTGGAAGGGACAAATTGGAAGGTCTACAGATTGGGAGATCGAAACTTGGTCAAGAAAATCAATATCAGACCCAAGGTCGAACTTCCAAGAAAGATCGAACCAGAGGTCGAAAGAGAGAGAGAGAGAGAGAGAGAGAGAGAGAGAGAGAGAGAGAATCCGGAGCTCAGGCAAGTAGCAGGGATCGACGACTTTGGCATCGTGCATCCACCCTCTTCTGCAACCTTCGAAGCTGCTTCCTGTCTTCTACGGCACTTCTTCAACATCGTGTGGTCCAAGGGCTAAAGTGATCGACTGCAGATCAGACACCTATAGCAATATCTATCCAGATTAAATAAATTGTACTCCCATATCCTCGTATAGGATCAAATTGTACAAGTTTGTTTGTAAACCAAAGAAGGCGGATTTCGTATAAACCCTATCCTGAATACATTTTTTATTCTTTCGTTTAATACCACAAACATACACGACAAAGTCACCTCGTTTAGTGGAATGTTTCCCGTTTCAAAAAAATTCGGATTTAGAAAACTAAATTTTTGGTCAATTTTAACCGCGAATAAAATACTGCATACAACGAATTAAATTAAACTAATTAAAGACTAAATTTTGGTTATTTTGTCTAAATTACTTTTTAAGTGAAATTTAAAAATATTAAGTAGGTTGGAAGAAAAATAGCCATGAACATGGGTGTTTAGGATAGTATATGAACTACCAAATTGGGTCATTTTTTTATGTTTTGTATCACGAATTACGACCGACACAGTACACGATACACCGAACTAATTATACAGGGTTCAAGTGGGTCATGCGGTCTTCGTATAGGTTTTGACGGGTCAACATTTGGATTATTGTGCAGGTAGCTAAAAGGGTGGAAAGTAGCATACCTCGTTACTGTTGTGCTCGGGATATTGGGCGGCCTATCTTCGCGGCGGTGGCGTGCGACGGTCCGGCGGCTGATGATGGCGGTGATGGTCAAAAATAAAAGAGGGGTTATTGGTGGTGAGGTTCGGCTAGGCTGGGGGTTTTATAGGGGTGAGGGTGGGCGGTTACAAGGAGACGAAAAAAGGGGTCGGGGCCGGGTTCGATCGATTTCCAAATAGGAAAGGGGGGGACGTTGCTGTTACAGAAGCTGAGGATTTAAATAGGGTTTTGGGTTATCGGGTCTGCAGGTTCGGGTATGGGTTAGGATCTGGGTCCAGTTTGGTTTAGTATGGGTTGGGTTGGTTTGGTTTGGGTTGGTTTGGGTTAGGTTGGGTTGGTTCGGTTTAGGTTGGTTTAATTATAACAATGCACATATAGCCATAAAAATAGTTTTGGGTCCCAATAAATTCCAAAAAAATTACACAATATCCTATTATTAGTTATACACCCAAAAATATAAATTTTGTAATATTTTAATAATTAATTTAATACACAAAAATATAAATCCAAGAAGAATATTTATTATATTTAACTAAAAATAATAAAAAATTCTACAATAATAATTAATTAAAATTTTAAATTAAAATTTAAAAAACAGGGTGTTTACATTGGATAACACAATCTCTTTGCCAAGGTCTTGCAAGTCCTATAATATCTCCCTCAGAGTCATCAAGAAGAGCGTCATAGGCTTACGGCTTAACGCATCTACTACTACGTTAGTCTTGCCTGGGTAATAATGCAAATCGATCTCAAAAAATTTAATCAATTCATGCCACCATCTTTGCCTCATATTTAGTTTCTTCTACATGAAGACATACTTGAGGCTTTTATGGTCGGTATAAATTTTGACTCTTTTCCCATACAAGTAATATCTCCATAGCTTTAAGACAAAGATTACTACTGTTAGCTCCAAGTCATGAGTCAGATAGTTCTTCTCATGCAATCCCAACTGCCTAGATGCATATGCAATTACCTTGTCGTGCTGCATCAATACGTATCCTAATCTTTTTTCTGATGCATCATTGTAGATTACATAGCCTCATGATCCTGATGGAATGGTCATCACTAGTCGTATGGTCAGTCTGTTCTTTAACTTCCTCAAAAGTGGCTTGACACTCATCTGTCCATACGAACTCTCGGTCCTTGCAAGTCAACCGAGTTATATCTATCCTTCAAAAGTTTTCTACGAACCGCCGATAATATCCTACAAGTCCAAGAAAACTTCTCAACTCTGATGCGGATGTAGGAACGGGCCATGTCTCGACTGCTGAGATTTTCTCCGGGTCTACCAAAATACCATCTCCAATAATGACATGCCAAAGAAATAAGATCTTCTCCAAGAAAAAATCATACTTGCTGAGCTTCGCATATAACTACTCCCTCTTCAATGTCTCTCAGACAATCCACAAGTGCTTCTCATGCTCCTCGTGGCTCTTCGAATAGACAAGGATGTCATTATGAAAAAATCCATAAACTGATACAGATACTGATGGAAGACCTTATTTATCAGATCCATAAAGACAGCTAGAGCATTGGTCAATCTGAATGGCATGACCATAAACTCATAGTGTCCATATATCGTCCTGAATACGGTATTCAGAATGTCCTGCCTCTGCACCTTCACCTGGTGGTATACCAATCTCAAGTCTATCTTCGATAATACCTTGGCTCCGCTCAACTGATCAAATAAGTCATCAATATGAGGCATCGGGTAGTTGTTCTTCACAGCCACGACATTCAAGGCTCTATAATCAATGCACATACGCACTGACCCATCCTTCTTGGGTACAAATAATACTAGAGCTCCCGAAGGTGATGCACTCGGTCGAATGAAGCCTTGCCCTCAAATTCCTCCAACTGTGCCTTCAATTCATCCATATCCTTCTTCGCCAATCTATAAAATGTGATGTTATAGGTGCTGCTCCTGGAGTCAACTCGATCGAGAATTTTACATCTCTATCCAGTGGTAGCCCTGGAAATTCTTTCAAAAATACGTCTTGGAACTCTTGAATAATAGGGTGATGAGTGAATTATTTTGTTGCCAAGTGGGAACTCCCTACTTACTCGTCGTGTACATCGGTGAAACCGTAAATAAACTCAGGTTTCGGCTGGTCTGGAACTCAAAATATGAACACCGTAAAAGTTGATGAGTGTATGGTACTGACTCAACCAGTCCATCCCAAGCACAACATCGAAGTTCAACATAAGAAATATCAGAAGTCTAGCCTTCATCTTCTTGCCATAGATTACTACCGAGCAAGATCTACAAACACAGCTAATAGGTACAATTCCTCCCCCGTGAGGATTCTAACACCTCTAGACAATGGTGTAGTGTTAATATTGTGCTTGACAATAAAACTAGAAGATATGAACGAGTGTGTGGCTCCAGTATCAGAGTGTAACAGCAGGATATGAAGCAGGAAGGGAAATACCTGCTATAACATCTATCTCATGCTCTAAATTATCTACTTCCATTGCAAAAGCTTGACCAATCCTCTGGTGAGGCCCCTGGGGTCTGGCTCTTACAAACTTCTCTACATGAAACGTAGTGGTGGTCCACGCTAGAATCCTCCGCCCACTGGTGGTCGAGGTGCTCCAACTCCAACTGCTATTGGCCTCAGTAACTGCTGAGTTAGTTGTAATTTAGTACGTAAATTTTTTGTTTAAATTTAGTACTTTAAATTTATTTAACAAAAATATTTTGGTGAAAAATTATTTGTTAAAGTATAAGAACTTTTTCTAGAATTTGTTTTATGAACAAATATAATTTTTTTAAATTGCATCATATATATATATATATATATATATATATATATATATATATATATATATATATATATATATATATATATATATATATATATATAAGAGAAGGAAAAAAAATAAAAACAAAAACCCTAAGCTTTTCTCTCCAGGCCACGCTCACCAAAATCGACCCCCTTCGTAGGCCACGGACGTGCGACCCCCTCCTCTCCTCCCCCTCCCCCTCCCCCCCCCCCCTCTCTCTCTCTGTCTCTCTCTCTCTCTCTCTCTCTATATATATATATATATATATATATATATATATATATATATATATACCCACCCATCCTAACCCTAACCCCAACACCACCGCCGAACGTGGCCACCCTATGCGCGCGCAAGCAGCAGCAGGTCCAACCTGAACCCCTTATCTTCGTTGTCGGATATCTCCCACATCTTTTGATTGTTTCCCGTCCATATTCGCAGGTGTGATCACAACCTAAACCTCTTCAATCACCTTCAAAAAGATTAATTTATTATGTTCTATGTTGGATGAAAATTGAGTTCCAAAATTGAGAAAATAAACCCGATTTCTGGATCGCAGAAATTATCCCAAGTACCTAAGTTTCAAAGTCGATAACTTCTATTCCTGTGAACGAAACCTAGATTTTCTTTTTGCTTTGCAAAGACAACATAATCAAGTTTTAATCCCTTTAATTATTTTATTTAGTTTTATATTATTGTTAATTCAGTGTTGAAAATGACAAAAAATCTGATTTTAAAACTATAAATTTCTCCGATACGGAGTCCGTTCCACCAAACGAGACAAAATTATCGTGTGTGAATTGCATCAAAAGACGTGTAGAGTAAATACGGACATGTGAGATTTGAAGGAACTTGATTTGGACTTGTGTGCACGCCAAAATCAATCTGTATCTGCCAAAAAATCTCGTATTGGCCTTTTTCGAATTTATACAATTACTTTGTGTGTGAGTGTCATTTTATAACGAAACTTGCATCATCAGACTCGTAGCATTATATAGGTCCTGTGACTCAAGTTTGGTACGATCTTGAAAAAGTTGACTGGAACGTCCCCACGGTCCCACTTGACGGGCGATTTCGTAATTGGCTCACCAGAATCAAATTATGGACATTCCTTTGGGTTCATGTCATGGTTCTGGACTCGTGGATACTAAGTTTGCAGAATTTGGAGAAATTTATCTTTGGCACATTTTTTGATGCAAAGTATGCCACATTTGAATAGCGTTTTGACCCAAAATTGACAAATTTGTCCCTCTGTCCAAACTGGACTTATGGGTAGTCAATTCTAGCTATTTCTTATATTTTGGAAATTATGGTGATATTATTTTTAGAATTCAGAGACGTTCGTGTGGATTTTACCTCTTTGGGAGCAGTTGGCATTTCGAGCACGCTACCTGGACATCGCCATCCCATCACCCTGGATCCAGACAAGTATACCTTGCCATGATGTATCACAGTTTTATGTCTTATTTATTTTATATAGTTATTACTATTATCTGATATTTTTGATGTATGTGTTTATCCTATGGCCGATACAAGATACTTAGTATCCGAACCAGATTCGGGTGCCTACGTCCGTTAGCGGAGTCAAGTATCATTAATTAGAGAGTCGATACCTCGAACCCATGATACTTGCATGTATTCTTTGCATGTCAGACCGTAGAACACTTGACGCGGCCTTCATGTGACAGAATCATTCTTGATATATTCTTGGTGATTGGATTCTGTATAGGGTCTAGGACTCGTGATATGAGACTCAAATATATTTATATACTATGACTCTTCGTGATAGATAAAGGTCATGATCTCGTGTGCTATGACATGATATGTGAGGTTACATGGGAGATGAGAGTATACACAGTTATATAGAATGTTATATATATATATATATATATATATATATATATATATATATATATATAGCTTAGTCTCTGTATCGAGCTTTGGTGATATTTACATGCTTGCTTTAGGTTCCCTGATCAGGAGCCTCTAGTGATATACTTTACTAGCCTGCTTTAGGTTCCATGATATGAAGCCTTTAGTTTTATTACATGCCTGCTTTGAGTTCCCCCACACGGAGCCTTTAGTGTTTACAGCCTGAGTACGAGTGATGCTCTCATGTGCATATTACATAGATGGTTAAAGTAGCTTACCCCTGAGTACCAAATATCATATATTATTTTACTTCTGACACGCTATTTCTTGTACCTTGTTATGTCCCTCTAAGGACCTGGTTCCTTGCCAATTTTGCAGCATAGACTGTTGTGGAGCCCTTCTAGAGTTGCTTATGCATGTTGCCTCCTCATGCATGGATTGGTACCATGTACTTATATTATTTCCACCAGAGTTATATTTATTTATTCATATTGTTTATTCCTCTACTGATATAGCCTAGTTTTATAGACTTTATTTCTCTCTCGAGTCTATTCGAGATTGTGTGTTATTAGGTGGACGACTTTACCACATGTGGTTCATTCTTGATATTTTGTGTCCTTGTGGATTGAGACATAGCTATATTTTATTATAATACTTAGATATTATAGCTTATATGTATTCGAGTCGAACAATAGTCTGGTTGAATACGTAGCTGGCCAATGTCTCATGGTTTGGTCCCGTGTATTTTGGGACTGGAGCATGACTTGATTTTTGTGGTGTCCCATGCAGGTAGAGATTAAATCATCTCGGTTATGTTATTGTACTGAGCGAGCCTACATTATGATAAGTTTATTTGGATCTCAATCCATAATTTCTATTAGAATTTTTTTTTTATTTCTATTATTATCTTTGAACCCCGAAATTGCATTCATTCATACTTCCTTTGAAATCTTATTCATTGATTCTCGTCTTTCTCTATCTCGGAAAGACGAACACTCGTGCACGGTGGTTCCCCATGGGAAGATTCTCGTCAAGACGAAGAAGGCATACCTGATAGAGTATTTGTAAGTAGATGGTTACATGAGTAGAAAAAATTATAATAGATATTTCTAGATATTAGAGTTAGAATAGATTAAATGTATGACAATTGACATTAGCAGTATAAACCTAAAACAAGATAGACTCTATCAATTGTCTAGATTAGAATTGATGGGTTACTATGAGCAGTCCGTAATGATTTACGAAAAATCATAGCAAGATTTTAGGGATTAGTTATAGCCCATGACAATACAAGGAGCTATATTAAGAACTTGAGAAAAATAGAACTTAAGTCTTCTACCTTGGAAAGATTATTAGGTACAAGGATTCCAAGTAAACTCATGCTTAGAGGATATGCAATTTAAATTTTGAGGGCACGATGAATATTATGCTCATGGTAGTGGAAATAATTCTAAAGTGTGTGACTATCTAAGTTATAAATGGGTAAGATAGATGTCGGTACTAGGTAGACTATTAGAACGAGAGGATAGCTTGGAGTTATATTCAAGTATTAGCCTTAGCAGAGAACTTTTCCTTCTCAAATAGATATTAGTACTCCTACCAGTAGTTAGTATTTGACTAGAAGATTTACCAATCATAAATATTGGCCAGGATAGGTATAGAATTTTCGTAATGACTTAGACGACTATGGTCACTATTTGAGAGAAAACCCCAATTAAACCCTCAGAATTAGTAGTAGCTCCATAAACCAGAAGAACCAACCTTAGGGAAGACCACAAGATATTAATTGAGATTTTTATTATGAATATACCTGCTAGTTAATATTATACCTTAGCTTGTATAGAATCTTACCATCTCATTGAGTTCAATAAAATTATCCCTTAGAAGGGGTGATCACGACTTCATGCTTGTGTTATAGGGTAGTAACCTAACCAAGAGTACTTCCATGAGAATGATAGGTATTAAGATAGCAGAAACTAGAAGAACAATAACACAGAGGGATAGGTAATAGAAGGGGTAAGTTTTATGAGAATAGATAGACATTCCAATTAAAGATTAAACTAGTATTGGAATGACCAATCTCATGGTGTATATTGGGTCGGGCGGCCCAAAAACTGGCCTGGACAATGCCGGCTCGGCCCACACATATAGTAGGTCTGGGTAGGATCCGAGATCTTGACCCGCAAGTCGGTCCCGACTCGGTAAACGCGGGGGGGGGGGGGGTGGTTAGCCGTTGGAGCCCGGTTGGACCGGCCAGGACCGGCCCAATCACAGTCCTTGTCAGGCTCGGTCAATTTGTTTTGGGGGAATTAGTCGTTTGGGGGGTATTTTTACCAAAATACCCCCAATTCTGTGGTTTTTGAACGTTAGAGGGGTATTTTACTGAAAATGACAAAAATACCCTTATAATAACTATATTTTGAGGGTATAAGGGGTCATTTTGGCTCATACAATTTCTATAGATAGCCCAAAAAATATAAAAAATAATCACAATGAAATTTCTTCTTCTTCTTCCTTCTATTCTCTTACAATATTTTCTAAGTAAAAAATTTCTGAAGTGCAACTCTTTGGAGGCTAAACACTAGTGTTCTTGAGTCAACTTGTGCAAAATTTCTTGGAGGCTTCAAGTAACAATAATTTTTTTTATTAATAGTTTTTTTCTTGTGATTTTTGATTTTTCTTTCCCTCTCTTTTTCTCCTTTTTTTTTAGTTGGTAGATAATTATATTTTTATAACTTATTTGTAAAATAAAATTTTAAATATGGATGCTAGTGGTTCTAACTACCCTTATGAAGATGATTCGGAACAAGAATTTGATTATTATAATCAAAAATTTGAAAATAATCATGTTCCTGATTCTGTGCCACCGATATAAATGTCACCTCCTGAAGTTAGGAGTGTGGCTACAAATGTTGCAAATAGGAAAAAAAATATGTTTTATATAAATTTTTTACGAAAATATTTGTCACTAATAGTAAGAACGCACTGGTTTTAGATCCAAAAGATCAAAAACTAATACCTAAGGCTGCGGAATATAAGAAATGTAAGCAGGTTAACAAATGAAAAATAAATAATGGCAAAAACACTTTAAGAACATATTACAAAAGTTGCTATGGCAAAGACATACTGCAGGCTAGACAAACACAACTAAGTACCTATGCTGAAGAATCTTCTATATGTAACTTTACTTATTCTGATGCTCGCAACATGACTGAGTTAACAAAATTTATTATTTGTTATGAACAACCTTTTATATTTGGTGAGAGTGATTGGTATTATGATTATGCAAGTAGTACCCTTAATCATTGTTTTAATAAAGTTTCTAAATCTAGTACTAGAGCAGAGGCTATAATTTTTTTTTTCAAAAATATAAGGCTGCTTTGAAAGAAAGTTTTATACATGTTAATAAATTAGCTCTAACTTCTGATATATGGACTACTAAATAAAATTATGCTTATATTTATATTATGACATATTATATAGATCCAAGATGGATGTTACAAAAATGCATCATTTATCAAAAGACTTTAGAATTTGCATATACCCGTATTGTAATCGATGGCACTATAATAAAATTTGTGCGTGAATATGATATTCACAATAAAATATTTTTAATTTCTTTTGATAATGCTAGTAATAACACTTCTTCTATTAATGTTTTGAAAACACAATTTGTGCCTATACTAGAAGGTAGACTTTTTCATGTTAGATGTGCTTGTCATATTATTAATTTGATTGTACAAGAATGCGTTGAATATTTTTAACTAAATTTAAAAAATGTTAGATTATGTTTACAGAGTTTGAACAGTTCTACAAGTAGACAACAAGCTTTTAAAATATTATGTACACAATATAGTATTACTTTTAGGCAATTTGTTAAGGATGCACCACATAGATAAAATTCTACTTATTTAATGTTGAAATCTTCTATGAAGTTTAAAGATGTTATTACACAATATTGTAATGTTAATCCTAGTTTTGATTATCAAGTACTGAGAATAATTGGTTAATTATTACTTCTATTTTTAAAATTTTAGAATTATTTTAAAATGCTACATGCATTCTATCGGAAGTTTATTATCCAACTTCTCCTTTAGCTTTAACATAAATTATTAACATGTCTTATTTATTTTTTAAATATAGAAATGTATATGGTTTTGATTATGTTGTTTCAAAATGGAAGCAAAATTAAAAAAATATTGGGGTCATATACCTCTTCTATATTGTTTGGCTTCGATTTTTTATCCTGAGATTAAATTAGATGGTGTATATATATTTTATTAGACAATTTTGAAGATAATATGAAAGTTGACGTAGGTAGCTTGAAAGTAGAAATTAGGGATATTTTAGATAGTTTAATTGCTTTATATGAAGAAAGAGTTGTATCGAGCCGATCCCGTCCAACTGTTCAAGGTAGTAATAGCTCAGATTTTATGTCTAAATTATCACATACTAAAAGTGTACTGAGAAGGAAGAAGCAAAAATAATCTTCCCTACCCACTCAAGAATTGACCTTATATCTAAATTCTTATGAAGAGACACGAAAAAACGTATCATATACTTTCTTCTAAAGAACCCAATATTCTAATGGTCTCGATGTCCAAGGTAGCATCGGAATCTTATTTTAGTGCATGTTCAAGGATGCTAAGCAAAAGAGGAGTAGGTTGCTGCCATATATTTTGGAAACTTGTGTCTGCGTTAAAGATTGTGTCCGTGATAAAAAATAAACTCAAAAATCAAAAGATGAAAGTACCGATATCACTGAGTTGGACTTTTAGTCTCTTACTTTATATGATGCTACGGAAGGAGGAGCTGAGCAATAAACATCAATGAAAGCCAGACGACGAAAAATGAAAAAAAATACTTGTATATTTTTTTACAAGATTTTTGGAAATAAAATATCATTTACAAGTTTTTACATTTTGTTACTTAATGTTATAATACATTTATAATTTTATTGACATTAATAAAAAAATTAAGCTTTTTCTTACTTAATTTTTTAGTTGTTTACATTTAACTTCTTTATGTCTATATAAATATCTATATAAAGAAATTAAAGTTATATAAATAGCTATTTAAATTTCAAGTTATAAATTTATATTTAAATTTAAAAAAAAACAATTTATATAAAGATTTTTACTTAAAGTTATATAAATATCTATAAAATGAAAATATCAAAAAAAATCTATATATAGAAAATTAAAAAATTTATACAATTTTTTACAATTTATTCAACAAAAATTCAAAAAAAGATTTTAACTTATAAATATTTATATTTAAATTTATACTTAAAGTTATATAAATATCTATATAAAGAAATCAAATAAAATTTTCTTACTTAATGTTGTTATAAATTTTAATATAACATAAAATTTTACATAAATTATACAAAAATAACTTTCTAACAAATAACTTATAAATTTAAAATTATATTATACAAAAATTACTTAGTAGCAAATAACTATAAATTTTAACTTAAATTGATTAACTTATTATTTATATCATATAACTTATATATAAAAATAAAAATAAGTTAAATTATTATTTATATCAAATAACTTATAAACCCAGCCCCGCCCGACCCTAAATTGCCCTGGACCCAGACCGATTCGGCCCGGTCCTTCACAGACCTAGTCATTGGTCCGGGCTGGGTCGGCTTCCATACCTATTGGGTCGGGCCGACTTTACCCGCTCTCATCATTGGGTTGGGCCCGGACCGACCCAAACCCGGTCAAACCCGGTCAACTCGGGCCTCAGCCCGGCCTATTACACACCTTGAGACCAATCCCAATCGTGAATTAAAAAGTGTCCATAGTAAATAGTATGCCATTAGTGATAGACCCGAGTACCTGCTTAGTTTAGCCTTTACCCTTACCTACTACGTTAGGAATATGAGAGTAAGACGAAGTTTTAAGGATTGTATGGTGCTTATCTATAGCTAGAAGTGGTTTGTTAATAGTATGAGTGAGGTTATATAGAATAACATTTATAGGAATATAATATTGAGATTAAGGATTTATTGTATTACTTCATCGACTGTATTCCTATCTTTCCTATCAATAATACCTATCATGTTCTATATTCATAATCCTCTTGCTTTTTACAGTAACAACCATCTAATTATCTAATTGAGTAGATCATTCTTCTTTTCCTAGTTATGCCCTAATTATAAAATTAATCCCTTGGTTGGTACCACTTTTTTGTGTTAATATACATCTCACCATAGGTATTAGTTCTTTCTATTCTAATTTCCTTGATCTACTCACTATCACTTAATTCTCTAGATACCTACCTATTCGTGCCGTATTCAACTATGTGACCACACTCTTTAGATTTATCATAAAATTCCTCTTATCTTGGTCTGCAATTACTTTCTTTCTTGATTTTCTCAATTTTTTCCTTCGTTATCAATGTCATTCGATGACCGAAGTCTATGTACCACCTTGCCTTAGTTACACCCGACTCAGTATTTTTTCTGCCTTGTAGAAACTTGACCTATATAAGAGTGGTGTTGGATGGTTAGTAATTTTCCTATAGAGTGGTTGACCAATAGCACCCTGACAGTACCTAGGTTTCCTTAGAAAATCCTAGATTACGGCCAGTAAACCCTAGGATTCTTACATCCTTATTTAGGAAATAGGTCCTTCCAGAAATCCTGTAAGCAGGATCATGATCTTAGTTTTTGATTAACTAAATTTTTTAAAGTTGGGTAGTGCCTTGAACTAAGTGAACCCTAGCTCTTAGAAGGTGACATCAACTTGGATCCTATTAGTAGCAATACTCTATCTTTTTAGAAGTTTCGTACGACTAGTCATATTTGACCTTCTTTCAAGATTGATTCTCTTATCCTTTATAGCGTGCTTCAATTTAAATTTCGAGGACTCCATTATAGAGCGCTTCCCTTACTCACTTGAGGACTAAGGTACGAACTTACGTATTGTGGTTTTATACTCGTATTGTTTCTAATTCTCGCTTTCCATATCCTTCCTTAATTCTTAAATTAGAAGAAGAAATTCTTATAAATTGGGTAGATCGTATGCCTCTTGGTATTAGTGCAAGTTTATTTTTGGAATTTTAGGTTAAATTTGAATTTATTTGGTAGTAATTAGGTTTAATCTCAAACGGATTAAATTACCTCTTTAATTTTGTATCCTTGATATCCTTTGTTGTGGCTCTGATATTTGCAGCATAATACTATCCTTTTTTTCCAACAACTTTCACCTTTATAACCTAGACTAGCCACTCTACACCAGTGACATGACTATCACTCACAAACTCATCTTTCCATGCTTCGTTTTAGTCGTACAAATTTTGTGACGCATTTGTATATACAAATGACACATTCCATTGTGGTCTATTTTAATACGCGACACCGACTCATTACTTTCGACAACTTTTATATTCATGAGCCTAACTGGACCTACTCACTCATGACCCAGCTGTAACTCCCAAATACAAACTCCCATGCTACATATAGACCCCAAAATATTTGTGGCATACCTCCTTCTAAAAACCTATACTTAAATATTCAACCCCGTTGTAATTAAATTAAATTGTGCATCGGCAACCCACTCGAGCCAAACTACGTCCATGAATCTTGTGTTGTATTAAATTGAGCCCCCTTGTACTCTCTACATAATATTAATCACCTTGACAAATTATATTATCTTTTGATACTTATTGTTGAACCGTTCATCGACATCCATGATATGTGATGATCGTATTCCTCTGTTCCATCTCACCCTAGTTGTATTTGACTAAAAAAATTCTATTGTCTTGTAAACTCATGATCTAATTAGGAGAAATCAGAACTGGTAAACTTTCTTTATAGAGTTATTGACTCAATAATACTTTGGTAGTACCTAGATTTTCTTTGATGATCTGTAACTATGGTCACAAAAGTCTTATCATCTTTTATCCTTTCTTGAAGTTAGACTTTCTATAGCCCTTGTAAATATGATAGTGACCATAATTTTTACAGCCAACTTAAATCTCTATAAGTTGGGTAGTGATGTACCCGTATCCTTACTCTTAGACCGTGACGTCAAATTAAGATCCCCTTGGTAACTACGTCACCCATCTTTTGAGAATCAAATATGACCTTGCATACTTAAATTCTTATCTACCATACTTATTTTAAATTTCGAGGATAATTTTTTTATAAATTGGGTAGATTGTAAACCCCCTCAATTTGAATTTGCAATTTAGTTTTTTAATTATTTAGAATTTTGAATTTACTTAGTTAATTAGAAAAAAATATTCTTGGGTTTAAAAACTTATATAAATATTTTTTAAATTTAGTAATTAAAATTTATTTGACAAATATATTTTGGTGAAAAATTATTTGTTAAAGTATGAGATTTTTTTCTAGAATTTCTTTTTATGAACAAATCTATCCAAAATTTTATCATGTGTATGCATGTATGTATGTATGTATGTATGTATGTATGTATCTATATATGTATATATAAACCAATATATATAAGAGAAGCAAAAAAAAGAAAAACAGAAAAACCCAAAGCCAAACCCTAAGCTCCCCCCCCCCACCCCACCCCGGCCGCGCTCACCAGACCCAACCCCCTTCGTAGCCCTCGGATACGCGATCCACTCCTCTCATATATATATATATATATATATATATATATATATATATATATATATGCACCCACACAACCTAACCCTATCCCCAACACTACCGCCGCCGACCCCGGCGACCACCCCCTATGACGTCGGCCATCGCACGTGGCCGCCCCATGTGCGCGCAAGCAACAGCAGCAGCAGGTCGAACCTGAACCCCATGTCTTCATGGTCAGATATCTCCTGCATCTTTCGATTATTTCGTGTCCTATCTTTGCAGGTGTGATCACAACCTAATCCTCTTCAATCCCCTTTAAATAGATTAATTTATTATGTTCTATGTTGGATGAAAACGAGTTCCAAAATCAAGAAAAAAAATCAATTTTTGGATCATATTGTCACTACCACATTCCAAAAATAGGGATATTTTTGACTTTTTATATATATTTAATATTGCGTGTATTTGATTTAAATAATTGCATGAGATGTGTATTTATAATATTATATATATACAGTGTTTATTAATGTTGAGCTGGTAGACTTGACCTAGAAGCCCACTAGAGGAACACCTGACCGAATTATAGGGTTGTGTATTAATTTGTATTAATTAGAATTTAATTATTTGGGATTGCGATTAATTACCGTAATTTTTTTTAATTGTTGCGCCTTACCGTTGCTTCGATATTTGGAGCGTTACCCTAGCTTTTGCCTTCCAACAAATTTCACAACCTTGCCCTAGACGTGCCTGCCTTCCATTCTGACCTTTTTACAACTCATAATTATGCTCTCTTATGTTTTATTTTAGCCGCACAATATTCGTCGCGGACGTTTATTTAATTTCTAAATAAATTCCAACTTTGTATAGTTGTGCGTTCCAATCGAAATTGGAGGCAATCTCGACCCATTTTTTATGCAGCCCAAATTAGAGTAATATTCTGTTCTGAGTCTTCTTCACTAATGATATTTGTGGCCCAACCTAATTTTTGCCCCATGTACTCCTAATTAATTTTAGAACACCGCTTGCATTTATTTCTAATTAAATTGGGGATACCATTTTGACTAATCCCGTTTAATCCCAATTTAATTCTAATACCCCATTAATTAAGCCCATACAAAATACACAATATCCCCTCACCCTACAAAATACCAAACACCAAATCGTCTACCAAATTTTTATTATTTTATGTGTCTGTGCAAATACCCAAATTTAAGGCGGCTAATTTGCAAATATTGCATTAGGTGTCACCATCCCATTGGTTCAAACCAAATGGAGAGCCCAAATATTTGACTAGTCAACAACCCTCATCATTGCATGAGTAAATCTCTCATATTAAATCCTGACCACCCATTCAAAATGGGAGCATCAACACCACTCATTCCCACTCACCATCATATTTAATGTCACTTCACACACTCTTCCCAACCATGACCAAATCCCCAAACCTAGGAAAGCCCCTATCTTCTCTCTCCTTCCACCTCACAAGCCCCCAACCGTAGCTCCTTACATTTTTTCCCTTTCTTTTCTTCTTCTTTTTTTCTTCTTCTTCTTCCTTTCTTCTTCTTCTCCTTCTTTTTTAAATTTTAAAATTGGGGGAAATACCAACCCTTCGACCACTGTTCACCCTGTACTCCGGCCCAGCTCCGATAACCCGACCTCGACCCCGACGAAGCTCCTCCACCCTCCTTCAGCTGGCAACCGTTCGAGCCCGAGCACTGTCAACCCCACAGGCATCGACTGCTGCCACGACGAGCCGGCCAACCGAGCTCACCCCACACCTCCGTTCATCCTCTTCCCGATCTTCATCTTCCCCGGCACTGCTACTCCGGCACCGGCCACGAACCCCGGCCAAGCCTCGACTCCACAGCCCGGAGCTTCCCAACTCCTCACTGCATCCCCTCTCCGGCCATTAACTCCGACGTCGAGCTCCCCTCGACTCCATAGTCCGGCCTGCTGTACCGACCCCGCTCCCCCGTCCACCACTACTGCAACCCCCTACCCCGGCTGCTTCAACCCGGCGTCCATCCAACCGAGTGCTGCCCCGGCGAGTTCTTTCCCTCAGCCCCGAGCGTCCACAGCGACTCCGAGCACCTCCCACTGCTCCCTCCTCCCGGTGCCTCTACTCCGGCCACCCCGTATCACCTTCCTCCTTCTACCGTATCGTCATCTCCACCACGAACACCATTAACATCCCGACGACCTCCTTCTTCCAGACCTCCAAACCGCCAGTCTCCACCACCACCACCATTAGAGCCTCCACCACCATCGTCAGTTCAGTGCCCATCCCGTTGGGCCGAGCGCTCCCAACTGCTCCTCCGTATTCTAGTCACCAGCCCGAGCAACTCCCCAGCAGCCTCAATCAACCTCGTCGAGCCCCATCGACAAGCCGATCCTCGACCTCGCTGCACAATGCCGGATCTCCCTCTTCCGTCATCCTCCGCGTCCTCTCGCCTGAGAGAACTCGACCTCCTTCGTTCTCCTCGCCGTCGTCATGATCATCACCATCGTCGTTGTCAGCGTCGTCAATACCGTCATCGTCTCGTGCCCATGCGCATGTGTGTACCTGTCCCCCTCCTTCATAGTGTAGTATGTATATCTATTGGTATGTGTATAATATATAAATGGGTATTTATGTATATGCATATATATATATATAGTATAAGCGATTATTTAGTACATGTTTGTATGGAATTTGGGTGTAGGTATGTACGTTTTAGCATGCGTATTTATATACGTATTAAATGTATAATGGTACATATATATATATATAGATTTTTCTCAAACTAATAGATATATTTAAAAGTATTTTTGGCATACATATGATGTATATATATATATATATATATATATATATATATATATATATATATATATTTATATTGTATATGAGTATTGTTCAATTGGTATAGTATACGTTTGTATTTATTCATTGGTATATGTATATATATTTTTTGTATAAGCATTTAGTATATATATAGTATAAACTCAATTGGTGTATTAGTATTAGTATATTTTAATATTAATGTTGATAATATATATACATAGTATATGTATTTATCTGGTATATGTACTAATATATATATTTTAAATATATTTTTGGCATACATATGATGTATGTATATATATATATATATATATATATATATATATATATATATATATATATATATATATATATATATATTGGTATATGGGTATTGTTCCATTGGTATGGTAAGTATGTACATATATTTAGTATGTGTACATTATTCAATATGATTTGTATATATATATATTGTTCAACTAATATATATATTATATATGTAATTAATTGGTATACATATATTGCATATGTATTTAATTTGGTGCATGTATATATTGTAAGTATTAATGCTAGTTAATAATAGGTATAATATGTTTTATGGGTCTATCTACTAGATGACCTAAGTATGACCACGTAGCATGTTAGCAGACTGCCATATGTACATCGGCAAACTGGTAAGACCCGTATCAATGACTGTCTGATTGTACAGCAATTACAGACGCGACGCCCGTGCAACTTGACGCACACTGACCCTAGTTGACCAGTATCATACCTAGCATAGCCCTGAGTCTAGTGTATTTATAAAGGTGTGTTAGAGTAGTGTCTGATGCAGTATTATATTATTTTATGATATGTCTATAGGACTGTTGGATCATCCAGACGATACTCTGAAATAGGACATTGGTGTTACCAGCTAAGGACCCAAGGCGAGTACATTCTCTGATAATTTCTAATTATTTGATAACATCTGTAATTTCAGTATCTAGAAATGTTACATCTGATTCTGACACTGTGCTACACTGACTAGTATATAGATTGGATCTGCATACATGATATATTGGATATTGCTCGTGTATCGTAACGTATCGTGATTGGATCCACTGTACTAGTTGGGGGCGGGGGAAATATTAGTAGATTATGTGATCATACCCAACTCTACATGCATCATAGCGCACCCCATATCTCACGTCGGGTGCGGCCTGACCATTACATGCCTCATAGCTCATATATATGATTAGCCTGACCACTACTTGCATCATAGCTAACCAATGGTTAGGCTGACCTTACATGAATCATAGCTAAACATATATAACCAGCATAATCTTGCCCCAAGCCGATCACATGATAGACTGATATTTCAAACAATTAGAATAGTTACAATTCTCTATTTTAGATCATATACTCCATCACCCGTATATAATATTGTACCTCGTTCTCTTCGTTTCATATATGCATTGACTGTTTCATATTGTCTATATTGCCTGTCTCTTTACATTGCATGTCTCTTTATTTTGCCATTGCATTTATTCACTGTCTTCTCTCAGTATATAGCATTATCTGTTTATTGTTTTATAGCCCATATCAATTAAATAAAAATGTTATTTGAGATGTACTTTGCTCCTTCCTGACTGAAAAATAATTTTCCAGACTATGCCTTAGAGGAACTGGTGTCCGATATTTATGGACCACAGGGTGAGTAGCTGCAGACTTAGACTTGGTAGTTCAGTTGTGATTCCAGGAGGTTTAGCCGGAATCACTAGTTATCTAGTTAGTTCTTTTAGCAGATTATTTTGGGTACCAAATTTGTCTCCGGCATGCTTGTTGAGACTTGGATTATATTGTTGAGTTAGATTATTCCTATTTAGACTTGTGTTGCATTTTATCTTTTTCGAGATCTTATCGTGCTGTAGTTATGTGATTATGTTGTTCATATTATATTATAATTATCTGTGTCTCCTTATGGAGTTGGATATCCATGTGAGATTGATTAGATTGTATCATGACCTAGACAGCGTTCTACCGCCGATGCTGCGGCGTAGGCTGGACGTACCCAAGCTCTCGTGCCCCTATACCGGGTGCGGGTCGTGACACATTTTTAGTGGTGGCCCATGCAGGTCAGACTTTGCAAGTTGTGCGATGTCATGGTAGTACGACGTATTAGTTGTACACCTCGTGCCTGCGATAAGATATATGACATAGGATACTAGTATGAGAGAGGATACTCAATTACGAATTATTTGAGAGATTCCTGGGACAAGCCCTGAGAATCTCATTATGAATTCCAATTTAATTCCTTTTTCCTTGTTTTTGTCTGTTCTCGTTTGTTGATATTGAGTTTGATTCTTGTTGACCAGTTGTTAAATTTAATTTTTGGTATCGTTGTTGAGTTGATTTCTTATCGAGATGAATTTTGAGTTGATTTCTTATCGAGATGAATTTTATGGACTAAACCTTATGGTATCATCTGATGACATATATTGATGAGAATAGTGAGAAAGGTAAAATGTCTACTTTGGTTATGGAACCTAGAGTTTATCGCAGCCATACTAGCTGTCGTAACGAGAACGTAGGAACCTGACTTGGATGTACATACTGTAGTTATGAAACTTAGAGTCTCTTGCAGCCATACTGGTTGGCGTGGCGAAGATTCTAGATGACATAATTATAGGGTTGCATACCTTAGTTACGGAACCTGTCATTTATCGCACCTATGCTTACTGGTGTGGCAAAGATTCTAAGCGTCATGATTTTTGACAGATGTGTATGATTATCAGGTTATATCTTAAATTGGTTCTTAAAGTATCATCTCAACACTTATCTATTTCTGTTATTACAGGACTTTATTCCATCGCTTCTTTTGTTTGTTAGCAGTAGAAATACCTTCAGTCCTCAATCTAGTTCCTTTTTGAGCTTCTATTCTTTGAGGATTCCTTGTTAAGTATGATAATTAGTGACTTGTAATTATGTTTGTGTCTTGTATTAGTGTTGACTGAGTGTGACTTGTGAGCTTGTAAGTGCTTCTTGGTTGGACATGTGAGCAGTAGGCATTAATCTAGAGTTAACCCGTAGCATAGTACCTTGTAGCAATAGTTCTATGATAGGCGTTATTATAGTTAGTATTGGCACTATAGATAGAAGGAGAAAAGAGTATCAATGATGGTTCCAAGAGTTAGTATCAGAGCCAGCATACCCGTCCTGGATAATCATGATTATGTAATTGGATGATCTATGTAAACAATTAAGTATCAAGGAATTGTGTTAAGGATTAATGGAGCATGATGTTCAATTTGATAATTGATATCGGGTGTGTTAAAAGTAAAGAAATATATATGCATAAAGGGTTTTGATGAGATGTCATGAGTAGAGAAATATCAGGATTGGTAATGGAAGTTGTGAAGCGTATCACATATTAGTTTAACAGGCTGTAAAAGATTAAAGGAAAATACATATACCTCAATCGAGATGAGGAACCATATACTTACCCATGAGAGTAAAGTAAAACATGGGTGTTATAGAAGGTGCAAGTAATCGTGAGTTCTAATAAGTTTGATGAGATAATCCAATAATGAAGCTAGTGTTATCATACCAAGAGTACTAATAATTCTATATCGAGGATTAGTCAAAAATAATGTTAATAACAGTAAGAACTTCGTGTGATGATAATTAGACTGATATACCAGTTAATATAGATAGAAACTCATTAGAGAAAATACGTGTGATGATAACTTTGATCATTTGGAAGTAATAGTGCAAGTAATTCGGGCAGTACAAATTTTAGTACACAGTTGAGAGTTGTAGACAATGGGTGTATTTGAGTGCACCTTGAGTATTAGAGACCGTGAGCATTTATATGTTTATTTGTGGGTTTGAAATTGAAGAGTGGAAATAAATTTCAATTTTTAAGAAATTTGAGGAGTTGAGATTCTATGTTATTAAATTTTGAGGATTCAAATTTGATTCAATAAACATAGTCAAAGCTATAAAGATTTTAGAAGTGATTAAAGTTTTATTTCGATATTGAGTGTTTGACTTTTGAGAAAGTATCTCTTACTTTAAATCATTCGAGAAGTAAAATTTGATGATTTTATTTGGAGGATTACATTTTTATGGTGGATAAGAAATATATATTAGCATATGAGTGGATGAAGTGCATACGTAAGGACCTGTTGACTTGGGCATGATTGAGATGGCACTGCAAACAGACTTGGGTGTCCATCTAGAGTTATATTAGAGAGAACAGTACTTAGTATGGTGTGTTGCACTTGGTGTGCACTTGAGTGATAAGAACAACTAGTATGAACAATTATAGTAGGAAGAGAACTAGCAGCGGGTGTACTTATAGTAGAACAGAGGTACCTAAAGGGATAGGATTATCAAACTTTGAATGCATCATTGACCTATGATTGTGTTAGAGGTCCTTGGTATCATATTTTGGTATTAATAGACAGGTGTGTGCAATGAGGATGTATTCATGGATGTTATGGACTAATGATTAGTTGATATGGGTATCAGTGTATAGAGATAGGAATTAGTGAGTGAATGTGTCAGAGTTAAGTGTATATTAGAGGATTAAGATATCCAAGTAATGGGTTAGAAGGCTATGTTCTGTTCTTTCCTCATATTCCTTTTACATCGGTTTGTTTGATTGATTGATTCCTTAGTACCATATCTTGTATCAATGATTTTCTTGTTAGAGTATAGTTAGTAGTACACCCTAGCAGAGACTGTAATACCATGATAAAGGAGACCATAACCATACCTGTTTTCTTTAGATTGCATGTTGTATGACTGTAGTAGGGATTTTTCTTAGACCTTGATTGTTAAGGATTGATTGTAGTAAAGAATTAATGAAGAGGATGTGATTTGACAGAAAGAGACAATGTGCCTAAAAATTTGAGGATAAACAATAATTTAAACAAAGAGTTGAGAACTTAATATGACATGATTGGCGATCTTGTTAAAACGTTAATTTTATGAAGATTATAAAATAATTGAATTTGTTATTAATTTTGAGAAACTTAAGAAGATTATCATTATATTTATTTGACTGCAAGATATAGATTTATTTTGAATATTATAATTGAAAATTTTGTGAGAATTATATTATTTGAGTATTGTATGGAAAAAAAGGGGAATCGAGGAATAAGATCACTAATGGAATAGTATTTTCGGATGAGATTTCCTAAATTTTATAAATATGCGTTGACTAAATTCTAATTAAAGGATTGGATAGTAAATTTTGTATTTAGTGATTTACTCAAAATTTAAGGAGTAAGATGATAAATGGGTTAGTGTTTGAACACAAACTTTTTGGACGAGATTTTTTAAAATTTTATAAATATACATCGATTGGATTCATGGATTAGTGTTTTTAGATGGGATTTCTTAATTTATGAAAGTGTGCATTGATTGAGTTTAAATTAGAGGATTGGATATCAATTTCGAGTATTTAGATATGAACTTAAGATTTCGGAGGAGATTGTGATAAGAATTGAATTTGAATTTTTAATTTGAGGATTTTCAGGAATCCAATAATTTTGAAATTTTAAAAAATATTGAAATGACAATGTGGATTGATTATGTGGGTTTTAAATTTTGATGGAAGGTAATATAACGAGTAAATACTACTATTGAGGATCTTGGATTTCGAGGACAAAATTCTTTTAAGGAGGGTAGACTTGTTACTACCACGTTCCAAAAATAGGGGTATTTTTTTACTTTTTATATATATTTAATATTGCGTGTATTTAATTTAAATAATTCCATAAGATGTGTATTTATAATATTATATATATACAATGTTCATTAATATTGAGCTGGTAGACTTGACATAGAAGCCCACTAGATGAACACCTGACCGAATTATAGGGTTGTGTATTAATTTGTATTAATTAGAATTTAATTATTTGGGATTGCGATTAATTACCGTAATTTTATTTAATTGTTGCGCCTTACCGTTGCTTCGATATTTGGAGCGCTACCCTAGCTTTTGCCTTCCAACAAATTTCACAACCTTACCCTAGACGTGCCTGCCTTCCATTCTGACCTTTTTGCACCTAATAATTATGCTCTCTTGTATTTTATTTTAGCCGCACAATATTCGTCGTGGACGTTTATTTAATTTCTAAATAAATTCTAACTTTGTATCGTTGTGCGTTCCAATCAAAATTGGAGGCAATCTCGACCCATTTTTCGTACAGCCCAAATTAGGGTAATATTCTGTTCAGAGTCTTCTTCATTAATGATATTTGTGGCCCAACCTAATTTTTGCCCCATGTACTCCTAATTAATTTTAGAACACCGCTTGTATTTATTTCTAATTAAATTGGGGATACCATTTTGACTAATCTCGTTTAATCCTAATTTAATTCCAATACCCCATTAATTAAGCCCATACAAAACACACAACATCCCCTCACCCTACAAAACACCAAACACCAAATCGCCCACCAAATTTTCATCATTTCATGTGTCTCTGCAAATACCCAAATTTAAGGGGGGCTAATTTGCAAATATTGCATTAGGTGTCACCACCCCATTGGTTCAAACCAAATAGAGAGCCCAAATATTTGACTAGTCAACAACCCTCATCCTTACATAAGTAAATCTCTCATATCAAATCCTGACCACCCATTCAAAATGGGAGCATCAACACCACTCATTTCTACTCACCATCCTATTTAATGTCACTTCACACACTCTTCCCAACCATGACCAAATCTCTAAACCTAGGGAAGCCCCCATCTTCTCTCTCTTCCCTCCTCACAAGCCCCCAACCGTAGCTCCTTACATTTTTTCCCTTTCTCTTGTTCTTCTTTTTTTCTTCTTCTTCTTCCTTTCTTCTTCTTCTCCTTCCTTTTTAAATTTAAAAAGGGGGGGGGGAATACCAACCCTTCGGCCACAGTTTACCCTGTTCTCCGGCCCAGCTCTGGTAACCCGACCCTGACCCCGGCGAAGCTCCTCCACCCTCCTTCAGCCGGCAACCGTTCGAGCCCGAGCACTGTCGACCCCGCAGGCATCGATTGCTGCCACGACGAGCCTGCCAACCGAGCTCACCCCGCACCTCCGTTCATCCTCTTCACGATCTCCATCTTCCCTGGAGCTGCTACTCCGGCACCGGCCACGAACCCCGGCCAAACCTTGACTCCACAGCCCGAAGCTTCCCTACTCCTCACTGCATCCCCTCTTCGGCCATTAACTTCGGCTTCGAGCTCCCCTTGACTCCATAGTCCGGCCTGCTGCACCGACCCTGCTCCCCCGTCCACCACCACTGCAACCCCTACCCCGGCTGCTTCAACCCGGCGTCCACCCAACCGAGTGCTGCCCCGGCGAGTTCTTCCCCTCAGCCCCGAGCGTCCACAGCGACTCCGACCACCTCCCACTGCTCCCTCCTCCCGCTGCCTCTACTCCGGCCACCCCGTATCACCTCCCTCCTCCTACCATATCGTCATCTCCACCATGAACACCATTAACATCCCGATGACCTCCTTCTTCCTGACCTCCAAGCTGCCAGTCTCCACCACCATTAGAACCACTACCACCACCACCATTAGAGCCTCTACCACCATCATCAGTTCAGTGCCTATCCCGCCGAGCCAAGCGCGGCCAACTGCTCCTCCGTAGTCCGGTCACCAGCCCTAGCAACTCCCCAGCAGCCTCAATCAACCTCGTCGAGCCCCATCGATAAGCCGATCCCCGACCGCGCTGCACAATGCCGGATCTCCCTCTCCCGTCATCCTCCCCGTCCTCTCGCCTGATAGAACTCGACCTCCTTCGTTCTCCTCCCCGTCGTCATGATCATCACCATCGTCGTCGTCAGCGTCGTCAACACCGTCATCGTGTCGTGCCCATGCGCAGGTGCATACCTGTCCCCCTCCTTCATGGTGTAGTATGTATATCTATTGGTATGTGTATAATATATAAATGGGTATGTATGTATATGCATATATATATATATAGTATAAGTGCTTATTTAGTATATGTTTGTATGGAATTTGGGTGTAGGTATGTACGTTTTAGCATGCATATTTATATACGTATTAAATGTATAATGGTACATATATATATAGCTTTTTCTCAAACTAATAGATATATTTAAATTTATTTTTGGCATACATATGATGTATATATATATATATATATATATATATATATATATATATATATATATATATATATATATATATATATATTGTATATGAGTATTGTTCAATTGGTATAGTATACGTATGTATTTATTCATTGGTATATGTATATATATATATATTTTGTATAAGCATTTAGTATATATATAGTATAAACTCAATTGGTGTATTAGTATTAGTAGATTTTAATATTAATGTTGATAATATATATACATACATATATATAGTATATGTATTTATCTGGTATATGTACTAATATATATATGTTAAATATATTTTTGGCATACATATGATGTATATATATATATATATATATATTGGTATATAGGTATTGTTCCATTGGTATGGTAAGTATGTACATATATTTAGTATGTGTACATTATTCAATATGATGTGTAATATTGTTCAACTAATAAATATATTATATATGTAATTAATTGGTATACATATATTGTATATGTATTTAATTTGGTGCATGTATATATTGTAAGTATTAATGCTAGTTAATAATAGGTATAATATGTTTTATGTGTCTATCTACTAGATGACCCAAGTATGACCACGTAGCATGTTAGCAGACTGCCATATGTACATCGACATACTGGCAAGACCCGTATCATTGACTGTCTGATTGCACAGCAATTACAGACGCGATGCCCGTGCAACTTGACGCACACTGACCCTAGTTGACCAGTATCATACCTAGCATAGCCCTGAGTCCAGTGTATTTATAAAGGTGTGTTAGAGTAGTGTCTGATGCAGTATAGTATTATTTTATGATATGTCTATAAGACTGTTGGATCATCCAGACGATACTCTGGAACAGGACATTGGTGTTACCAGCTAAGGACCCAAGGCGAGTACATTCTCTGTTAATTTCCAATTATTTGATAATATCAGTAATTCCAGTATCTAGAAATATTACATCTAATTCTGATACTATGCTACACGGACTAGTATATAGATTGGATCTGCATACATGATATATTGGATATTGCTCGTATATCGTGACGTGTCGTGATTGGATCCACTGTACTAGTTGGGGGCGGGGGAAATATTAGTAGATTATGTGATCATACCCAACTCTACATGCATCATAGCTTACCCCACATCTCACGTCGGGTGCGGACTGACCATTACATGCCTCATAGTTGTTATATATGATTAGCCTGACTACTACTTGCATCATAGCTAACCAATGGTTAGCCTGACCTTACATAAATTATAGCTAATCATATGTAACTAGCCTGATCTTGTCCCAAGCCGATCACATGATAGACTAATATTTTAAACACTTAGAATAGTTATAATTCTCTATTTTAGATCATATACTCCATCACCCATATATGATATTGTACCTCGTTCTCTTCGTTTCATATATGCACTGACTGTTTCATATTATCTATATTGCCTGCCTCTTTACATTGCCTGTCTCTTTATTTTGTTATTGCATTTATTCACTGTCTTCTCTCAGTATATAGCATTATCTGTTTATTATTTTATAGCCTTTATCAATTAAATGGAAATGTTATTTGGGATGTACTTTGCTCCTTCCTGACTGGAAAATATTTTTTTAGACTATGCCTTAGAGGAACTGGTGTCCGACATTTATGGACCACAGGGTGAGTAGCTGCATAATTGGACTTGGTAGTTCAGTTGTGATTCCGGGAGGTTTAGCCTGAATCACTAGTTATCTAGTTAGTTCTTTTAGCAGATTATTTTGGGTACCGGATTTATCTCCGGCATACTTGTTTAGACTTGGATTATATTGTTGAGTTAGATTATTCCTATTTAGAGTTGTGTTGCATTTTATCTTTTTCGAGATCTTATCGTGCTGTAGTTATGTGATTGAGTATGTTGTTCATATTATATTGTGATTATTTGTGTCTCCTTATGGAGTTGGATATCCATGTGAGATTGATTAGATAGTATCATGACATAGACAGCATTCTACCGCTGATGCTGTGGCGTAGGCTGGACGTACCCACGCTCTCGTGCCCCTATACCGGGTGCGGGTCATGACCCGTTGAAACTGTCCCAAGTACCTATATTCCAAAGCCGATAACTTCTAATCTTGTGATCCAAACCTTGATTTTCTTTTTGTTGTGCAAAGACAACATAACCAAGTTTTAATTCCTTTAATTATTTTATTTTATATTTCTGTTAATTCAATGTTGAAAATTACCAAAAATCTTTTTTCAAAATGCCAAAGTTTCTCGATACGTAGTCCGTCCCTCCAAACAAGGAGACTTTGTCGCGTGCGGATTACACCGAAAGGTGCGTAGTCAACACGAACGTGTGGGATTCGATGAAACTTAATTTGGACGTATGTGCACGCCGAAATCAACCTGTATCCGCCAAAAAATTCCGTATTGACTTTTTCCTAATTTGTGCAATTATTTTGTGTGCATGTCATTTCGCAGCAAAACTTTCGTCATCGTACTCGTAGCATTATGTAGGTCATGTGACTCTAGTTTGGTGCGATTCTGAGAACGTTGACTGGATCGTCGTTTCGTGGGTCCTATGATCCCACTTTATGAGCAATTTTGTGATTGGTTTACCAGAATCAAATTCTGGAAATTCTGTTGGGTTCGTGTCATTGTTCGGGACTCATGGATATTAAGTTTGCTGAATTTGAATTTTTTTATCTCTGACACATTTTTTGGTGCAAAGTGGGCCACATTTGGATACCACTTTGACCTAAAACTGTCAATTTTGCTCCTGTGTCCAAACTGGAATTATGGATAGTCAATCATATATTTTTTTCATATTTTGGAAATGATGGTAATACTATTTTCAATATCCGGAGGCGTTCGTTTGGATTCCACCTCTTCGGAAGCAGTTAGCTTATTATCACGTCCCAGAACCAGAATACTAGAGAGCGGGGGCGGACAAAGCCACCTAAGAACATCAGAGTACTTAATACTCTGTGATACGGTCATGGCTGTCTAGACATGTTAGGGTTTACTCTATAATCCAACAGTCATTCCTGGGTCAAGAGTCATAGGTGTCTCAATCTTCAGCAAGTAACAAGTTATAAGATGTTTGATCCCCAAACATATAATAGTAAGGCAATACAAACTATACATACACAGATGATCATAAAGCTAGTTATAAATGAAGAAATAGCAAGAGTACAATATTACATGATCAACTCTAGCTATAGTCTAGAATATGCCTTACATGTAAGCCCGCAGGCTAGAATGTTAGGTTTTAAAATATGAGCTAAACACGTGCTCGGTGGCTAAATGCATCAAAAGTATAAGTACAAGATCAAGTGGGTGATGAAGAAGAAACTCACTTATGTCCTCAGGTGCTCCTAGTGTTCATTATCTTGAGGCAAAAAGTTTGGGAGATCATGTGGTCATGCTCCAAAATCTGGCCATAAAAACTACTGGAGTCAGACCCCAAAACAACAAGTACCATAAGGGAGCCAACTTAGGAACTAAAACTAGCATACAAACAATTCAGTAAGAAATAGTGCAAGGAACAGTTAAATAAGTTCAGCAGGTAAAATAATATTTAAACAGTTCTGGAGTATTTAAACAAGGATATCTGAAATCAGTACTCATATTACAATTTTTGGATTAGTTGTTAAATAAATTAGGACATGACTAGACTAGACTAGAAATTAAGCAATCACGACCAGTCATGCCCTACGACTTGCTACATTAGCTAACTAGGGTTATCACAGTCCTAGTTACTAATATATGCAGTTTGAGATTCCATACAGCCATATGCCTTACAGACTATCCGGGTTATCCAGGCGTAAGGATACATAGAATAGATTATATCAGGTATAGTAATTTACAGGTAAATACAACACTCAACGACGTGCTGAAAGTGTGCCCCTCAACAGAGAGCTCCAAATCCATCAGGTGTCGCTGGGATACCGGAATTGCATGTAGCTAGAAAATCTTTCTAGATGCCTTTAATTCATTATTCTAGTTGTTATCCTGGGCAAGTTATTCAGAATTCCTGACCGTGGTGCTCAGGAATTTGCCTTAGACATGATGTAGGGAAGGACATGACAGTAGCTTGACAAGTACATTCAGGACAGGAGCAAGCAAATCAAAAACAAAAATTTATCATATCAGTTTAAGTATTTCTGTTCAGAAAATTCTAGCATGTCAGGAGTGTGCTTGGTCGAGCCATTATCAGGAGTATCACTATATATCAAGTTAACTCGATGTGGCAAGCTATTATCAGGAATATCACTGCAAGTCTAGTATCGAGAGTTCAAGATTAACAATGCATTACCAGAAAAAGTCAAATTAGCGACGCCCAAAAACTTTGCTAAATGATAAAAAAATATTGCTAAACATGTTTAGCGACGTAATCAGCGACGTTTTACAGAAGTCGGTAATAATCACGTCGCTGAAAGGAAAAATGTCACTAAACGTCGCTATACCGACATTTTTTAGCGACTTAGAAAGTGTCGCTAACTTAGCGACGTTTAGCGACTCAGAGTCACTAATTAGCGACGTAATTAAATGTCGCTAAACGTCACTAATTAGCTACTTATATAGCGACGTAATAGCGACGTCTTTAATGACCTGGCAGTACTGCCATGTCAGCATTTTGCGACGTACAGCGACGTATTTAGCGACGTTTAGCAACGTTATTAGTGACGACTTTTGATGTCGCTAAGACATATCCTTCATAATACGGAATGGAAGAATTAGATGACTCACAAAGAATTAGTTGTTTGTTGCAGTATAATAATGATACCATAATATCTATTGCTCAATATTTTGTCCTAACAATAAAAACACTATAAGATGTATCTAGTCAACCAACGGATACAAATCTATTGGTAGTGTTGATGATGGAGATGATAATACGAATGATGATGATTATTAGGGTTTTGTCAAGTCTTCTATTTTATTAGCCCAACTGATAACACTACTCCACATTGCTATTCTAGCTGATATCAACTTCTCTTAACCAATATCTTACTATCTAACCTATCTTAACCAATTACCTATCTACCTTGGCACTCAACACTTAACTGTTACTTACCTCTCTAGTACTATCCTCATTCACTTGCACACACCTGAACTCATACAACACATGGACACCTGCACTCACATTTGCAGTGGCCTCTCAGACATATATCAAATCGATCCTCAATACCTTAGAATTATTTTTAGGCTATCAAGAGTTTGTCTCTCGTTGCTATGCAACTATATAGGTTAGGGTTTAATACGATACTATAATGTTGGGTTTCGAAAATAGGTTATTTATTAGAACCTATGCATAAAGTGTTAGGTAGAGTTGAGGATATACGATTGAGTGAGTGTGTATCATTTAGGACTGATACTAGGTTGTATCAGTAGGTGGGGAGTGAGTGGGGTCAAGTGATTAAGTATCAAAGTTAGAATGAGAGGTTTGAGTTTAAAAGTATTTTGGGACTCGAGTACCATATACCAGGGTTCTATTTGTAGTGTTGGAAGGTCTGACATGGTTTCAGTCCTAGAGAGAGTATGGGTTCAAATATTGTAATGGGTGTCTGAGATTAGTGTGGTGTGGTGTGAGTGTGAGATATTTTAAGTAAGATAAGTGTAGGTATTGAATGTGTTATACAAGGTAGTATGCTCTTATACACTAAACAAAGAGCTTGGTATTAGACTAGGTTGTAAGTGTTGGTGTCTATATCATAGGAGGTTGGGTGTTGAGTGGTAATGTAGTAAGAAGGAGAACTCTTACATTGGAGTAGTCTAAAATTAGACCTGGGTATGAGATGTTCATCTCATGTAGAGGAGCATCATGGTTGTGTGTTAGTGTCATGTTAAGAGTTGGTTGTGTGTGTAGTATAAAACTCTTACTACCAAAGTTGATAGGGATGAGGTTTTAGTGTGTGCTAGGTGTAGTATAGGTTTAAGGGGATATTCAAGGTCAAGTATTCAATTATAGTCCAAGAACAGTGAATATTGAGTGTAAGGATGGGAAAAGTACTCACTTTGTGTTGTGATATCCTAGTATACCAGTGAGAGTTGTGGCAGTGTACTTGAGTATAGGTATCATGGTAAATGTTAAGTTAAGTGCTATGGAATATAGGATAAGGTATACAATAGGTAATTGTGATAAAAGGATATAGGTATAATATATGTATTATAATGAGTGTGTTTATATGGTTTATATATTAAGATACCAAGTGAAAATAGAGTATTATGGTCTAAGTATTAGATTTGAGTTAAGATATTAGTTATTGGGCTAGGTAATAAGAATTTAGCTAAGGTATTGAATACTTGGGTTAAGGTAATGCTAAGGTAACAGATTATTGATATATATATATATATATATATATATATATATATATATATATATATATATATATATATATATATATATATATATATCTTAACTCAAATCTAATACTTAGACCATAATACTCTATTGAATACTTGGGTGAAAATAGAGTATTTACCCAAATACTCTATATGGAAGTATTAAGAAATTGATATTGAACAGTAAAAATTGATAATGTTTGGTTTATGAATGTATAGGAATCAATCTTGATCAAAAACCCTAAACCTAACCCTAACCGTAACCCTAACCCAGGTCAAAAAACCTAACCCTAACCCTAAACCTAACCCTAACACTAACCCTAACCCTAACCCCAGGTCAAAAAACCTAACCCTAACCAACCCTAAACCTAACCCTAACCCTAACCCCTGATCAAAAACCCTAAACCTAACCCTAACCCCAGGTCAAAAAACCTAACCCTAACCCTAGGTGTCGTGTGTGTGTGTGTGTGTGTGCGTCTGTGTGTGTGTGTCGTGTGTGTCTGTCAGTGTTTGTGTGTGTGTGTCGTGTCTGTCAAGTGTGTGTTGTGTCAGTGTCACATAAGAGATAGAGAGAGTGAGAGAGAGAGAGAGAGAGAGTTAGGGTTTACCTAGAGCTCGAGGAGGAGGAGGGGGATGCCGGAGTAGCCGCAGCCGTGGAGAGCCGTGGAGAGCCGGTCGCCGGAGAGGGGGGGTGAGGGAAATCAAAAGGTTTTAAAAACTTTCAAAATTTTTGCAGATGGGGAAAAAGAAAACTGATCCCTAATTAACCAAAATTTAGTAACGTTTAGCGCAAAAAAAAAATGTCGCTAAATAAAAATTTAGCGACGTCCAATACGTCGCTAAATACGTTGCTAAATATTTTTAATATATACGTCGCTAATTACGATGCTAAACGTCGTAAATTATACATATTAGCGATATTTAGCGACCTTAATCAAACTTATAGCGACTAATATTTTTAAATCTTAATAAAAGTCGCTAAACGTCGCTAAATGTCGCCATTTAGCGACGTCTAGCGATATTTTTTACGGAGTCGCTAATTTAGCGACGTTTTTATATGGAGGTGCTAAAATGCGTCGCTAATCCTGCTTTTTCTAGTAGTGATGTCAATACAATCCATGTTCAGGAAATTTCTGGTTCTGGCAAGTTGTCAAAAATCTGGTTATAAGCAATTTAGAGAAAGCTTGCATTCATAATAATTAAACAGAATAGGCTAAACAAGGGTGACAGTTAAACCATAAGAGAATAAATCATAAAAGGTTAAGATACTACAAGTATCATAGGCAGATGGGGTAAGTTGGTCGCATGCAACAAGCTGGTCGCATGCAAGAGCTGGCCACATGCAGCACAGTGGCCGTATGGGAGATGGAAAGTCCACTCCTCGGGACAAGGTGAGTGACAGAAAATAAATACAAAGTTAAAGAAGGGACTGATGTGACTGGTCGTGTCAGAGAAGTGACCGATGTAACTGGTCAAGAAAGGAAGTCAGAAGAAAAACACAAAATCATGGAAAGTCGGGCCAATGCGGTGCTGAGTCATAAGTTCATAGAAAAGAGGAACTCATAGCCCCGGGCCACATGGACTACTCAGCCGCATGCTCCTCTTGGCCGCATACACATTTGGCCGCATGAAGTCTTTTGAACTTAGAAAACTTTCATTCGTTCAAGTATCATGCATTTGGCCAAGGGGCGCATGTGCAGTTTCAGTCATGCGTCCAACAATATGGTTGCATGATGACTTGGAGCGAGAAGTCCAGGCCTCATACCAAGCGACGTGCGTGTGACTTCTTCGTCCCAGAATAGCAAGTTTCAGCCATAGAAAAGCTCCAAATATGAAAACTTGTTTTCTCCATGAAATCCCTATTTCAAGTACGAATCCAACAAATAAAGTTCAAAATCGTAGGAAAATAATTGGTCATCAACATGGAACTACTAGTTTTAGAAAACATCAAGTTTTAAGATATCAAAACCAAATAAAACATGAACATCGAAAAAATTAGAATTCAAATCTACTCCTACCAAGGCATCATAATTGAAAATAACAAGAAGTAAACATGTAGAAAAACTCATAGTGAATAATATAGAGCAATAAAATGCAAGGAAGCTAAATAAATATAATATAGCAAGTTCTTCTTCATTGGCAAGATATACTTGTCTAAACCTACTACTAAACTACTACCACTACTATCCAAGGCAAGCTCACGGCTGGGGGCTAGGGTTCGGCCAAAGAGAGGAGAAGGAGAAGAAAACAAAGAAAGAGAAGGAAATAAAGAAGAATGAGGATGAGAGATAAAGGAAAGGCTATATATATTAAAGGGTGACTAACACTGTTCCCAATTCTAGAAATTATATGAAAGAAGGTAAAAAAATCTATAAATTACACGTGAAGCAATATACAGCTATAACACACATATACCAGATAAAATGCAATAATACTAAAATAGTGAGACTGGTCTCACAACTCTCACCTCCTTAGAAAATTTTTGTCCTCAAAATTTCAATAAGGCTCCGGGTCTATCAAGGTATCTCTAGAGATCAGGCAGATAATAAAATAAGTAAGACCATATGAATATCAACCACATGATACGAACTACCTAGAACAAGACAAGCATGCACAAGACAAGATCAGGGTATGAGATATACGAATATATATACTTCATGAGTCAAACAAATACGAGTATCTAGCTCAGATATCATCCTCGCACTCCCAAGTTGACTCACCCTGTGAGTGACACACCCAAGCAACTCGGACTAAACGAATGGCCCGGTTCTTGAGAATCTTCTCTCGCTGGTCCAAAATGTATACATGTATTTCCTCATATGAAAGGTTGATACCAACAACCAATTCTGAATGATTCAGGACATGACTCATATCCGGTATATTCCGTCGTAACTGGAATACATGGAAAATATTATATTTCTCACTAAGCGACGGCGGAAGAGCAAGACGATAGAAAATATCTCATACTCGTTCGAAAATATCGAACGGACCTATGTACCAAGGACTAAGCTTTTCCCGTACACCGAATCTGATGACTCCTCGGGTAGGCAAAATTCGAAGGAATACATGGTCACCAACAGAAAATTCAAGAGGTCGCCGAAGCGAATCAGCCCAATGACGCTAACGATCTTGGGCTACCTTGATATGCTTCCTGACTTGCTTGACTACTTCAACTGACTAGGCTATCATTTTGGGACTAAGCAGTTGCCTCTCACCAATATGTTCCCAAGCAACAGGGGATCTGCACTTTCGGCCATATAGTGCCTCGAATGGTGCCATCTGGATAGTTGCTTGGAAACAGTTATTGTAGGAGAATTTGACCAAGTACAAATGATCCTCCCACAAACCACCAAAGTCAAGGATACATGAACGAAGCATATCTTCTAGAGTTTAGATGGTACGTTCGGACTGACCATCTGTCTACGGGAGGAAGGCTCTATTGAACTTTAGACGGGTACCTAAGCTCTCCTAAAGACTTTGCAAAAAATGAGAAGTAAATCTGGAATATCTATCCGAGACTATGCTAACTGGCATACTATGTAGTCTGACAATCTATCTCATGTACATCTCAGTTAACTGTTCCATGGACTGGCCAATTCTAAACGGAAGAAAGTGTGCAACTTTCGTGAGACGATCCACTATTACCCAAATATTATCTCTGTCGGCTGGGGATTTGGGAATTTATTATACGAAATCCATGGTGATATGCTCCAATTTCTACTCCAAAATTGGTAAAGGTTGAAGAAGTCCTGCAGGTCTTTGATGCTCATCTTTAACTTGCTGGCAGACCAAACTTCGAGCGACAAACTGAGCTATTTCTCTCTTCATTCCTTTCCACCAGAAATGCTGAAGAATGTCTCTATACATCTTTGTTCCTTTGGGATGCACTGAATATTACGACCTATGAGCTTTTGTTATAATCTCGCAACGAAGGTCTCCACTTGGTACACAAAGCTGATTCCTAAAACGGAGAGTTCTGTCACTATGAATGCTTAGATCTGGTCTACATCCTGCCTCATACTGTTCTCTAAGACACTAAAGCTTGACATCTGTTGGTTGTCCTACCTTAATTTTTTTACTATACTGGAGTGAACTTGCAGACCAACCATCAATGTTGTGTTGCCAGGCAATACTACTTCTATCTCCATCTCTTGAAGATCTTCTAATATTCTTTATTGTGTTGTCAAAAAATAGGCTCATGCTCTCATGCTCAAGGCATCCGCTACGATATTGGCATTCCCAGGGTGATACTGAAGGTCAAGATCATAGTTCGTCATCAACTCTAGCCATCTTCTCTGCCTCATGTTAAGATCCTTCTGGGTAAAGGCATACTTTAAACTCTTATGATTAGTATATATCTCTACACGATCTCCATAGAGGTAATGTCTTCAAAGTTTGAGTGCAAATACGACTGTTGCTAACTACAAGTAATGCGTTAGATAATTCTTCTCATGGTCTCGAAGCTTTCGAGACACATAAGCTATAACCTTGCCATGCTGCATAAGAACACACCCCAATCCTTTGTCTAACGCACCACAATATAAGATAAAACTACTTGTTCTGTCTGGAAGAGCCAAAATAGGTGTCGTAATCAAGTTCTATTTGAGCTTCTTGAAAGATATTTGACATTCATCTATATAATCAAAGCGTATATCATTATGAGTCAACTGCGTTAAGGGCGCAGAAACTTAGCAAAGTCTGACACTAAGCGCTGATAATATTCTGCTAATCCCTGAAAACTATAAACTTTTACAACTGTTAGAGGAACTGGCCACGTCTTAACGGCTTCTATTTTCTGGGGATCCACTTCAACTCCTCCTTTAGCAATAATATGCCCTAAGTATGAAATATGATCAAGCCAGAACTCGTACTTGCTAAACTTGGCATATAACTTATGCTCTCTGATTATTTGAAGAACTGCACGAAGATGTTGCTCGTCCTCTGCTTCACTTCGACTGTTGTAAACCCCCTCGACCAGATTTCAGTATTTTTAGGATTATTTTAACAATTTAGGATTTATGACAATATTTTAATTTATTTTCCTACATATCCTGTTGACTTGTGCACCTGTCCATCTCCTAATTATTTGGAGCTTTAGCTTGACTGTTATCCCCGAACAAAGTTCACATACCTGTCCTAGACATGCCAGACTATTATCCTGCACTTTGTGCAACTCCCAGATACTCTATTTTGAGCCTCGTATGAGACGCACAAATATCGTTACAATCGTCCGTATTTATTCCCTATTTAATTTCCTGCTCTATACCCATCTCTGTACCCCCATTTATTTATTCAGTATTTACATTATGGCATGTTATTTTTATGTATCTTGCTATGTCCCTCTGAGGACCTGGTCCCCTGCCAGGTGTATATATTCTTGAGTATTCGCAGGAGAGCATATCCGGATATGTTACGTATATCCCGAGGAGGTCTTCTCTTCGAGCCTCGTGATTGTCAGATGTTGTTCTTATATGGTGTGTATCTGATTCCTTTTATATTCTATTCTGGCAGTAGATTTGTTTCCATCCGACTGTCATTCTTTAGGTACTTATTTTGAGATCTAGTTACCTGATTATTGGCTATTCCTGTATATGTGATATTTTGTGGATGAGATTTAGATATTACCCTGTGATTTTGTGTTTAATTATACCACTGGTAAATTATTGTTCATCATACAGCGTACGCACGTATATATAGTTTCCATATATTGGAGTTGCCATATATACGGGCGGCTGGCATGGTTACGTATCCTAGTCCTACGTATTTTGGGACTGGGGCGTGACAGAAACTCATTGAGAATAATATAGAGCAATAAAATACAAGAAAGCTAAATAAATACAATATAACAAGTTCTTCCTTATTGGCAAGATGTACTTGCCTAAACCCTCTACTAAACTACTAGCACTATTACCCAAGGCAAGCTCACGGCTGGGGCTAGGGTTCGACTCATGAGAGGAGAGGGAAAAAAAATGAAGAAAGAGAAGGAAATTAAGAATAATTAGAAGAAAAGAGAAAGAAAAGGCTATATATATATATATATATATATATATATATATATATATATATATATATATCAAAGGGTGACTAGCACTATTCATAATTCTAGAAATTACATAAAAGCAGCTAAAAAATCCTTAAATTAGACTAGAAGCAATATATAGATATAACACACATATACAAGATAAAATATAATAATATTAAAATAGTGAGACGGGTCTCACACTTATCGAGCATGCTACCTGGGTATCGCCATATCATTACCCTGGATCCAGGCAAGTTTACCTTGCCATAATGTATCTCAGTTGCTTGTCTTATTTATTTTATATAGTTATTATTGTTACCAGATATTTCTGATGCATGTATTTATCCTAGCGTCGATACACGATACTTAGCGTCCGAACCAGATTCAGGTGCCGACGTTCGTCAGCGGAGTCGAGTATCATTAGTTAGAGACACTACTAGAAAAAGCAGGATTAGCGATGTATTTTAGCGACTCCAAGTAAAAAAGTCGCTAAATTAGCGACTCCATAAAAAACGTCGCTAGACATCGCTAAATGGCGACATTTAGCAACGTTTAGCGACTTGTATTAAGATTTTAAAAGATTAGTCGCTATAAATTCAAGTAAGGTCGCTAAACGTCACTAATATATCTAATTTAGCGACGTTTAGCATCGTAATTAGCGACGTATGTATCAAAAATATTTAGCAACGTATTTAGCGACGTCTTGGACGTCGCTAAGTTTTATTTTAGCGACGTTTTTATATTACGTCGCTAAAGTTTCGTTAATTAGGGCTCAGTTTTTTTTCCTCCATCTGTCGAAAAATTTGAAAGTTTTCGATTTCCCTCGCCCCCCCTCTCCGGCGACCGGCTCTCCACGGCTGTAGCTACTCCGGCATCCCCATCCTCCTCCTCGAGCTCTAGGTAATCTCTCTCTCTCTCTCTCTCTCTCTCTCATGTGACACTGACACAAGACACACTTGACAGACATGACACACGCACAGAAACACGACACACGCACACAGACACTGACAGACACACACGACACACACACACAGACGCAGACACACACACACACACAAACTCTCACACAGATACTGACACTGACACTGACACTGACACAGGCAGGACACACACACACACATACTGACACACACACAATATTTGATCTATTGGATGTGTCCATGTGAATTGAGGGTTGGTATCACTGTGGTGTGGTGTATGGAGGATGTATCTAGAGTATCTTGGTGTTGCACACCAAATATTTTTGAATTGGACTAGTGGTTGTGTGTGTGTGTCTATTTATGCCTTAGAGTATCATATTATATGTATATGTAAATTGGTGTATTATCTATTTGCATATGAGAGAGTGTATGCATATATAGGTGTATCTCGATATATATATATATATATAGATAGGTATATAGCTACTGTTATCTGTGTTGGTATTCATAGTGTCTTCTAGCTGTGCTTGATGTGGGAGAGGGTAGAAGAGTCGAGTTGTGTGTGGGTGTCACTACTGAACTATGAGGCTTTAGGAACTGATCTCAATTCAGTTTGGCCTAGTGCATTAGACAAGCTGGCAATGTGTTGCAGTGGTGTCGGGTTGGCACTGTGAGGAGGGGATTGGTTCCTGTCATCTTTTGCAGTGGGAGAGTGTTGGTACACACTTGAGCAGCATCAAACACATGCATGCTTGAGCAATGGTAAGGCAGCAACAAGCACTGCTGTGAGCCATAGCAGTAGCTAAGGGCAGTTGGAAACAACTAAGTGAAGGAAAGATTTAGCCATTGCAGAATAAGTGCAAAGTATCAGAGGTTGCAGACTTAGTTATATCAGTTATTTTGAATATTGCTTATTTTAGACTTTGATAAATGAAAGTATGTATTATATCAGTTATGATTTTTATAGTACGGTTAAGTTATGAAGTTAGGTGATAAACCGCTGTATGTAATGATATATATGATACATACTGTCATTTTTGTAGAAGTATCTAAAAATGGATATGAATTACTATATGCGTCATCGTTCGTGGATGTACAACCGTCATCCTGATGACATGTACGGTGTGCGGGATAAATTCATTGAGGGTGTACAGCAGTTCCTGCAGTTCGCCAAGGCTTTCCTTCAGTATATGGATGGTACCAAAATTAAGTGTCCGTGTGTGAGATGTCGCAACAGGAAATATCATCCAGAAGTGGAAGTTACATATCATTTATACTCGAAGGGCTTCGCGCCGAATTACTATCAGTGGATCGTGCACGGAGAACTTGTATCTCTAGCATCGGAGTCAGAGCCCTATGTGGAGCCGTATATGGATGTCCACGACCACGATGCTTACGACGACGGGTTGGTGAACATGGTTTATGATACGGCGGGGCCTAGTTTCAATCCGGACAATTATGATGCGGCGGGACCTAGTTTCAATCCGGACAATTATGATGCAGCTGAGGAGGCACCGAATGCCGATGCTGCAAAGTTTATGGAGTTGTTGGAGAATGCAAGGACTCCACTATATCCTGGTTATGAGGATCATTCACCGTTGGAGGTGGTTACAAGATTATTGAGCATCAAGTCTAATTTTAACATGTCGCAAGAATGCTATAATCGACTGCTTGATTTGATTATAGAGATCTTGCCCGAGGGTGCAAAGTTGCCTAAAGACTTCTATCGATCTAAGAGGATGGTGAGATCGCTTTGGATGGGATACGATAAAATCGATGCATGTCGCAACGGGTGCATGTTGTACTACAAAGACGACAAGGATGAAGATGCGTGCATATTCTGTGGTGCTGATCGCTACAAGGCCACTGTTAGAGAAAAGTCTGTCGGTGCAAGGAAGCCTACCGATTTGATGCACTACTTGCCTCTGACGCCGCGGTTGCAGCAGTTGTTTATGGTTAAGGAGACTGCAGAAAACATGAGTTGGCACAGGCAAAAATAGATCGAAGGAGTATTGGATCATCCATCCGATGGAGAAGCATGGAAGCACTTTGATCGAGAGTATCCACATTTTGCCGAGGAGGCGCGTAATGTCATATTGGGGCTCTCCTCTGACGGTTTTACCCCATTCAGAATTTTGGGCTCCCAGTATTCGTGTTGGCCTATGATCGTCACTCCGTATAATCTATCGCCTTGGATGTGCATGAAGACTCCGTATATGTTCCTAACCGTTATTATCCCGGGTCCGAACAATCCGAAGAGAAACATCGATGTGTATTTATAGCTTTTGATAGATGAGTTGAATCGTCTGTGGGAAGTAGGCGCCAACACGTACGATATTTCTAGAAAGAAGAATTTCCAGATGAGGACAGCACTTATGTGGACCATCAACGACTTTTCGGCCTATGGAATGTTATCGGGATGGAGCACCCATGGTCGTCTCTCATGTCCGTATTGTATGGACCGTACTCAGGCTTTTCGTTTGAAACACGGAGGCAAACCGTGCTTCTTCGATTTTCATTGACAATTTTTGCCGAAGGATCATCCGTACCGGAGGAACCGGAATGCTTTTCGTGCGAGAGTTGTAGAGAAGACCAATCCACTGCCAAGGTGGTCCGGATGCACGATATGGGAAGAGGTAAAAGATTTACCAAGTGCTATCGAAGAGCCTGCTAAGGGGTACAAGTGTGACAGATTTGGTCGCACCCATAACTGGACGAAGAGGAGTATATTTTGGGATCTGCCATATTGGAGCACCAATCTGATCAGACATAACCTTGATGTCATACATATCGAGAAGAATGTGTTTGATAACATAATTAATACTGTAATAGAGGTAAAGGGGAAGACGAAAGATAATCCGAAGGCCAGGTTGGACTTAGAAGAAATATGTAGACGTCCTGCATTGCATTTGATAGAGGAGGAGAATGGAAAGTTAAAGCAACCTAAGTTAATTTTCTCACTGGATAAAGAGGATAAAGGTAGACTTTGTTGGTGGATTCAGGGTCTAAAGTTTCCAGACGGGTACGTGTCGAACTTGAGAAGATGCGTCAACCTCAAGGAGAATAAACTGGTGGGTATGAAGAGCCACGATTGTCACGTATTCATGGAGAGGTTAATTCCGATTTTATTTTGGGAATTCTTACCGTAGGTCATTTGGGACCCATTGACAGAGCTGAGCATATTCTTTAGAGATCTTTGTTGTACTAAGTTGCTCGTCGATCGTCTAGAAAAGCAAGAGAAGGACCTTGTGGTAACACTATGTAAGCTCGAGAAGGTGTTTCCTCCTGGATTCTTTGACTCTATGGAGCATTTGCCAATTTATCTTTCCTATGAGGCACGTGTTGGTGGTCCTGTCGATTATCGGTGGATGTACCCCTTCGAACGGCATCTAAATCACCTAAAGAGAAAGGTAAAAAATAAGGCACGGGTTGAAGGCTCTATTTGTGAAGCTTATGTTCTCGAGGAGATTACAAACTTTTGCTCGACGTATTTCAAACCGTATGTTGCTACTAATAGGACGAAAGCTCCGAGAAACGACGACGCATATCAGGAATTTAATGATGCAATACTCAAAGTATTCAATGCGTCCGAAAAGCCTTCGGGAAAAATGAAGAAGAGATATTTGAATGACGATGAGCTAAGGGCTGCTCAATTGCATATATTACTCAATTGCGACGAGGATGAAGTGGAGAAGCTAAAGGGGTAAGTAATTAATACGTCCACGTTTATATCATCTCAATGTAATAGTATAAGATACTATTATGCTACTAATCAGCAGTTGTTTCATTATTTTTCAGCACATATAATGATGAGTTGAGGTCGGTTAGACCCTACATAACAGACGAAAAAGTAGAACAAGATATGAGATGCCATTTTTCTTCTTGGTTGAGCGCATATGTAAGATGCTTGGTAATTACTTTTTATTTCTGCACTTGCAAAACAAATAACTTACTATCGCTACGTTGGTATTTAGGTCGATCGTCTAATATCACCCGAGACTGAATCTATTAGAACTCTAGCCAAGGGACTAATTATTGCCGTAAAAATATGGCCAAGTTTCTGTGTGAATGGGTTCAGGTTCAAGTCAACAAATGCTCCTATCAGAGATAGCTTTCTGGATCTTGATTCCACGAAAAACAGTTATTTGTGTATCAAATCTTCGAACTACAAAGACGTTAATCCGGGCAATGATTTTTTTGGCATCTTACGAGAGATTGTGGAGTTGACATATAATTATGGCACAGAACCTGCTAATATCGTGCTATTCAGGTGTGAATGGTTCGATCCGATTCAAGATCAAAGTTGGAAAATTGACAAGCATGGCCTTGTGGATATAAACTACAAGCGTAGATATCAAGGCTACGAACCATTTGTCCTATCATGTCAGGCTCAGCTTGTGTACTTCATAACTTATCCTAGACGGAGGACAGCGAGGTCGGATTGGTGGGCAGTATGCAAGACTAAAGCTAGAAATACCTTTGAAATTGACGAAATAGCTTATCAGGAGGACGATCTACCTCTTGTAACAAATATTGTAGATGTAGACTCAACGAAAGTTACTCATTACACTAGTAATAATGTAGAAGATGTATAATTATTCGAAGAGGATGACGAAGTAGATGAAAGTGAAGACGAGGAAGAGGAAGAGGAGGACGAGGAAGGCGAACAAGATGAATTTTCTGAAGATGATTAAAAATTGACGAAGTAGTTCAAATATTTGTGTAACTATATTTTGACTGTAGAATGTAACTATATTTTGACTGTAGAATGTAGATCAAGGTTGGAAAATTGACGAAGTAGATGTACCCATTAACGAATATATGTGTTATATTTTGACTGTAGAATGCTTTGAGATATGCATCATATTTCGACTATAGACGGTACTATATATTTATGTTTCTCTATATTCATCATATGTTGTTATCAGATATGACAGGACGACGCGGAGGATTCGACAGGTCCCGAGGTAGACAGAGTGCCACTCTGGTACTGCCTACTGTTGGTTCCGAATTATCGTCGCCCAGTACTCCAGTATATCGATCACTCACATCTCTGACTGTTGGGACGAGTAGTTCCTGGCGTAATAGTACACCCTCGTCCAGCGTTCCTCCTGCTGATGGAACCATGGGGACAGATGAGCATGTCGAGGAGGTCGTGCCCATGTTGTCCCAGCATCAGCAAGATCCTCCATGCGTACCTCCGGAGGAGACGAGGACAGAGATTTGGGCCGACGGTACAAAGTAAGTAAATTAGATGGTTTAGTATATATTTGTGTTTCTCTTTATTCATCGTATATTAACTTTTTCAGTAATCTAAATTATTATCTCTGTATAGATATCGTCCATCGTCGGTTCAGAGACGCTTGGGCCAATTTTTGAGGAACAACTACGGTGGCCCTTGGATCAACTACTCTGAGGCTCCGGAGGAGAGGAAGGCATTCTGGTTTGCGCACTTCCAGGTAAAAGTATATTAAATAAATCCTCTAATTTATGTATATTATATAACTTATTCGTGATGCTAACTTACTAAATTATTTATTGTAGCAAACGTATTTTTATCCTCCGTACCGGGCCGAGTTGATCGAGAGGCTCTTTCCTACCATGGCCGCCAAGCTTATCCGAGATGCTCTGGATGACCAGAAGGCTCGTGATCGTGCTGGAAAACTGATCCAAGGTTAGATCACGCCTGAGCAGTGGACTGCGATGAGGGCTAGATTCGACGATCCGAGCTACAAGGAAAGGTCTAAGAAGGCCAAGGCGGCTAGGCAGAATGCTGCCAAGTGGTGTGGTGGCTCGATTCCGATGACAGAATATTTCCGTCGTTTGGTATATTTTTTCTTTTAAAATATATTATTTTAATATAATTACCATAAAATGGTACTTGGAAAAAAATATTTAAGTTTAGTAATAAATAATATATTTTTAACAGGTACAGAGGGGTGAGGATGCAAACATGGTGACCGTCTTCTTGGCCACCCATCGCAAGGACGAAAATCTCATTGATGAGAGGACCTCACAGACCTATGTAAGTATTACTTTACTTTGTGTTAATTTTAATATAACTTAGGCAATTATCGAGTTTCCAAACCTTTCTAGGCCGAGTATCTTAGGCTGCGTGAGCGGGCGACTGCTAGTGCACCTACACCTGGAGAGGCTGGTACTTCGTCGCAGCCCGCTCCATCTCCGTCGACTGACGACCAGTGGGTGACCGCAGCTGGTGGTCTCCACAGGGGTACGTACTACGATACGGGCTCCTATGGCGCCCTGGTTGCGACGCAGTCATCTAGGACCTCCCCGACAGCTGCGCATTCCACATAGCCCTCGCAGTCGCAGCCCTCGCAATCGTCGGCCAGAGTCCAGGAGGCCGTCCAGGAGGCTGTTGACCGTCAGATTGCGTCTCTCCGTGACGAGTTGCTGCAAAGTATGGAGGAGCAGCCCCGGTCCCAGCCGCAGGCGGACGATCCGATGCTCATCGCACGATTGGATATGCTCGACCGCAGCATGACGGAGCTCCGGGATTTGACAAATAATATTAGAGCCTCCAATAACCACAACATCATGGAGCTGCAGGCGTCACAGGTATCAATTGGCGAGAGGCTGACGATAATGGAGGATTCAATGGTTCATAGTAGTACGAGGCTGTTATCTACCATGGATTCTTACAACCAGCGACTCGCAGACTTGGAGCGGGCACGGCCTCCTGGTGCGCCTACATCGACACAGACTCCACCGACATCACTGCCTTCTCCATCGACATCGGTGTCGATTCCACGGGACGAGTATGAGGAGTTCTTATCCTTCAAGCGCCGCACCGGTGGTCAGCCTCCTACAGATCCGTAGTAGTATAGTTAGTTACTGGATATTTATATTTTTTTATTATTTAGGATGCGATTGTATGGATATAAATTTGCCATATTCTTTACGTTTACGATGAGATTTGCTGGATGCTTTCTTTTCTTCAAATTTTATTATATTATTCATATTTTGGTTTACAACTGATGACTGGTACTTAGCCTGTATTTACCCAGTGTACTAGAATTTTTTCCCTTAGTGCTGCTACTGTGTTCTTTATTCAATTATTTCTACTACCATCATATACCTGATAATGAACCCAAGGGGGGCTGGTAAACCCAGAAATACAATATTTTTTTTTATTTTTTTTGAAAATTAGCGACATTTTTAGCGACGTTTAGCGACGTTCAATTACGTCGCTAAATACGTCGCTAATTAGCGATGCAGTAACAAGTCGCTAAATGCGTCGCTAATGACGTTGCTAAGAACGTCGATGTACGTCGCAAATTGCTGACATGGCAGTATAGCCAGGTCATTAAAGACGTCGGTGAAACGTCGCTATATAAGTCGCTAATCAGCGACGTTTAGCGACTTTAATAAACGTCGCTATTTAGTGACTCGGCGTCGCTAAGCGTCGCTAAATTTTGTGACACATTAAAGTCGGTAAAAAATGTCGGCATAGCGACGTTTAGCGACATTTTTTTTGGCAACTTGGTTTTTTCCGAGAACTTTAAAATGTCGCTAATTACGTCGCTAAACCAAATTAGCGACGATTTTTGGTTATTTAGCGACGTTTTTAGACGTCGCTAATTTGACTTTTTCTGGTAGTGAGAGTCGATACCTCGAACCCATGATACGTGCATGTATTATTTGTACGTCAGACCATAGGATGCTTGACACAGCCTTCATGTGACAAAATCCTTCTTGATATGTTCTTGGTGATTAGATTCTTTATAGGGTCTAGGACTTGTGATATGTGACTTAGATATATTTATATACTTTGACTCATCGTGATTGATAGAGATCATGATCTCGCGTGCTATGACATGATACATGAGATTACATGGGAGGGAAGAGTATACACTGTGCTATATATATATATATATATATATATATATATATATATATATATATATATATATATATATATATATATACATGCCTTTCTTAGTCTTTATATAAGAGCTTTGGTGATATTTGTGTGCCTTCTTTAGGTTCCCTGATCATGAGCCTTTAGTGATATACTTTTACTAGCCTGCTTTAGGTTCCATGATACGAATCCTTTAGTATTATTACATGCCTGGTTTGGGTTCTCCCACATGGAGCCTTTAGTAGTTACAGCCTGAGTACGAGTGATGCTCTCATGTGCATATTATTTTGATGGTTACAGTAGCTTACCCCTGAGTACTATATATCATATACTGTTTTACTTCTGGTACGCTATTTTTTGTACCTTGTTACGTCCCTCTGAGGACATGGTTCCTTGCCAGTTTTACAGCATAGACTATTGTGGAGCCTTTCTGGAGTTGCTGATGCTTGTTACCTCGTCATGTATGCATTGGTACCACGTACTTATATCATTTCTACCGGTGTTATGTTTATTTATTCATATTGCTTATTTCTCTACTGATATAGCCTAGTTTTATGGACTCTATTTCTCTCTCGAGTCTATTCGAGCTTGTGTGTTACTGGGTGGCCGATTTTAGTACATGTAGTTTATTCTTGATATTTTGTGTCCTTGTGGATAGAGTCATAGCTATATTTTATTACAATACTTAGATAGTATAGCTTATACATATTCGAGTCGAACAAGAGTCTGGTTGAATACGTAGCTGGCTAATGCCACGTGGCCTGGTCTCATATATTTTGGGACTGAGGTGTAACATTGGTCGTGGTATTGGGAGGGCTGGTCTCTGCATTGTCTGAGGAATTGCCAAAGCCTGCTGCTCCGGACAGTCTCTTGTTATATGCTGACCAGATCCACACCTCAGACATTGTCCGAAGCAAATTCGGCAATCTCTCAAAAGGTGTCCGTGCTTCCTATAGTAATTACAGTAGGGATTCTCCTGATCCTGGTATGGTCCTGCTCTCTGCTGTTGCTGATGTGACAAGGAACGTCTAATGGGTCCGCCCTGTGGCACTCTAGCTGGTGTAGTTGCTGGTGCGGGGCGTCTCTGTATCTTTTGTGTCTCCTTCAAAAGGAGCTTCTGTCTTCTTGATTCCTCCAAAACTGCTGCATGGGATATCCTCGATACGCACTAGTGAACCTCTTGATATCTGGTGATATCCCATGGTAGAATCTCTTGGTTCTCTCCAGCTCCGTGGGAATCAACATCTCACCAAAATGACTCAATCTATTGAACTATGCGTTATACTCGTCCACCGTCATATTCCTTATTTGAGATGAAGAAACTGATCATAGAGGATATCTCGAACATTGGCGGAGAAGAATCTCTCGTTGAAGATTTTGTAGAACTCTTGCCAAGTCTGGTTGGCACAAAATCGTCTCTGCTCACCCTTCTTCCAATGGTGAGCATTATCTTCAAGTAGAAGGGCCACCACAAAAATATGTCATGCCCTAGTCCCAAATACATATGACCAGGTATATGCAAGCATGACAGTCGTATGTATATGTATACGTGTGCTACTCCAATACATGGAATCCACAATACACACGTACGTTGTAATAGAGAAATAAACTAAACCAAATAGATCAAAATGATCGAGTCTGAATAGTGCGAGAATAAAGGTCCAGAAGTGTAAAACCCCTACCCAATTTATTCGTACAAAATATCTATATCTATATTATAAATAATTTAAGGTAGTAATATGTGTTACCAACTTGCTCTTGATATATACATATATATATATATATATATATATATATATATATATATATATATATATATATATATATATATATATATATATATATATATATTTCTTTACGTATTTGAAATTATCAATGATGTTCTCGTATCCTTTTCTCAATGCTTATAACTTTTGATATGTACTAATCTTGTTAAAATTGTATTTTTCAGAATAGTATAAATCGTAGGTTTTAATGTTGTTAAGTATAATATATTATTGTACTACTAGTGTTGAATTTATGACTAGAATCCTTTCTAGTATTACTACTCACGTTACTATATAGATTATTATTATTTATTAAATTATTGTTTTTATAATCCAATTTCAGTATTGTAACTAAACTTGTTATTGGGTTATTATTTTCTTAAACTAACTACCTAGCTGAGCCTCCCCCTCGTATACGCACACTTGCAACCAAATACTCATATTAACCCCTAACCGGCCCTTGAACAGCACTAATCAATTTGAATGATTATTGTCGGGCCCAACGCCTATATTCCCTCCCTCGGATGGAACCCAGAACACACAACCCACAAACAAACTCTTCCTATATAAGCAACAACATCAGTTGATAAAAATACGAATCATGTGTCCAATGTTGGTAATCGAAGAGTAGCTTATTCAATAAGGAATTTTAGATAATAGAAACTTGTGTTCCTCATAAGTAGGCAAGCTATGCAAGGGCCTATACTTGTAAGCTTATCTGACTAAATATTAATATCTATTTTAATAAGCAATATACCAGTATACATAAACTACTAACTATATTAAGCTTCCTCACAGCCACCTTTATACTAATATGTATATAAATTGTATATTTTGATTATGTATTACTATATCTAAATATAAAGGTTAACCTACCCTTATATATATGTTTCATTGGTATAATCAAAGGAAGTTTCCTTTTAAGTATATAATAACTCTATAAATAAAATTATTGTTTTTGTTACAAGTAAACCTAATAATATTTTTATTTCATGACATAAGTTTATACATACAATACTATTATGTCACCGTTATATATATAGAAAACTATGCTGGAAAAAAAACCACTATATAAGATCTTCTCGCATATATATAAGTGTGCATGTAGACTACAAGCACTTTCTTTAGACAATATAGTGAGGGTTTTTCTAGTGTATGACATAAATGGTTGTATGATTCTTGGTTGTCTTGTTTGGGTTCTGGTAGATTTCTAGAGGACTGTAACAACGGTAGTCATACTTAGGCTTAGACCGGACTTTTAAACGTGCAGTCTCAGCTTAGTGGACGAACCACAGGCAAGTATACCTTGCCTATTTGATTACAGTATTTACATGCTTTTCTTTTCATCTGTCATTCACTCTGGATATGCTATTACTTGCTTCTCCTGCTTATTACTAGTGTACTGTCAGGATTACCTGTTGTCACCTAGATACGATACACGAATTTGTATTACATGGCATATAGGATACGCGTGCATGATCATTGTTTTATTTTTTTCTCGATAGAGCTACTTGTATACTTGATAGACTGTCGTATACCTGTAGAGTCAGACTGAACGTGTCGCGGGTGCGTCACGGACAGTAGCATTGGGTGGGAAGGAAGGTCATTAGGCGTGAGGGCTACTACGCATATATCTCTATTTATGTATTACTATATATTTATCCAGATATTTTCGTGACTGGAGTTGCGGACCTCTGATTTTATTTCACCGGGAGATTCCGTTGCCGGAGCTACGTATGACTATGCACCCGGGGAGATTTCGTTCCCGGAGCTACGAATTTAATTTTTAGACAGCCCACGTATTGAACGTTGTCATCTTTTGCATATCACATAGATTAGCTAGATTGGTTGTTGTTAGTTGTACATAGACACCTATATCCTTTCGAAATGATATTTATTATTTTTCATATGGCATATTTCTATGTATCTTGTTACGTCCCTCTGGGGACCTGGTTCCTTTTCAGGTTATTGCTGAGTGCTGACATAGGACTATTATGATACTTCTTTGGGGATCCAGGTATATCTTGATGGTACAGTTTTTATCGTTCTTCCATAGTTGATTCTAGTCATAGTTTTATTATATTTTAGTTAGAATTATGGATGTATATTATGGATGATTGGGCACATTATCTGATTAGGAAAGCTTATAGGTATTCGAGTCAGACAAGTGTCTGGTTGAATGCATAGCTGGCGACTGCCACGTGGCCTGGTCTCGTATATTTTGGGACTGGGGTGTGTCAAGAAGAACTAATAGTCAGATGGAGAAAAATCCACTACCACAACTATAACAAACTAAAATGAGAGAGGTGGACGAAACTCCAATATAAAATAAAATGATAATAAGAAAGAGTAGCAACTAATATGTCCATCATCTAAGAGATATCAGCTATGCTCAGAATGTACAACCTCCTCGACAAAAAATGAAGAATCTGGTCCCGGTCCGTATTCCTGTGGATAGTCATGATCGTCTACACTTGGAAAAAAAATTGATCCAGGTCCTCGGAGAGATGCAACAATATATATAAAATCAAGCCACATAGTAGTAAAAATAAATATCCAAAATGGTCACCTAATCATTCTATGTGAAATAAACTTTTGAGAACAACTTTTCAACGCATGGGCTGTCTGGCTAAAAATGGGATTGGTATAATTTTCTCAAAAAATAAGTGGCCTACAAAGCATAACGTCCTTCGATCGTCAGAGGCCTCCATGAATAATATAGGGTCATCTTACCATGCATCTCCGACGGAGCGTGCGGGTTACAAAAAGGGAATGTGTAAAGTAGCCATATGGTTACTCATTGTCCTCCCAATCTAATGCTACTAACCGTGTCATATCCATAACACGCAAATACCTCTAGTAACTGGTAAGTCTGCTAAAATAATATATTTCTATTATTAGTTATTCCTTATCCGTCGTACGACCTGTACGTAAAGGTGGCAAGCCTATTACGCAAGTTTGTTCCCTACATGAGACTCACAACTCATGTAACACATATGTCATGGCCAAAGGAGATATAAAGATTTCTCACAATCATAGGGTGGTCTCGTATATCTAGGTCAACATGCATAGTAAAAATAAGAGACAAAAGATGATGTCATCCGTCGTTGCACCCAAGTATTTCTTACACGCACAGTTTTATATAACAAAATAAATAAGAACTAAGAAACAAAAAAATAAATATATTGTAACTGAATATAAATAAACAGTATTGTGGCAAGATATACTTGCTTGGCAAAAAATCAGTGTAGTAAAGACGTCTAAATGACAAGCACAAGGAACCGGAAAGTAGGAACTATGAATGAACATCTTCGGATGCTGAAACGAACATCATCAATATTTTAAAAATAAGTGGGATAGTCATAAAATACTACCTATTCTGCTAATTTGGACACATGGGCTAAAATAGTAATTTCGAGTCAAAGCGAGATCCACATGTGGCCCACTTTGCACTGAAAAATATGCCAAGACTAATGGTCTCTAAATTGGACATATTATAGGTCAAACCAATCCTAATCGATGATATGAACTCAAGGGTATGTCCATTTTTAGATTTCGGTGAGCAGATCACAAAATTGCTCGTCAAGTCAAATTTTAGGACCCACAAAAAGGTGATTTGTCGACTGATTCAAATTCGGACGAAACTCGGATCACAGGACAAGTCAGATGCTACGAGTCCAGCGGAACAAGTTTCTTTGCGATCCGATGAGCACACACGAACTAATGGGATAATTTGTAAAATACCGATATAGAGGACTTTCGACTGATATGGGTTGATTCTGGCGTGTACACATGTCCAAATCAAGTTCCGCAAAATTTCACACGTCAAAAAATACCATACACATCTTTTGGTTTAATTTGTATACGTCGAAGTCCTTTTGTTTGGCAGAACGGACTCCGTATCGAGTAATTTTAGGTTTGGAAAATATGGTTTTTAGTCAACTTCCATCATGAATTAATTAATGAATAAAGCAAATTAATTAAAGCTAAAAGAAGATATTTGTTCTTGGATGTATTGGCTATAATTTTTTTCAAATATATTTCAAAAATATTAAACGAGTTGGTAGAAAACTAGATATGAATAGGGGTAGTTGGATTGTTTTTATGTAGTTTAGAAAAAAAATTGTCAACTTTGTGTTGACTTTTATTTCAAACTAGGACAACAAAAATTATTCTACTTGAAAGAATTTGTAGAGGGTTATGTTGTCTACGCGTACGAAGAAACAGATCAAACAAATACAGAACAAGGAGGAAGTTATCAAACATGGAAGTAGGGTCGATTAGAGCGGCTACTGTCGTTCGGCGCGCACGGGGGTCGGGTCAGCAGCGGTCGGAGAGGCCTGGGTGGTCGTCGATGGCGGCAGGCAGGCATCTGGGGGTGGTCGCAAAGGTGAGGAGGAAGAGTAGGGGGCATGAGAGTTTTAGGGTTAGGGTTATGTGATGTATATATAGGTGTATATATACATGAAAAATTGGGTCGAGGAGGGGTCTGTTCCGCTCGGGTCCTGGCGGAATTCAGGTAGGCTTAAGTATTGGGTTAGGGTGGTTTTAGGAGTTATTATTATTATTATTATTATTATTATAATTGTTACTAAAAAAATTCCTAAAAAATTGTAGGAGTCCCCAAAAATTCTAAAAAATATATAGTTTTGTGTTACATTTAACCCATTCTATTTAATTACTATTTTTATTATTAATTAATAATTATAATTTATATATATAATTTTTAGGGATTTTACACCTATTCTTTCTCTTGATTATGAATCACCATCAAAATTTCTAAAAGGTTAATTCTAACATATAATTTATCTGCCAAATAAATTTCATCCCATATCCAACATATTTTAAATCTGCACAAGTTTGTTATTCACTCTTGATCATAATGATTTATCCGTCAATTCCATGTTGATACTAAAATATTCCAAAATAATCCAGTCGGCCCAATCAAACGCTGATCGGCCATTATCGTTAAAGGCAATCAATTCCAATTTATGAACCCATAAATTTCTAAACTGACTCATTAATCTATATGATCCACTATTCTGAAATACTCATTACCAAAATCTCAAAACCGACTATCCTTATCTAGGTTGACTCTCAATATACATTATTCGAATCTCAAACGATACCATATTACTCAAGCAATATCAATAGGATTATCCTATGGGTCCTGACAATCAACTTAACTTTTCGGCTAAATATTTAAGACTAGCTATATTGACAGCTAAACATAGATATTTAGATAACTCATCTGGATGGATGGCTACTAGGGTCATACTATACTAGTATCTTATCTCTGGTCAAACCATAAACCCGATAATCTAAAGGACTTCTGCGCAAATCTTATTTTTAATACAAACCACAAATGTACTAACACTGACAAACTGTAATAAGGAAAACATCCAACAGTCTGGGGTCAGGTCTATCTACCCACAGTCATTCATTAGGATCTTCTCCAACCAGAATTCATTCTACACTTACCCCAAATCCGACAAAGTTAATCTAGTAACTTCATACTCAAAACATATATCCATCATGTAAATTCCAAAAAATCTGAATCAGAGATTCTCACACATTTTAATGCAAAATTCTGATATCAAAATCTTAATCTAGTGATATCCTTATACCAATCTTGAGTTTTCATGTATCCAATTTATCCATGAAACATGGCAACTATTCAAAAATCAAAATTTAGTTTGGTCGCCTCTAATAGTACATAATTTACGATCATCAATTCTTTTCCCATTTATATTTTGTTTTCATGCATTCAATTTATCCATACAATCCTCCTAATAACATTGAATTTCTCAAATCCTTCGATCGATCTTACTCTTGCCAAATTTATTTCGATACAGTAAGAGTCAACATTGATTCGCATTAACCATTAAATTAATTGAATCACCTTATCAAAGCCTAAGAAATAATTCCATCTTCGTTAAACCGTATTCAATAAATATTCTTGTACTCCATACATTGGTCATACAACCAATCTACAGATCATCCAACATTAACAATTACACCATCATAGTCTATATGACAATTATATAACCAAATTATAATTCGATAAATTATATCTGCCAACGAACTGTTATCCATGCGACTAATTTTTCCAGCGACAATATCTCTCCCAACTTGTTATACCTCAAACTTTATTTGTATTCCATCCATCCAAATCTCATGAAGACCTTCCATATAATCCCCATACAATAAGGGTCACCAATTAATCAATTTAAATCTGACAATTTTGTATGATGACTAATTATCGTCCAGATAGAAAAACTATTTAATGCCAACATCTGTCACCTCGTGACACATCTCAATCCTTCAGGCATAATGTACATATACAAATTATCCATCCCATTAGGCTTAATTGTTCTCACTTCACAACTGCTACCCTTTAATCTAAGTATGTAACAACTATTACACACTAAGGCCAAAAGCACAATCTCCACATACGTCGGTCCATCCATAATTAATTTTCCAACTTATGCAACCAAAATATGATATCATATATATGAATTATATCCAACCAATTTTATTTGATACATGATCCAACTTATTCTCTCAGTAGGCTCTAAATAGTAATATCCAATCATTGATGCTAAATTAAAACTTCCACCCAACTGATTCTAATCACCGTCTAAATATATAATTCATCTCATTGTTACCAGCTAAGACATCCATCTTGTACTTCTTACATTTTTGCTACCCAGCATAATTTAACTATCAAGGGTCTGATATTGATAACTCGAATCCAAATTATCAACTGAAATTCGTATCACATTACCAAAAGGAATAACTTCCAACTAAGTCTCAGCACTACCCCGTTCTTACTGGTAGGATCAACGCTATCATTATGGAAGGCTCAATGCATAAAGCATTACTATGAGGGTAGAGGCATATACCACTAAGAAATAAGGCCATTTCTCATACTATATTTTTCTTACACTGATCCAACATATTCTAAATTATCTTCCACATGGTAGCATTGCCATCCACTAAAATGGTAAACACCTAATCAAATATGAAATACAATTAAGCCAACACACATGAATCAACTCGGCATTTCTGTTGATTTTAATTTTTGAAGTTATTCATGCACATTTCATATTTATTATAGCACACATATTGCCTTTTCTTTATTCCCACATGCAAAATATAAATCATAGGGTATCATACTATGACATTGAATTATTATTGGATTTTTTGGTAACATTACAATTCAAGAATCACATACAGGGCATCATAATGTATTTAGACTTATTGTATAGAACATACAATAAGCAACCAAGAGGTAAAAAACTTTTAATCGCGAAAGCAATTTAGAACAATAGCAGAAGCAACACAGAGTAATAGTGGAAATAACTCAGAGAAATTACGAAAGCAACTCAGAGTACTAGCAAAAGTAAAATTAGATTGGAAATAAATTGAGTGAGAATCCAATGAAGTAAAGCCATACTCTAATATTATTATGGCATGCCCCAGTTTCATGGAACAAAACATTGCCACTGGTGTGATGCCATAAAATTCTATGCTGCACTTGTACTAGGCAAGAATGTGTAAAAATAATGTTTATCTCAGAAAACATTGACATTGTAGCTACTACTAAGTAGACTAATTGAATTACGACAAGATATATGGAAATAATATATTTTTATTTAAAATAGCAATGGAATACAATGTCTTACAACATAGTAGAAGGGCTCTTAGATCCTCACATAAAGCTAGCCATACTTGGCTTACATTAAACTTGCCGATTTGGCTTACAATCTCACTAGTAAAACATAATTACAATGTTCCATACATTATGCCATTTATAACAGAAGAAAACATATTTTCTGAAGAAGAGCTTCTGTACACCCAACAATTCTTCAATGCCCCGGGATAGTTCAAGCCACTCCCCACACCTGAGTACCTGGAGAAGCCCACAAATGTGGGTCAGTACATATCGCGTAGTGGTGAGCAGAACTAGCCCACTTACCTAAACCAATATTTAAGTAATCATGTGAAGAATGCATATTAAATAAGTGGTATTTCTATTAGGGACTAGGGTCAATTATATGTGATAGATAAAAGGCAAAGCATGATAGTGTCATTAGGTTTACATATTGAGCAATATCAATTTAGAAATATGAGGGACAACACATATTGCTTTTTAGCGATTTCTTACCAACAACACGCTTGTCCATCATTGCAAGACAAGGATTAGATATAAAGGATGAAGTAATATAATTTTGTTCCTGCATCAGATGTCGTTAAGCCTGCATAAAGATTCTTATCAGTATGCAGTCTAACTATATAAGGATCACTAGTACTGTCAATTTTGTATCCCGAGGGACTTGCCATATAGGACTTCAAAGGGCGTGTGATGTGCCATTCAGAGTAGGTTGTGATCCTCAATGAATTCATCGATTATATCTCGTGCTACCAAAGCACTATAATATTTCCTCCCAGGTCGAATTCAATGTCCCGGGTACTAGTCGAGAAAATTTACCAAACCTTATGCATAAGTTATCCATGACCATGCAATGTATATGCAATATAATCTTAAAGCATAAATTACACGATAAAGAGACATAAGCTATTGCATGATTGATAATTCTTGCGTTATCAACATATTTATTCCATATTCTGGTTGGCAACCCCCAGATCCCAACATATTAATCTTCTCGTGGTCTCATGGTACCAAACCACAATCTGATAGTTCGGTGGCACTTTACCACTATTATATTCTCTGCTTTCAAACTCGTATACAGAGGCATTCCACCCATACAGGTATTCAATGTTCTATTCTTAGTGACATAACATGTAAGGTTACTTGCATAGTATTAGTTCATTTTCTTATATAAGACTTACATTACAGCATCCTGGTGTTCATTACACTAGCATTTTATCTTTTAGGTGTTTCATTTTTTATAACAATATTGAACATGAGCATCATTATCTTTATATGAACTAACAATATTCAATTCTCAAACACAATAAGATAATACTAGCATTTATTTTATTAGGTAATAAAGGAGTAAAGAAGAAGGGACAGTTTCACCCACCTATACAAATATGGCATGAATGCTCCGATCCCACATATGCACACGATTCCTCAAAAGATGATCTAACATGATGCACAATCTTCTTACTCGGTATAACCATACAATTGAACCACACTTTATAAAATATCTCATTCGGCCAAGTTAAGAAAGACTGCATCATCTCTCCAAATATCGCGATACCCATTACAGCTTATATTCCAACAGTCTGATCCATCTTGAAGCCAGCGTAATGCCTCTATACGGGGTGGGATATTAAAAAGCATGTACCAGTGATTACTAAGAACCTAATCTCAAAAAGTCTGTTGTATAAGGTAGAATTTAGGATGGACATCAATATTGGAGAGATGATGATATCATACAAAGGAGCATACTTTCGAAAAGTCTTTTGTACCGAAGGGATGTTCAAACTTTAGCTTGTTACTCTGTCAAATAGTGTCAATATAGTTTCTTCTTTTGGTTATCCTCTTGAGTTATGGTACAACAGACTAAGATATATACATTATAAAATAATTAACAAAATCTCTAGTCTAGGAATCATCTCCAAATGTGGGGGTAAGGTGGAGAAGTGTAAAGTATGTGCACAGACGAAGATAGTAAGAAAATTGTTCAGACGGATGAACCAAAAACAAATTTTCTGGAGTTCGTGCACTCAGATATCTGTAACTTTAAATAATTCTCCACAAAGGTCGGAATAAAGTATTTTATTACTTTCATCGACGACTTCTCAAAGTTTTCTTTCGTCTATCTTCTAGGATCGAAAGATAAAATGTTTGAGAATTTCAAGGACTTTAAGGCTAAAGCAGAGTAAATCGGTCAATAATTCAAGAGACTCAAAAGTGATCGATACGGAGAATATCGTTCTCTTGAATTTGTATTATTCTATAAAGAACATAGAATTGTCAATAAAATGACTGTTCAGTATTCTCCTCAATCCAATGTAGATATAAAAATAAATAACATGTGAGACTCATCTCACAATATTCGTATTTTATGCGGATACTTATTTCTGTACTATCTATTGCTTTTTATTTCGTTCTTGAGGCAGCTCAGAATTTTTAAAAATCAAAACTTTACTACCTGACCGGTATACTACAGTATACCTATGGTATAGCGATCCTGAAGATATTTATTTCACTTTTTGAGATTCCTATATATAGTACTTCTTTTCTTTCTTTCTCTTTTCTCTCTCTATTTTCTTCTCCTTCCCATTTCTCTCTTGATCTTGGAGCTTGGTCTTGAGACCTGGAGTGTGATTTCTGAACCCCTTCGAGAAGGTGGACTAGAAGACTTAGGTTGGAAGCTCGCTTTGGGCAAGTACACCTTGCCGATTTCATGAACTTCTTTTACTTTCTATCATTTTTTTCCTGGAGCTTTGGTTGTTGATTTTTAGCTTATACTTGTTTTATTATATTTGTTATTCTCATAATTTTTAGTCTTTTGACCATCTCGGTTTTGAATTCTGGTAGAATCATGTCACGTACCTCTTTGGTAACTCGGTAACGGAGACGCTACCGAAGTTGTGACCGTGAGTTTTAGTCTATATTATAATATAAGACTTACCCCTTGACTTGACTTCTTGCTAGACTTGGTTTTGGTAATTTTTAGGGCTTGATTTGGGTTCGGAAAATCAGATTCTGACTTTGGCCTATTTTTTACCAGAAATCGGCATACCGACGGTATACCGATTTCGACTTCTAGATTTTTTTTAACCTAATCGGCATACCGATGGTGTACTACAATATAACGACTGTATACTGATCTTGTTGACATTGTTAGATATTTGTCTTGGCCAGCATACCGACGGTACACTAGGTTGTACCGGCAGTATACCATTTTATGGAACTTTATTTTTTAGCAGCTTTCTTGCCTACTTGGAATGGCATACCGACGGTGTACTCTAGTATACCAATGGTATACCGATTTGTTACAATCCAGAACTTGCTGTATTTTTGCTATCTCTTGATCACTATACCGTCGGTGTACTAGACTGTACCGACGGTATACCGATCATGCTCTTTCTTTAGGAATTCTTGGTTTTTTTAGTTTTTGTTTGTTTCTTCTGGCTTTTGTTTGGACATGTGATTGACTTGACCTGTCAAGACATGAACTTACATGAATTTAGGGGACTGGACATGACTTGGCTTTACTTGGCTCCACTCGGCCTTGCCCGGCTATACGTGACATGATTGACTAGACTTGACTTGGCATGACTTGATAGGCTTCTCATGGTTATACTTGGTTTGATTTGGCTTCACCTGGATTGACATGACTTCACTTGACTTTTCCTGGTTCACTTGGTTTCACGTGACTTGGTTGTTGTCGTGGCTTACATGAGTCCGTTTGTGAAATGTATATTGAAACTGGACTATATTACTGTTAGAACTTGATTTATTTGCATTATGTCTAGGATGGATTCTGCGGAATGCCACACCCAGATTCATACAAGAAAAGGCTAAGGATTAAACGACTAGAGACTGACATAGTTCATGGCTAGGGATTTTCTTAGATTGCATGTAGTCCCAGTTATCCACAACAAAGAAATGGATTTACATGGCTTTATCGAGTGGATTTACATGGCTTTATTGTGTGTCTTTATCAGAAGGAACTCTAGCATCGCGTTGCATTACAAATGTTAGTAATAATGATTATGATAACCCTAGTTAGTTAAAGTATCAAGCCGTACTTATATGATTTGTCGTGATTGATGGATGATGATTAGTCTAGGATTTACATGATCACACATTTATCTTCTGCACTTGTTATTTCTTATTGCTTATCAGTTCAAGATATATCTTATTGCAGGTTTTTAGTATTTATTTTATCTAGAGATTATTTACTTTCAGTCTTTACTTTTAGTATTTGCATTATTTGTGTTGTTGGTTTAAGTTCCTATATTGGCTTCCTTTGTGGTACTTGCTATTTGGGGTCTGACCCAACTGGTTTTGTATGGCTAGATCATGTAGTCGCACCAGAGGATCTTTCGCATCTTCCCGAGGATGGTGACCACCCGGAGCACCAGACCGCTTGAGTGGGTTCCCTTATTTCTCTGCTTTATTGTACAATCTTCTTTTGTTGGCGTTTAGCCACCGAGCACGTATTTAGCTCATGTTTTGGATTGATCTGTTAGCCGACAGGAATTTGTATGATTGGCATATCCTAGTGTTAATCATGTATGACATAGACTCTAGCTACTTTACTCATTTTGTGTTTACTAGCATCATGATCATATGTATATTATAGTTTGGGATGCTTTACTATTTTATTTCAGCTGATCTTATATCTTGTTACTATACATGTTGTTCCTGTGATTGAGATACTAGATTGTTGGACCTAGGCTTGACTGTTAGATTACAGTAGTGACCCCTCATGTCTTACAGCTTCACCGTATATGCAGAGCACAGGAGTGCTCTAAGTATACGTAGCTGGCCTTGTTAGTCCCGCTTTCCAGTATTTTGGTTCTGGGATGTGACACGGTTTTAGGGGTGGGTCATGCAGGTCTGAGTTTTCAGATATGTGGTGGGTCATTGCTATTGCTAGATGTCTCAATCCTAAACTATTCTCCTTGATCCCTAGTCATTTATTTCCATCCCCGATTCTTGATTTGATACCTACTTATTCGTTGATCTATCATGTTCTTCAATTAACTTTTGTGTCCTTATCTGTTAGGGGCACTGTTCCTATCACAATCGGCCAGATGGATCGAGTGCAGCTCGAGGAGGGTCAGTATTCGGGAGCCCAGCATATTCCTGGGGATCGACGCCATTATCATTCAGGGAAAGGTCTATAGTAGATCCCGAGGCAGATCGGCTGCCAGTATCGGACCAGCAGGTAGCACCGGTGCAGCCAGTGCACCCAGTTCAGCTTGAGTAGCCAGAGGGTGTTGTAGGAGCACTAATGGATGTTCTTCGAGGTTTTATGGCAACCCAGCAGCACCAGAGTGACATACTCACTCAGTCGGTCCAAACAACATTGGTGCGAGGTGGTTCTCATATTCATAATTCTGCGACCAGCTTCAAGCGACTCAGTCCTCCGTTCTTCTTGGGCACAAAGGACACAATTTTGTCTGATGCATGGCTACAGGACACTGAGGCCATCCTGGAGGCAGTAGGGACTCCGGCTAGAGAGCGAGTAGCTATATTGAGGCTACAGTTGTTGGATTTGGCCCATAATTTATGGACAGCGTAGGAGGTTTCCCTTACAGCCCCGATTCTGTTGGCAGTTTTTACGGAGAGGTTTCAGGCGAGGTACTTCGACGCGGTAGGACTTTATAAGCTTCAACAGAGGTTTAACAACCTCAGACAGGAGAGCAAGACCGTCGATGGCTACGCGGTGGAGTTTACGAGACTTAGTCGGTTTGCTTCCACCTTGGTAGCAACCGAGTTGGAGAGGGCAAGGAGGTTCCAGCAGGGACTTTATTTAGAGATTATCCAAGCGATAGAGCAGCATAAATTTCATACTTTCGACGCGGCGATACGGGTAGCTAGGAGGTTGAGTATACCTCGCAAAGGATCATAGATCGAGTTGGGGGCCAGAAGAGGTCCCACGTTTCAGGAGGATCATTGTCACAGTCATCATCACCGGCTTTAGCAGTTTGAGACTTGATGATTGGATCCTCGAGGAGGACAACATCGTCTCAGCAGTCATCACAGACGCGCCCTCAGCAGGGGCAGTCATTATCTTCTTTTTCTCGTAGTTGTTTCCATTGCGGGAAACCTGGACATATTCTATCAGAGTACCGTAGGGCACAAGGATTGTGCTTGGCGTATGGCCATCAGACCACCAGATCAGAGCATGTCCCCGGAGGAACCAGACTGGATCATCATCAGCCCAGTCATTAGTTCGGCCAGCAGAGTCGCAGTACAATGCACCAGCACCAGTGTAGCAGCAGAAGGTTCAGAGGCCTTTGCCACCACATGCTCAGGCATTCCAGTAAAGGCCGTAGCAGTATGTGCAGGCCCAGGCGAGGCCTCGAGGTCAGCAGCAGAGAGGACCAGCACCCGGGGGATAGGGTCGAGAATTCTTGCTATCGATGGTGAAGGCTTTAGTAGTTCGAGAGGTGGTAGTAGGTACCATTCTTATCCACTTTCATTTAGCTTTACCCTTATTTGATTCTGATGCTTCACATTTATTTATATCTACACGATTTGCGATACGAGTTGGATTAGAGTCTGAGTCCTTACTTGTAAGTTTGAATATACTTACTGGTAATGGTCTCGTGGGAGTAGATAGAGTATATCCCTTGTGTAGAGTTATAGTATGTGGGGGAGAGTTTCCCGCGAGGGTGATAGAGTTTTATATGGGCAATTATTATGTCGTCCTTGGGATGGATTAGTTGAGTACGAGGCACTCAATGATAGATTGACATGGTGGCAAGGTTATCTTTCGTGTACCTGGTGGAGAGGAGTTCTCATTCTTGAGAGGTGCAGTAGAGTCACCGGAGGTTATGTTGATGATGGCAGAGGCCGAGGAGGCACAGTTTCCCAGGGTATTTTATGAGTTTCCTCGCGTATTTTTCGATGAACTACCTATGACCTATGCTTTCCTCATATAGGAAGCTATGTGTCAAGCAGCAGCGAGTTGTGCACCCACTCATTCAGAACGTGGGGTATTGATCCACCAAAAGTTCACATACAATGGTTAAACAGTACAGATTATCCAAAGTACGCGCACACTCTCATAACTGCTCCTAAACTCTATAAATACAGGATCGGTATATCCATTTGAGGAACGGGGACAAGGAATGAAAGACATACACAGAGAGGGATACAAGAATAGAAGGAGATAAATATAAGCTTCTTGTGCCATTGTTGCCAAAGTTTTCTTATTGTTCAACTCTCCAAGTTATTCACAGCATTCCCTATATTTCTTCATCATCGTGTGGTCCAAGTAGAAAAGTGATCGTCCGCAGATCATATCCCCATAGCTATACTTCCCTAGAATCAACTGTACTTAGATTCTTGTTTAAGATCTTTTTGTACTTTTCTTTCTTTCAATAGTTTGTAATACAAAAGTTACGTATAAACTTTTTTTCATAAATAAGATAACGACTCTGCTAGGGACAACTTTCTCCTCTGACGAGAAGGTGATAGCTCAACTCGGCTCTGCATCGGTCGCCTCGATGCAGAAGACCTTGGTTGTAAAGTTTGACCAACAAGCATACGAAAAAATACTCCATTCTGGGGTAGTGCTAACCCCTCATCCGTACTCATGTTGAGGAAGACTCGCAAAGTGTAGGTGCCCAAGCCTCGTCATGCATATCCCGAAGTTGCTGCCAACAAGGAAAAAAGTATTCTGATGGACGAGAACTCCCTTGTCAATTCTGTCAACCAAGTTCAGATCCATGATTTGGTGGACAACTACCTTGCGTTAAACAAGGGATACAATTCACGCAACTCGCGTAATATCAAGCAAAGGGTGATCCACACCCAAGATTATAAATCCCTTGCGCTAAATAAGGGATTCAAATCATGCAACTCACGCAATATCAAGCAAAGGGTGATCCACATGAAAACTTTTGAGCCTACAAATATTGGTGGTCATATGCGGGACAAGCAAGTCATGGACATCGCTGTCCAAACTAATATCTCTACATGCGCTAATAAAAAGTTAGTGCAGGAAAATCATCCCCTAACATCATGATCACACGCTCAATTAAAGGAAAGTTATGCGCCACTCATTATAAACCTGCAATTGGTGCACAAAGCTAAGACATGTGTACAAAAATAAATGCACATAGGAAAACTGCACCAACTCTTCCTGCGCCACAGAATGTGCGCCAAACAGGACCAACATCCTCATAACGTGCTATTTGTGCACGTGTACATGCAAAGAATATTCAGAATAATTTCTTCTTCTTTGTAAAGAACAAGGGTGCGAGAGACGATGGATCGTACGCCAATCAAGTCAATACCTCACTTTACATGCATGGAACTAAAAAAGTGCATAGAAGATCTAATGTATCTCATGTAAAGAAGTAGAGTCTGCGCTCCTTATCCTTTTATCTTCCTCCTTATGACTTGCGCGAACTTATTGTACAAAAGCGTACGGAGAGAGATTCTTCCGACCTTGCAACGGTGTTTTCTAATGAACATCGTTGCAATTATCACAAAGTTGCAATTGAATATTGTTGTGCATCAGCAAAACAGTCTAAGTTTAACCAATTGACCTACACAGTGTCTCATAAACCTCGAAATACAAAACAAGTTGACAACTAGGAGTATGATGACGAACCGCTCCTTGCTTCACCATACATAGCTTCGTATATTTCCCGTGGCAGGAGACAATCAAGACAAAGTTCTTCAAGAACACTCAGCCAGAGGAGATTTGACCAACTCATCGACTCCTTTGAAGGAGTATACCAAAATACTCGTTCTCGAATATGGGAGCTCGGTCTTCACGGGAATACCAATTCCTCAAAATCCGAGGCTGGGGGTAGCAATCCCCCCATTTTGAAACTGACATTGTAGACTCCAACTACACGGCTCTTTCTACCAATCCCTCTATTATACACATGGATGTTAGCATTTACGCTGTCGGTGATGAACAAGACTCTTCTCCATCAAAAGCCACTGAATAATGCCTCAACTCATTAGAGGCTGCTCTCAAAGACATGCACACTATAATACAAAATATGCATCAAGTAATGACAGTCCAACATTCTTCTACACCAATACCTGTCCAAATGGCTTCATTCATACCTGCACAGCCTACTCCGTATACAACACCTCTACAGGATAACACAAATCCAGAAGCAGTCATAAACCAAGAGTCAGCAGCGCAAACTCTTAATCCTCTCAATATTGGGAGTAGACCTCCGCCGGTGATAATACATGTTCAACTAGGATCTAATCAGTCAATTATACTACTCCGGCCAAAAGATCCTCTCGAAGCTATCCGAGAGTTGTGTGCACAGGTCTATGTTTTAAAGAACAAAGAACAATTTTGCAAGTTGGGGGTGAAACAGCCTTATCCTCCTTATTGGGATAATATTCTATTTCTTCCTAAATACAAGCCCCAATCGATAGTCTTGTTTGAAGGCAGGACATCACCAAGCTAATATATTAATTACTTTAATATGATGATGGCTCATCTGCAAAAAGAAGATGCTCTCCTTACCAGATTATTCGTGGGATGTTTGGTCGTCATAGCCTATGATTGGTATCGTAGTTTACCTGATAACTGCATATCCTTGTTTGATGATATAAAATATCTTTTTCTCTCACGATTCTACGAGGGAAGCATGAATATGACAATGTCTTCACTCATTGATATCAAACATAAGGAGAAGGAATCCGCTCGTGAATTCATAGAGCATTTCAGGCAAGCAATCTGAAGTTACCCGCCAGTATTCCATACTCCACATTCATTGATACTTGCAAAAAGACCCTACTGCCTATAGTAGGGCTCTGGATAGGTCCAACTCAATTTCAAGACTGGACGACGTTCATCATTGGGGCCGAAGCTACTGAAGGTAACACAAATGTGGTACATAATTTGGGTTTTCAAATAACCAATGCGGAAGGAAAGCGTCCCTCCAACAGTGTGAATAATCGCAACAGCAAAGAAAAGGAGGCCTTGGCAATAAACCTGTTAAAGCCACCCACCACTTCTCCACTACAAAAGCCTCTAGAGACTTTCTGGCCTAAGAAAGAATATTCCTTTGAAGAGAGTGATATCCATAGCATTTTTGAATGCTTGATAAAAAGCAATAAGTTGCAGTTGCCTGACATCAAGCGACCAAATGATGCCGGTAAAACAGAGGACCCGAATTACTTCTTATACCATCGAAATGTACATTATCCTACCAAGACTTGTTATGTCTTGAAAAAAAATATAATAGTTGATAGATGCTAAAGCAATCACCCTTCACAATAAGGAGAAGACAGACACCCCCAATATGGTATCTCTTTAATTCGATAACTTTCCAGCACAAGAAGTCCCAAAAGGTGTCATCCCAATACCTCAAACTGCGATGGAAGTGGTAAATCTCCCACCTCCTCAAAGTCAAACAGAGGGATTAATGCCTCTTACCAAAGATAATGGCAAGATTATGTGGATTCATCCCGATTTATTGCCAGATTGGGACCAGGGAGCAGCATCTTCCAATCCAAAATTCAAGAAGGGTAAGAAGTATAAATCATGCAACATGATTTTTTCAGATCATCACTCGGACAGAGATCAAGATCAACATCAAGAAGATGTATCTCTCGAGAGCATATTTCAAAATATGAACATTACCCCACCAAGTTCTATATACAAGCTTCGCTTGACACACCGACAATGGTCCATGATTGGCAGTGTTCCGCTGTATAGGGAACAATAAATCTTAATTTCTTATGAAGGTGTTCCTACATAAATTCCTCGTCCTTCTACTACAACAATTAAAGCATCGACTTCAACTCAAGTTCTTGAGGAGAATCGTCCCCAATTTTATCAATACAACCAATAATATGTACGCTTGATGCAAAACATGGGATATGACTTCCAGAAAGCTGAAGATTTGAACTTTGGCAAGGGACAATGTATTCCTCTACAACTCCAAGGACCGTCTAACAAATCCCATAGTGGATTGGATTACGATAAAACTAGCCCACAGTCTCGCTACAAACAGAGGCATGATAAAAAGAAACTCAAGTTTTGTAATATGGTGCTTCTTTCTTCGATGTTCGAAGAAGAAGCTATAACTGGTACCAGGTCTGGCAAATATTATCTTAAAACTTACGAATCTGTCCCAAAAGATGTTTCTGACACTCTTTCTACTTTGTCAACTCTTGTTGCTCCGGTCACAACCGAACCTGGTCCTTCGAAGCCTACTACGGCAGAGAAAGGAAAGCAAAAGGAAGTACTCTTCAACAAATCCTTGAAGAAGAATGTACCCCAAGGACTTAAAAAGCCCTATAATTTTGACATATTAGCACAACTAGCCAATACCCTGCCCGACTTTCCATATTCGAGTTACTATATTTATTGAAGGAGACTCGTGAAGCTTTGAGCGAAGCTCTGATACTTGCAGACCCATGATTAGCTCAACTTAAAACTCTTGATGAAGAGCCATTAGCGTGTCCTCAATGCCACAACATGATCGAGAAGATTCCTAACATTATCTTCACACAAGATGACATGCTACTCAAGAATAATCAGCATGACAGACTTCAGTATTATACCGGTTAGATCAGATCTATTAAAATTAACCGGATTCACATTGACCCTGGTTCTTCACTCAGCATCATTCCTAAAAGCCTACTTAGTGGATTGAAGATAACAATGCACAACTGTAGAAGCATGAAAAATACGCCAGATGACTATACGCGGCATATCGGTGCAAAGCAGCGTAGGCAAAGTCCTTAAGAGCCATCAAGCGTGCAACAGAGCCTTTTCCACTAAAACGGGGCATGAAACATAAAAGCTCAAAGGACCATCCGCGTAAGGCAGTACGTCCAAGCCGCTTCAGCGTAAACAGGGTGCTTTATCGCCTCCAGGGCGTAAAACTCCTCCCCTTTCATACGCAGCATTGAGGTGTACAAGAGACACTTCGTATTCTCTGTAATGAACCTGTCAGAGCCTGCAATGAACCTGTCAGAGCCTGCAATGAACCTGACGTCTGGACTTCTGGCAAAGGGATACGGCTCGACTACCCAGGCGACGGCTATAATGATGGCACAGCACTGCGACCCAGGCTGTCAAATACCGCCATCCCCTTCGCGTAAACTGATTTTTCAAGCACGAAGGAATACGCTGCCTTGTTTTACACAGGCAAAACGTGAGCTGTTTACGTTCTGCAGTAGACAAACCGCCTGCCACGCCAAAAGCTGCACTCTGTACGGGGTTTGAGGCACGTCTCTTCGTCTAATGCACAGAGCGGTGACAGTTTCTTGAGGCACGCCTCTGCGACTGATGCGCAGAAAGGGTTGCAGACTGTCAAAGAACACGCCTCCATATTTAATGCACAGGATGGTGGCAAATCTCGGCATTTAATGCAAGAGATTTGATTATATCTTCAAAAGCCGTAATTCCGGCTAAGACGTCCACATCAGCACTGTGGCACGGTACGCAGCGGCTTCTACGCCCATCCGGCCTCTGTGCTCATTCGGCTTCCATGCCTGCTCGGCCTCTGTGCCCATTCGGCTTCCAAGCCTGTTCGGCCTCTGTGCCCATTCGGCTTCTATGCCTGCTCGGCCTCTGTGCCCATTCGGCTTCTATGCCTGTTCGGCCTCTGTGCCCATTCGGCTTCTATGCCTGTTCGGCCTCTACGACCACTCGGCTCCTACGCCTGTTCGACTTCTACGCCTGTTCGGCTTCTACGCCTGTTTGGCTTCTATGCTAATTTGATAACTATTTGGCTTCTATGCCATGGTGACAGACATTTGGCTTCTATGCCAACCTCTTCTACACAATGGATACCTACCTACGTGGCTTTTATGCCGTGATCTTCGTAGCAATTATACGCGTTGTGTCCCTTAGTTGGACCCGCGTCACACGCTCATTCAAAAGATCATCTATACGCAGGCATTGGTTACTTTAACCGTTATATAAAAGGGTGCTGTACTTTCCACTCCTCGATTGTTACACCGACGGAGTGGTCACTGTCACTAAAACTCTATAAATAGAGACCTCTATCAATGAGGAACAGGGTCAAAAAACTTCAAACTTGAAGATCGAACCAAAGGTCGACAGATTGGAAGATCGAACCAAGAGGAGATTGGGAGATCGAACCACAGAGAGAGAGAGAGAGAGTCCGAAGCTAAGGCAAAGAGCAGGGATCGACGACTTTGGCATCGTGCATCCACCCTCTTCTGCAACCTTCGAAGCTGCTTCATGTCTTCTACGGCACTTCTTCAACATCGTGTGGTCCAAGGGCTAAAGTGATCGACTGCAGATCAGACACCTATAACAATATCTATCCAGATTAAATAAATTATACTCCCATATCCTCGTATAGGATCAAATTATACAAGTTTGTTTGTAAACAAAAGAAGGCGGGCTCCGTGTAAGCCCCACATTGAATACATTTTCCATTCTTTCGTTTAACACCACAAACAAGATGGCGACTCTGCTGGGAACATCTTTCTCTTCTGATGAGGAAGCAATTGCTCAACATGATACGGTATCCGTGGGATCCATGAAGAAGACACTGGTCGTCCAATTCGACCAGTCTGCCTACGAAGACATGCTTCGAACCGGGGGTAGCTCTCACTCTCTCTCCTTCCAAGACAACAGAAAGCTGCGCAAGGTCTGGATGCCCAAGACATCCTCTACCATTCCTGTGGACTCTCCGATCTCTCTGATCTCTCCGACCAATGAGGTTGTAGCATTGCTCCCTCCGTGCCCCGTACGTAAAATTCAGTCTCCCGCTACGCGCGGTACAGACAAAACTTCGGACAAAGCCTCAGCGCGGACCCAGAAGTATCCACTGCGCTCTACGCGTAGGAACCAGTCTCCCGCTACGCGCGATACAGACAAAACTTCGGGCAAAACCTCAGCGCTAACCCAGAAGTATCCACTGCGCTCTACGCGTAGGAACTAGTCTCCCGCTACGCGCGGTACAGACAAAACTTCGGGCAAAGCCTCAGCGCTGACCCAGAAGTATCCACTGCGCTCTACTCGTAGGAACCAGTCTCCCGCTACGCGCGGTACAGACAAAACTTCGGGCAAAGCCTCAGCGCTAACCCAGAAGTATCTACTGTGCTCTACGCGCAGAAACCAGTCTCCCGCTATGTCACGACCCACACCCGAAATTTGGGCATGAGTCGTGGGTACGTCCAGCCTACGCCGCAGCATCGGCGGTAGAACGCTGTCTAGGTCTCAACATATAATATATCCTGTCAATAGTCTCAACTCCGCACGGAGGACAATGATAATAATCCACAGTTCTATGATATACTCAATCACAAGCTAATAGAAATAATAGCACGATGAGAATAGAAAAGAGTTCTAATAAAAACCAACCACAATAAGTCCAACTCAAATCATGGGTCTAAATGACCTCACAAAGTCACAAAATAATAAATACAACTCAGTCTCAGTCTAAAACAATAAATGCAGAAAAATAATCTAAGAACAGCCAGGTAAATTTTTCTCTAGGCTAGGCAACTCCTCTGGGGTTTCTGGAGTGAAATCACCCTCTAATCCTGGGCCGTAATGAGTGGGGCACAAGCTCTCCAGGTCCTCTGAAAAATGTTATCCAGTCAGGATTGGAGCGAAGCACAAGCACTAACAGCAGTTTCATTAAATTGACAAAATCTATAAAAAGTGTAAGAAATACAAGATGGAAATAAATGCTGGAAATATAAAGTACTGGAGAAAATGAAAATAGGCAATAGAGCATCTAGCAATGAACAATAAATAGTGAATGCTAGACAATAAGTAGTGAATGCTGGAACAGGTGAATCTGAATAAAATAGACATCTAGCTAAGTGTTTGAATTATCAGTTTATTATGTGATCGGCTTGGGACTTGATCAGGCTGGTTATATATAATTAACTATGATTCTTGTAGGTCAGGCTAACCATATGGTTAGCTATGATGCATGTAGTGGTCAGGTTAATCATATATAACAGCTATGATGCATGTAAGATGGTCAGGCCGCACCCAACGTGAGAAGTGGGGTGAGCTATGATGCATGTAAAGGATTTGGATATGATCACATAATCTACTAATAGTTCCCCATCCCCCAGCTAGCACGATGGATTCCAATCACGACTCCTCATGATGGGGATCTAGGGTGCTAACCCGTGTATCCACAGTGTCGGAATCAAGTATGTAATACACTACAATTTATAGAAGTAATCAACAATGAAAACTGTCAGAGAATGTACTCGCCTGTGGTCCTGAGCAAAATGTGAGGATCGATGTCCAAAGTGGGATCACAATCACCTATATATAAGATATCAAGGTTAAAATGGTGTTTGGAATCATAAAAGTGATTAGCTAAGTTGAAATGAGGGTGTTAGGCCATTTCTAGGTCTATACTAGGTTTAGGTCCAAAACTAGTTAATTAGTCTATAAGGTCACTAACTAATGAAAATAATATATAAGTACTATGATACTATATATATATATTGGTCTATAATAACTAACACTTATGTCTTAACTGTCATAGACATACTTATATATATATTACCTTAACTGCTACTGCACACACACAGAAATTTAATACACTGAGGCACACAGGAACCTATCTAACTGATACCTAAAACACTCTGCACTCTAAGACACTCACAACCACACTGTACTTAACAAAAACTCACTCTACACACACAGATTCTGAAATCTGAAAGGAACTAGGATACACACATATATGTTGATTCCTAGACACACTGATACACAGTGGTCCACAGTTAAATACACAGGCACTCATCTCACACTGCTCACACACAGGTATCCTCACACTGAACTCATGGACACAGTTTGGTTTTAGATGAACTGATACTGTACTCACTCACTCACAGTTTCACCTCCCCCTACACTACCTAGAACTAAACACATTGAAACTATACAATGGCACTCAAGCAACTGATACTCTACACTCCAGCACCAACTCACTGATACTCCCAGATATTGACACTGGCACACAGTCTCACTACTGCAGTGACAAAACACTTCTTCCTGGTCTCACTCCCCTCTTACAACACAAAACTCAACTGATACATAACACGCATTGCTAAGTTTTATTTCACAGGTTCAAAGTCTGAACTACACAGGCTCACACACACTTAGACACACACAGATAGGTACACAGGTTTCATATTGACTTACACAGCACACACTGAAAATTAGTTACTGATACACAGAACTTGAGACTCACTTGGACCTTAATACTCCAGTATGTCCAACTGCTCCCTGAGAAAACTATGCTCACAAGAAAATATACTGAAACACAGGGTCATACACAACACATACCTCACAGGCACACTGAACTCAGACTCTCGCTGAACTTCCTCACCCTGATATTGGGATACACACAGACATAAAAATCCTACACACACCTCTGAAAATTAAATACCTACACACTGTCACATTTACACTGCACTGGACACTTGATACACAGCCCTCACAAAATCACTCACAGCTCTGAACCAAACCCGACTGTGCACAGTTCATTTCCCCCACAGTGTATTCCCCTCTTCAAATCACACAACAGATCTATATACATATGTATAAGTATATATATATATCCATCATACATCATACATCAAATTAGATAATAATAGAGTAGAATTAGATATGCAACCTCTGTGAGGCATTTCATCGAACACATAAAATACAGAAAACGAATTTACCTAGAAACACAAGAATCCTCAAACAAAACCTTAAGAATCGAAATCTAACTTACATGTTGGAGGATGAAATAGGTCTACATGCAACCACCTAGGGTTAGGGTTCACGAAAAATTTGGGAACCCAATGTTGGGACACCTAAAACCCAAATTCTAAACCCTAAATCGAAACTACACAGTAGGGGGGTTTCCTAATGGCAGTTTACATTAGAAACAGAAATTGAATGAATAAAAATAGGGTTTTACCTGCAGGGATGGTTTCTCCGATGGAAGTTCTTCTTCCCCAAGGTTCCTTGACCCAAGTTCCTTGCTTCCCTTGCCTTGAAGGAGGAAAATGAGATCCCTAGGGTTTCATCTCGAATTTGGGGTGGAGAACAAGTGGTTTTTCTTATGGAGGCTAGGGTTTCTTCTTTCTATATGAAGAATGGCTTTGAGAGAGGCTTCCCTTTTATATTAAACCAAGCTAGGGTTTCTAATACATAGTTTTTAAGTTAAACCCTAAGGTGAGGTCATGTAGAACCTAATTAACTAAGGTTTAGTCAGTCTAGGGTTTGAGGTTCAACCTACAAATTTGAATTCTAGGGTTTCTCTAAAATTAGGTTTCCAATTTAGGGTTTCACTAAAGCTAGGTCATGACTTAGGGTTTCACTCTAGGGTTAGTCCTAATGGAAGATTCTAGGGTTTGACCTAAATCCAATATCACTAACAATATAAATAGTTTATAAACTCAGCAGATTAATTAAATACATAATTATTCAAAATAGTGAAATTACACAAATGCCCTTATCTGGAAATGTGGCAGTGACAAGTCTACCCTCCTAAAAGAAATTTTGTCCTCGAAATTTGGACTGAACAGAACAAGAATAAAATCAGAAAGGGATATACCTCAAGTCTAGAAGAGATACGGGTATTGCTCGCGCATTTTGTCCTCTCTCTCCCAGGTCAACTCCCCTGGAGAGTGATGTCTCCATGCAACACGAACCAAAGAAATAGTTTGGTTCCGCAACACCTTCTCTCTGCGGTCCAAGATCTCTACGTGCTGCTCGGGGTAGCTGAGCGTCGGGCCAACCTCAATCTCCGAGTGATCAAGTACGTGACTAGGGTCAACCTGTTGTACACGGGTGACGTAGGGAAAACCATGGTGCCCAATCTTCGTATGCCCACTGATAGAAACAGAAGAAACAAGCCATCGTCTTCTTCCTCTACTCCTCCTGACTTGCGCACATATCTAATCCAGAAGCGTAAGGAAAGGGGACCTTCCAACATGTCTATTACGCCCCCTAGCGAGCAATGTTGTAATAGTCATAAAATTGTGATTGACTGCTGCTGTTCTAAAGTAAAATGGTCAGTTTTCGACCGATTGAGCTACTCTCAGTCTTTCTAGGAAGAAGATCCCGCACATGCATCCGTGAACATGGCTTCACACATACCTAGAGGATGGTCGAGCTCAAGACGTCATCCCTCTGGGCCTCCGAGCCGAAGAAGATTCGAAGACCTCCTCAGGAACACTAAAGCTGGGGTGTTCCAAAACACCCATGCAAGGTCACAGCAACCAGCTACGTACTCATCTGATTCCGATGCTGGGGGTCACCAATCTCCCAGATCAGATGCTGAGAGTATAGAGTCGACTTCTGCAGCGACCTATACTAATCCTTCGATGATGCCCAGGGAAATGGGAGCTTACGCCGTTGAAGACGAACGCGAGGAAGCTTCGCCATCAGGAAACGCGGAACAACGCATCACTGTACTGGAGACGTCTCTGAAACAAATGCAATCCATGATGGAGAACATGCACCAGATGATGCTAACTCAGCACGCAACTGCCATGGCCCAAGCATCGTTCCCGCCAACTCAGATACGTGTGGGGGTGGACTTACCACCATCCAACCCGAGCGAAGAGCCTACTCTAGATCAAGAGTCAGCAGTTCCTCCGCTTCCTCACTCGGTGAATATATTACCTCCCGTTGGAGTCACGATACAACCAACTCCGCACTACACCGTAGCCCCACTTCCAGCTGAAAATTCGATGCAAGCAGTACGGAAGTTGAAAGCCCAGTTTGACGCCTTGAAGCACAAAGATCAGCTCAAGAAACTGGGAATCAACCAGCCTTACCCAGCTATCTGGGAAGAGGTCCCTTTCCCTCCGAGGTACAAACCTCAGACTATGGCTCTCTTCGAGGGAAAAACATCACCAAGTCAGTACATGAACTATTTCAGTATGATGACGGTATTGCTACAAGGGAACGACGCCCTCCTCACTCGGGTGTTAAAAGGCTGCCTCTCAGGAGTAGCCTATCAGTGGTACCGTAGCTTGGCGGACAACTGCATTACTTCCTTTGAAGACTTCAAAGCTTTATTCTTCACGCGATTCTACGAAGGCGGAATGGACATGTCTATGTCCTCTCTCATCGAAGTCAAGCAAAGGAAAATGAGGACGTTCGCACCTTCGTCGAACGTTTTCGTCAGGCCACCTTACAGATGCCTCCGGGAGTTCCAGACTCCGCGTTAGTAGATATTTACAGGAAGAACCTCCTTCCCATAGTCTCGGTGTTTACAGGACCATATCAGTTCCATGAGTGGCCCTCGTTCATCATCTCGGCAGTAGCCGCCGAAGACAACAGTCGCAAGGCGCGCGACAATGGCATCATGATCTCCGCCTCCGACAGAGGCAAGAAGTCATCTCCCAGCAGCGACCATCTTCGCAGCTCCAAGGGGAAAGAAGCTCTGACGGTCAATACGTCCCGATAAAAGACTACGGCGACCACGCAGACGAGACCCAGGATTCCGAAGCCCGTCGAAGTCTACTCTTTTGACGACGACGATATCCCAAGTATATTCGAGTGTCTCGTCAAGAGCGACAAGATCACCCTTCCAGAGCTGAGGCGGCCCCAAGAAGTTGGCAGTACTGACGACCCCAAATACTGCATCTTCCACAGATACGTACACCACCCAACAAAGGCGTGTTACATACTGAAAAGGAAGATCCAGGGGTTAATCGATGCTAAGGCCATCACTCTGTACAACACCGAGAAGACGGTCACGGCCAACATAATTTCTCTACGGTTTGGCGATCTGCCTTCCGAAGAAATCATGGACGGTGTCACGCCTATTTCCCGGACCACGATGGACATCGTCAATCTTCCTCCAGCTAGGGATCAAAATCATGACCTGGTAACCCTGACCACCCGGCAGGGCGAGATTATGTGGGTTCATCCGGAGTTGGTGTCAGAGCTCGAGATGGAGACTAAAGCTACTAAAGCTACGTCTAGGAAAGGCTCCAAATGCAAACCATGCCATATGGTCACAGCTTCTTCGCTATCAGACGAAGATGAGGTACTTGCTGCAACCCGTTCAGGAAAAGCCTACCTCAACGACTACGGAGCAAGTCAGAAGGATACACCGGTGGACGCTTCAACTGCCAAACCTTCAGGACCAGGCCCCGTCGTACCAGAGGCCGGCCCTTCAAAACCGACGCCAGCGGACAAAGGGAAGCAAAGAGAAGTGCGCTTTGATAAACCTGTGAAAAACATTCCAAATAAAGGTTTTGAGAAGCCGTACAACTTCGACATCCTGGCCCAACTGGCTAATACACCGGCCAGGCTCTCCATCTTTGAGCTACTCAGGCTCTCCCAAGACACTCGTCTAGCCCTGAGCGAAGCGCTGATGCAGGCGAAGGCATGCTTGACCCAGCTCAAGTCCCCCGACGAAGAACCAGTGGCGTGTCCTCAATGCCACAGTGTGATAGAGGTGGTCCCAAATATCACTTTCACCCAAGACGATATGCTGTTAAAACATAACAAGCATGACAGGCCCCTCTATTACACCGGGTACATCGGTTCCATGGAGGTTGATCGGATTCACATAGATCCGGAGTCGTCGATCAGCATCATCCCTCATAGTCTGCTTAGACCATTGAGGATTCCTACCAGCGAACTGGCTTATACCACCACTACGATCGTGGGTTTCAACGCCGGAAGAAGTAAGCCGTTGTGGAAGATTCGCCTGAGGATCCAGATTGGCAACCTCAGATCGGTGGCCACATGTTACGTGATCGATTCGGAAGTGTCCTATAATATTTTGCTGGGGAGACTGTGGATCCACGACCACAACATCGTTCCTTCAACTCTGCATTAATATCTTAAATATGTAGACCCCCAAGGAATGGTACAAATGGAGGTTGCCGACCTAAACCCGTTTAAAGGAGTAGAATCCTACTATTCTGATGCCATGTTGTACTCTCAAGACCACACGGAAGAAGTGTCAGGCGAGACGGAGAAGGAATCCCACCGGGAGAACCCTCTGCCGCACTACCGCTGTCAATCAGAGTGAAAGGGCGAACCACTCGTCCAAAAGCCATGGAGCCTATGGCTATTCACCTGAACAAATCCAGGTCAGCGAAAAGAAGCAATTCTCCAGTGGTCACTCTGAACCAGAAGCCTCCACCTTTGGTCATCAACCTTCGGTGCAACGAGCAGCCGACCGATGTAAACGCAACCAGGAACGGGGTTCCAGATGATAATAAACGTCCTCTTTTCCAGTACGTTAATGCTCAAATTCCAAATCAGAAATCCACTCCCCATAACGAGGTAGAGCCCATGGCACGAAGATTCTTGGAAGTCATGCACTCCTACCATCCGTAAGTCTGGGAAGTAGCGTCATCATCCAACGTCGTCACAACATATGGGCCACAGGAAGATTCTATCTTTATTATCCCGCCTACCTGCAGCAGCCAGCGTTCAATAGTCTTCGGCCGCATGCACAATCAACCGGCTATCCAGGAAGATCCTTTCGATGACGATATTGGAAAAATACAGATTCATCGATACAGCCCGCAAGCGTTGAGGATCATGCAAAACATGGGCTACGACTTAGAGCGAAAGCCAGGCCTCAACCACGGAAGGGGCAGACGAACGCCGCTGCACGGCGACCCCCGCTATCAGCAAACCCATTTCGGGTTAGGATATGCCACCTCCCTTACGACTTCTAAGTCAGACGAGGACATCTTTTTCTCCTCCCAGGATGGCCCGTCGCCCTCCAACTCACCTGAAGCTCTCAAACAAGCATTATCAGCAAATATGGTGATGACAGATCCCTTCAAAGCAGACGAACAGGATTCTAAGCCGTTTGAGAACGACTCTTGGGCTCAACAAATGGATATGCAGTAGGAATTCCGCTTCGAATAGAGGGAACCTCCCACCAAAGACGAAGTTATCCAGGTTGACGTTGGGGGTGAACTTTCGCCAAAACCGATATTCATCAGCAGCAACCTCTCCCCAGCTGAACGGGAAGAAGTTATCCGGCTGATAAAAGAATATATCGACGTCTTTGCGTAAAATTATGAAGACATGCCGGGCCTTGACCCGAAGGTGGCTACTCATAAGCTCAATATATTGACCGACTCGAAGCCTATGAAGCAGCACCAACGCCGGTTTCGCCCAGACATGATGGACGCCATCGAAGCTGAAGTCAAGAAGTTGATAGCCTGCGGTTTCATCCGGAAAGAATAACATCCCGACTGGGTCGCCAACGTTGTCCCAGTCATGAAGAAGAATGGGAAAATATGTATCTGCATCGATTATCGAGATCTGAACGCAGCCTGCCCCAAGGATGAGTTCCCTCTCCCCATCACGGACATCATGATTGACAACACCTGCGGTTTTGAACGCATGTCTTTCATGGACGGATTCTCAGGATACAATCAGATCAACATGCATCCTGAAGACGAGAAGCACACTGCCTTCCGCACCCCGTTGGGAGTATATTGCTATACGGTCATGCCCTTCGGATTGAAGAACGCCGGGGCTACATATCAACGGGCTATGAGTGGCATATTCTATGAACATTTACGCAAAATAGTAGAATGTTACGTGGACGACATAGCCGTCAAGATCCGCCTCAAAAATGATCACATTCAAGACTTGAAGACGGTATTCGAGTTAATGCGCCAATACCAACTCAAGATGAACCCTACGAAGTCCTTTCTGGGTGTATCTAGTGGCAAATTCTTGGGATTTGTCATTACCGCTAAAGGCATCCAAGTGGACCCTGACAAAGTTCAGGCCATCGTAGAAATACGACCGCCCCGTAATCTGAGGGAACTCCAGGGATTTCAAGGCCGTCTGGCTTATATCCGGAGGTTCATATCCAACCTCTCGGGAAGATGTCAGCCCTTTTCGCATCTCATGAAGAAAGGTGTATCCTTCGTATGGGATGAAACCTGTCAGCAAGCATTCGAGGATATCAAACGCTACCTCACCAATCCGCCAGTCCTGGTGCCTTCTATTATGGGGAGACCATTCTTGCTGTACGTTCGAGCGATGGATCATTCTCTAGGAGCCCTACTCGCGCAGAAGAACGATGTGGGGCATGAACAGGCTATCTACTACCTCAGCAGGATAATGGTCGGAGCCGAATACCGGTACAATCCAGTGGAGAAAGAATGCTTGGCTCTGATGTTCGCTATCCAGAAGACGCGACACTATGTCACCGGCCAGACTATCCATATCATCTCCAGGATCAACCCTCTTCGAGTACTGATGAGCAAACCGAGTGTTCTTAATTCCCGACTTGCAACTTGGGCGATGCTGTTAACACCATATGATATGGTATACGTCCCGCAGAAGTCCATCAAAGGCCAAGCGCTGGCCGACTTCCTAGCTGCCCATCCGATCCCGGAGGCCTCCAAATTATACGAAGACATTCCCGACAAAGTCGCAGAATGTAATTCCGCAATGGAGAGTGACACGTGGTAATTATTCTTCGACGGCGCCTCCAGGACTGGTCCCCAGGGAAATATAGTTTTAGGGGTAGGAATCGTCCTGGTCACTCCTGATAAACTCGTCATCTAATGAGCATATTCTCTCAACGAACCCTGCTCCAACAACGTGGCGGAGTACAACGCTCTGTTAATTGGGCTCCAAGTCGCTAAAGAGCTGGGGGTCGAGTCCCTGGAAGCTTTCGGCGATTCTCTGCTTATCGTCAATCAAGTCAGGGGAATATATGAAGTCCGGAATCCAGACCTCATCCCCTATCACCAAGCAACGGTCGAGATAGCCATGACATTCAAAGGGTTCTTCCTAGAGCATGTACCTCGATCTCAGAATCTGGGAGCTGATGCCCTAGCCTGTCTAGCTGCGGATTTAGCCACTCCTATAAGAAGGCAGGATTCGGTAATCCTTCTTAACAGAGATTTATTCTGCGTAAAGAACAACTTTCACATAGAACGCAGCCACGCTGTGAACACGGATCCCCAGGGAAGAGACTGGAGAAGTCCCTTCATAGATTTCGTCGCATACGGAATCTTGCCAGAGGACCCCAAAGAAGCAGTATCCGTCAAAAGACGATCGTCACGCTTCTACTTCGATGCATCTTCATAGTGCCTATACCGCCGGACCTACGATGGACTGCTATTGAGATGTCTCTCTGACGACGAAGCACAGCAGATTATCCGGGAAGCTCACAACGGCATATGCAGAGCGCATCAGCCCGGTCCTAAGCTACAGGATCGTATAAGGAGAATGGGCTATTACTGGCCCACTATGATCACAGACGCGATCAACTATGCAAGACAATACAGAGCCTGTCAGGTTCATACAGACTTCATACATCAACCGTTTGAATATCTATATCCTACGGTTGCGTCCTGGCCTTTTGAAGCATGGGGTATGGATATCATTGGTCCTATTCACCCGTCTTCTTCCAGAGGTCACCGGTTCATACTGGCCATCACAGATTACTTCTCCAAATGGGCAGAGGCGATCCCTCTGGCTGAGGTAAAGGCGTCTGACATAATCAGCTTCATCAAGCATTACGTCATTTATCGCTTTGGGATTCCCCGAAGAATAATCCATGACAATGGGCCTCAGTTCATCAGCCAGGCGTTTTATCGATTTTGCGATAAAAATCGAATACATAATATTGCCTCTACGGCATATTATCCAGCGGCTAATGGTTTGGCAGAAGCTTTCAACAAAACCATCATCAAACTCCTGAAGAAGTTCGTCTCTTCGAACAAAAGAGACTGGAACGAGAAGCTGGACGAATGTCTCTGGACGTACTGCACAATGGTACGGACACCGACAGGTTGTACCCCCTTTTTACTGGTCTACGGAAGCGAAGCAGTTCTTCCCATCGAAATCCAGATCCCGTCGCTCAGGATAGCCGTGACTAATGAGCTGACTCGAGAAAAGAATGATCTGTTAAGGCTTTAAGAGCTGGAAGGATTAGACGAGAAATGCCTCCAAGCTCAACAGCGCATCGCGCTCTACCAAGCGCGTATTTCCAGAGCTTTCAACCATAAAGTAAAGGAAAGAGTGTTCAGAGTCGGCGAGCTAGTCTTAGCCGTAAGAAGGCTGATGATTCTCACTCACATGAGTAAAGGGAAATTTCAGCCCAAGTGGGAAGGCCCTTATGTGATCGAGAAAACGTTCTCGAATGGCGCTTACAGGATAGCCCAGCCTAATGGAGACCTGTTAATGGCTCCTATCAACGATAAATTCCTGAAGAGGTATTATGCTTAACCTCTACCCCAAAGTGGAATATAGCGAGAATCTCAAAATTCTGACAAAACTACTTCCCCAACGAAGCTAGTTAGGTCATATTCTATCATGTCCGTATGACCTCTGAATAGGTATGTCCTGCTAGAAGTTTATCGAGAGTTTATCACGTCCATACTACCTCTGATATCACTCTCACCCAAACCTGTCATTTACATTCCGAAATGATGGGTCCACAAAGTCAGAAAAGACTCACTTTATTTATTTCCGAAAAGAGCAAAATTATATTGGGTACATTATTGTGGGGGAGCAGTCAGATCGCGAATCAGCTTCGCCAGTGCAGCCACTCTCTCGTCCCTGGAAACCAAGGCATCAGCGCGAGCCTGTTCCAGCCGTGCCTTGGGAGTGTTCGTGAAGGACAGTTCGGCCCTTGCCCGAAGAGAGCCAGCTCGAGCAGCTTCTGTACGCTCCAGGTCCCGTCGCGCGGCGCTCAGTCGACTAGTCGCTACGTCTAGACCCGCCAGCGACTGAGAAGCCCACTCCTCTACCTGAGCAAGTTTCTCCTTCAACTTGCGAGCCCTTGCTGTGTTCCTTTCATGCTCGGATTGGCACTGCGTCTGAAGAGCAAGAGCCTCCTCCACGACGGCCTTTCTTTTATCCGTCTCCAGCTTACGGGCTTTGATAGAGTTATCCAGGCTCTCCAGCTGTTTGGTAAGTCGCGCAGTCATGGAGACGTATCTGGCCAGGACTTTGGCTTCAAAACTGCCACGAGTCAGCTGCAAGTATTCGTTAATAGGTTGCTCCAACCCATTAACCATCGCCTCCAGGGCGTCAGCTACCCCGGAATCGCCGAACTCTCTGACAGCCCCAATCGAAAACTGGGAAGCCGTCTTCAGTCGCTCAAAATCCAGATTCTTCGCCAACACTATTGATATCAGCGTGTTCAAATTGGCGTAGAAGGTGTTGGTATACAGCTCGGTCAGCGCAACCAGATCTGGTTGGACGCCAGGAGTGACCGCGATATGGGCAAGTTCCCCTCCAGGAATGATCGCAGACGAGGTGGCCACAACCGCCGTCTCGACAGGTGGTGCGACCAAAGAAGGCGCGACAACGACGGTCGAAGTCATCACCATACTCACAAGAGGAGAGGTCACGACGACGGGTTCGTCCTCCTCTTGAGGTGACGAAACTACTCCGGGTGTACTGGCCCCCGAAGACATTTTCTCCTCGAAGTCGAATGCCTCCGTATCATCGTCGGGAGCCCGAGCAGAGCCAGAATGCGCTTCAACGCTATACTCCCCGTGAAAGCCATCCCCTGAAAAGAGGACAAGAAAGTTGATATCAATATGATAGTAATCTTTCTAAGAGGAGACATAAAGATGACCTTTACCCGTAGCCAACGGTATATATGTCGCGTCTGCAGCCGATGTAGCTATATCATGCCTTAATAACGCAATACGAACTGTCATACCTGGAGAAGGAGGTGGGCCAACCGACATCGCCAGGAGCTCCACCAAGCCTCTACCGAGATATGTTCGAGGTTCGTCAGCTGGAACCTCGCTGGTCATGCTCACGGACACAGCAGGAGTTTCCTCCGTTGCTGGTCTAGAGGAATATTCTCCCATTTGCCTCGGCCACGCGGGCAATTTTATTCCACTACCGGAGGCAGTGGCAGCAACGGCATCCTCAAGCAGGAGTTCTGTGGCACCGCTAGCCGAAACTGAGGGTCCCTCTCCGAGAGGCAGGAAACCTCCAATCAAAGGGATATCCCTAACAGAAGAGGCAGCAGGTTCCTCTCTAGGAGCCTCAATGCCAGGAATCCGGAGAGGGCGATCAACCGTCTTCTTCTTCCTCTTGCGAGGGGAAGTCTACTTCGAAACAGGAGCCCTTCGCTTCCCAGAGACCGCCAAAGCCTCCGCAGGCGGAGGCACTTCACACCTCGGCACCGACACCAGAGACTCATCCTGAATGGCGGATTCCTCTCCCTCGTCAGATAAAACCGAGGGGACTTCGATCCTTCCCCCAGGCTTGGAAGAAGGCACCCTGAAGCTTCCACGCATGTCAAAATCGCGATGGAGGGTGTTGATTGCCACGTAGAACTGAGCATACGAATGGAGGATGCGCAGCTCTGTGGAGAGGGTGGCGACCGGCACGATGAAGATTGCTCCCGTGCAGCCCATAATGAAGTACCGCCATCCCCTGGCTCCATCAATGAGTCCGCCCCTGAACCTGAAGCTGGTGATGGCATTGCCCACGTGCAGCTGATCGTACCCAAACTGCCTGGCGAACCGACTGGTCAAGTAAGGCTCGAAGAAGCAGTGATCTTCGCTTCTATATAGCAAATGGGAGGGTCTGATGCAGACCAACCAATTAAAAGCTTCCGGAGAAAGATTGGTCTTTTCTTCGCCTAAATCCTCAAGCCTAATCCCCGACTGATTGTGATGTACATAAGGGACAGTGCAGAGGAGCTTCCAGCAATGACCGAGACTCAGCGCCCGTCGATAGTCCCCGACTGTGCTCACGTTCCAGAGGGAGTCCTTGTAGTTCAGCAAAAAACTACCCCCCGCGCTGCTACCAGGACCGGGAGACATCACCCTGGAGTTGTGGAGAATTAACCATCCCATCAAGTACAAGTATGGTAACTCCACCCGGGGAAAATCTCACGCCGAGCTTCATCGACAAGCAACCCGTCAGTCATGGCTCTCAGTCCAGCCTGTATACGGCACACCATGGCTCTCAGTCCAGCCTGTATACGACAAGCAACCCGTCAGTCATGACCAAACGGACGGCCGGCAATAGGATGTTCCGGTGAATGCGGTCCGCGGACGCGGTGCCAGGCACCACTACTCGACGCAGCCATAGGGAGAGAAAGCCAGCCAGCTTGGCTTCCTCAGACAAAGGCCTGCGGCAGCGCCTCAAGTAACTATAGGCCTTAGTGCCTTCAAGGTACTTTCCTACCCCATCAGCGAGGAACTGATCTAGAGCTTTGGCCTCCTCCATAAGATCCTCAACAACCTCGGCACTGAGCACGCCCAAATAATTCACGGGCTCATGCTTGTCCCCCGAGACCTTCACCGACTTGACGGCCCTAGCCCGGTGAAAGAAGAGATAGGACATCCATTTAGTGGTGTGAGCCAAGTCGGAAGGCTCATTATAAAAAGCAGTACACGCGAAGTAGTGGCACATCAGCTCCTGGTACACCTCCACAACCCGAGGGTCAGAGTCCTCCAACTCCCGGTTGGTGGGAACATACTCTTCATACGGAGTATCCCCCATCGGCAGTCTCGAGATCGCTGCCATTTCGTGAAGGGCCAACCCCAACTCACCCAGTGGAGTGGCGAAAGTCCCGGTGAGCGAAATGTATCGCTCCATCAACGCCAGATACAGGTTAGGGTTGGGAGGCAACCCAACACTCGTCACGCTCTCGGTGGCATACAGCCCAATGACCTCCAGCTCTCTCCGAAAATGCTTCATAGCCCAGTCAACTAGGCAAGTCCATCGGAGGTTTGTTGGGGTGATCCACCCATTGCACCGAGGATTCTCCTTGGGGTATACTCCCCCTCGCACTAAGAAGTCATTGTAGAAAGTCGGCAATTGACCGGCTGGATCACTGAACTGTCTTTACTCGGGACACTGTCCGGGCACAGTCCCCTGAACAACGTCACAACTCCAGAAGGGCGGCTGACAAACGACCCCTGGTCGGCTCCTTTCAGATGAAAAATCTTCCTCGGCTTCCCGTGAAGATCAGGAGTCAGCGTCCACGACATCCTCCTGCGATGAGTGGCATGGAAGAAAGCCGAGATGGGATAATCTCTCGGCATCGTGGGCAGATACAAGACCACGCTCTCAGCAGGGAAAACCCAAGGTTCTCTCTTGGGCTTCGTCTGGGACTGCTTGTCTATCATGTCCCCAAAGAAAAAGGCCGGCTTGATGTACTGCTCCCCGTCTACGTACGTTAGGGGCTCCCCGTTGATCATGCTCAACAGCATTCGCTCACCCTGAGCCGATATCAAGATCCCCCTTCCTTCAGGGTACTGAGGTCCGGAGATAGGAAATATCACGTGCGACAGATCCTCCAGGTAGTTCGAGTGCAGCATCCCGGCAGCAGAACCCATCACCTCAGCCAGTGGAGACTCCTGCAAGTCAACTGTAAAAATTACAAGGAAAATACGTCAGTACAAATCTTGCAAACGCAAAGGCTAAGAAACGACAGTCTGTGCTTTAAGCCAAGACTGTACAAAATTTGGTTATTTTACGCCGGGAGTCACATCCTGAAGCGTAATTTGCGGTATACTGTCCGTGCTTTACCCCAGACTGCTAAAATTCTAGTTATTATGCCGGAGGTCCCATCCAAAGCGTAAAACTAAAATTTTATATAGTATACACCAAGTCTTCGGCAACCAGAGCTTTTACGCTCATAACTGCGAAGACATGGAGTTTTTACGCTGACACATTAGAAATGTGGACGTAAAAGATAAAAACGTCTCCGTGCGTCATCTTCCTCAAAGAGGCTATCAGCACAGAAGACGACCTAGCGCGGTCACGTTCAACGTGTGCGAAAGATTTTTCGTCATTCTTTGTCATTCCCAATGGCTATACCTCTAAAGCCGGGTGCGCTACTCGTCGGCAGGATCCTTCGCTCAGAAGGAAGTTCACCTCGCTCGACCGAAGACTCTCTCGCCAGGGCCGAAGAGCGAGAAGAAGAGCCTACACTTTTTCCCTTAGCGGAGGAGGTCTGTCTCGACGCCATTACTGGAAACTTTGAGTGCTCGGAGAAAGTACGAGGGGAAAAACTTAAACAATCAAAGCTCTCTCTCGCAGAAGACGGATAAAAAGTTTTTCTCTCCAAAGCTTGGGATATATATAGAGTTCAGGTCGACTCCTCGAATCCTCAGGCGGCTCCTCGAAACCCCAACCAAATCTCACAAATTAAATATTTGGTTATGATTGGGTACTACGTCAGCCCACTACTCTCGAAAGACGGACAGTCAGCAAATTCGAAGAGTTTTTCGTGCAAAAGCAGGTCAGCGGTTCCTATGCTAAGGAGCTTTCTACGCTCGACAGCAACAGATCTAAGGTTTTACGCTCGTAAGCTACAAGTCTATAGTTTTACGCCCGGATGCCTTTGTGCTCGGTAGCTTTTATGCTCGAGAGGCCACAAACTTACGACTTTTTTACGCTCAGCAGGTACCAAATCGATGATCTCACGCTCGGTGGCGCTTAGTTTACGCTCGGAGGCAACAGATCCACAACCTCTATGCTCGGAAGATTTCTTTCATTCACAGGCTACAAATCTACAGTTCTACGCTAAGGAGCTTTCCACGCCCGATAGCAACAGATCTACGGTTCTATGCTCGCAAGCTATCAGTCTATGGTTTTATGCCCGGATGCCTTTGTGCTCGGTAGCTTTTATGCTCGAGAGGCTACAAACCTACGACTTCACCCTTAACAGCTCCAAATCGATGATCTCACGCTCGGTGGCTTTCTACACTCAACAGGCCTACGAACTCAAGATTTTTAGCTCATCTACACTACGGATCTCTGACTTTTCGCATATCCGAACAGCAAGGCGGTCGATTACAGGAGTTCACACAGAAGATACTCCTTCTTGACCTCAACGTATCCCAAGTACCCGAAGCATACAAGAGTTCAAATATTGAGAAATTACTCTTCTCGGGTCAATTGGAGGTTCATCCAGACCCCAGTCTGAATATCTTGTCTATCAAGATGGCAACTCAGTTAGACAGCCATTTCTCGACCCTATTCTAAGGGATTTTTCGAGAAATCATTCTTGAAGACGAAGTCTGAACAAAAATTCTACGCAGTTCCTCAGTCCTAGCAACAGGACAGTCTTAAAAATGTTCACAATGCTCTACAGCGTTCTATGGACTATTCGCTATGCGTAAAGGACAGGACCTAGCACTCTTTCTACAGAGTCAGCATAAAGAATCAGACGTGTCGAAGCTACACATATTCAGACTTCACAGCAACATATGGCAAAACGATCATATGCAGAGAAGAAAGACGATTCTTTTATTAAAGATTAAAGTCATGATTACATATGAGGGAAATCCAATCTATAAGGGTTTTCTTTTTATTTTCATGATTATATATGAGGGAAACTCCGTCAACAAAGGGGCCCCCTCATCATCGTCTGAAGATTGCCCAGAAGCTGTTCTGACAGGTTCTCGCAGGGGCACAATTCTTCATCCATCTTCTCCGGCGGTCAGTCAGTTCCAGCAAACTAATTGACATGGCAATGATCAACGGCGAGAGAACGACAGAGTTGGGGCTTTTATATCCCACGCTCCGTGTGCCATGACAGATTGAGTTGAGATATTTTACTCAACTCAATGCCCGAGGTCAGAGCTAGTCGCTGCTCTCACTCCCGGAGGTAACAGGAGAAGACACCGCTTGCAAGCAGTGTGGTCCAATACGACCCTTCCCTTCTCCTGGAAGAACAGCCATATAAAATTGCTGATTATCCCGAGCAAGGGAGGCTAAGATATCCTTCCACGATCCATCATTGCAGTGGACACTTGCTCGAAGATGCCGTCTTTTTTGGCTCCTTATACGCTGGAAGAACATGATCTCCTTCTTCCTCAGATCGACCCGACGAACTCCGGCGATCATCTCTGCGTGGTGATGGGAATGTGGGGAGAACAGGTTAACTCCCCCAGCCTTTTTATAGGCGAAAGGGGTCACACCGGTCCCCAATAAATCCGCCATAAAGTCGACATCGACCGTTTCAACGCTCCATTCAGAAATATTTCGATTCACAAGGTGCGGTTCATGCTTCATTCAAAGTGTTCCAACTTCCGAGAAATTTGAAAGCTTTGAAGGGGGTCTTGTAGAAGCATGAAAAATACGCTGGATGACTATACGCGGCATATCGGTGCAAAGCAGCGTAGGCAAAGTCCTTAAGAGCCATCAAGCGTGCAACAGAGCCTTTTTCGCTAAAACGGGACATGAAACATAAAAGCTCAAAGGACCATCCGCATAAGGCAGTACGTCCAAGCCGCTTCAGCGTAAACAGGGTACTTCATCGCCTCCAGGGCATAAAACTCCTTCCCTTTCATACGCAGCATTAAGGTGTACAAGAGACGCTTCGTATTCTCTGCAATGAACCTGTCAGAGCCTGCAATGAACCTGTCAGAGCCTGCAATGAACCTGACGTCTGGACTTCTGGCAAAGGGATACGGCTCGACTACCCAGGCGACGGCTATAATAATGGCACAGCACTGCGACCCAGGCTGTCAAATACCGCCATCCCCTTCGCGTAAACTGCTTTTTCAAGCATGAAGGGATACGCTGCCTTATTTTACACAGGCAAAACGTGAGCTGTTTACGTTCTGCAGTAGACAAACCGCCTGCTACGCCAAAAACTGCACTCCGTACGGGGTTCGAGGCACGTCTCTTCGTCTAATGCACAGAGCGGTGACAGTTTTTCGAGGCACGCCTCTGCGACTGATGCGCAGAAAGGGTTGCAGACCGTCAAAGAATACGCCTCCACATTTAATGCACAGGATGGTGGCAAATCTCGGCATTTAATGAAAGAGATTTGATTATATCTTCAAAAGCCATAATTTCGGCTAAGACGTCCATATCAGTACTGTGGTACGGTACGCAGCGGCTTCTACGCCCATCCGGCCTCTGTGCTCATTCGACTTCCATGCCTGCTCGGCCTCTGTGCCCATTCGTCTTCCAAGCCAGTTCGGCCTCTGTGCCCATTCGGCTTCTATACCTGCTCGGCCTCTGTGTCCATTCGGCTTCTATGCCTGTTCGGCCTCTGTGCCCATTCGGCTTCTACGCCTGTTCGGCCTCTACGACCACTCGGCTCCTACGCCTGTTCGGCTTCTACGCCTATTCGACTTCCATGCCGGTTTGATAACTATTTGGCTTCTATGCCATGGTGACAGACATTTGGCTTCTATGCCAACCTCTTCTACACAATGGATACCTACCTACGTGGCTTTTACGCCATGATCTTCGTAGCAATTGTACGCGTTGTGTCCCTTAGTTGGACCCGCGTCACACGCTCGTTCAAAAGATCATCTATACGCAGGCATTGGTTACTTTAACCGTTGTGTAAAAGGGTGCTGTACTTTCCACTCCTCGGTTGTTACACCGACGGAGTGGTCACTGTCACTAAAACTCTATAAATAGAGACCTCTATCAATGAGGAACAGGGTCGAAAAACTTCAAACTTGAAGATCGAACCAAAGGTCGACAGATTGGAAGATCGAACCAAGAGGAGATTGGGAGATCGAACCAGAGAGAGAGTCCGGAGCTAAGGCAAAGAGCAGGGATCGACGACTTTGGCATCGTGCATCCACCCTCTTCTGCAACCTTCAAAGCTGCTTCCTGTCTTCTACGGCAATTCTTCAATATTGTGTGGTCCAAAGGCTAAAGTGATCGACTGCAGATCAGACACCTATAGCAATATCTACCCAGATTAAATAAATTATACTCCCATATCCTCGTATAGGATCAAATTGTATAAGTTTGTTTGTAAACAAAAGAAGGCCGGCTCCGTGTAAGCCCCACATTGAATACATTTTCCATTCTTTCGTTTAACACCACAAACAACAACATGTCTTCTACTAGCTACCATTCTAGGCTTCAACATTGGAAGGAGTAAACTGCTGGAAAAGATACGCCTAAAAATTTAGATAGGCGATCTATGTACTGAAGTCACATGCTATGTGATTGACTCTGACGTATCTTACAATGTTTTGCTGGAACGACCATGGATACACCCGCATAAAATTTTACCCTCCACTCTACATCAATGCTTAAAATATGTGAATAATAGGGGATAAGTTAAAACAGAGGTAGCTGACCTCAACCCATTCAAAGGTGTCAAAGCCTATTTCACTGACTCTGTACTCTATATCCTGGAGTATATGAAAGAAGAAGCTAATCAAGCTAGTGATGAAGCTGAAGACACCCCAAAAGAAGAGCCTTTGATAATCTGATTCAAAGGATGTACTACTCGCCCAACTCCTTCGAAGCCTTTCGATATCAACATGCACAAATCATCTTCATTAGTCATCAACCTTCGATGCAATAAACAACCAACACTGGAGAATGAGCCCCTTGTTATCGACCTTCGTCGTAACAAGCAACCAACATCAATAAATCAACCTCTAGTCATCAATCTTGCCAACCCTCTTATCAAGGCTGAATATTCAGCTGACTATGTGGAAATGAAAAAATCTTGTATTTCATGAATAAAGAAGACACTACTTCGCACTACGTTGATGTTGAACCCTTTGATGAAATTTTTTTGGAGACTCTTCATCTCCACGAATCTCTTTCCATACCCATGGCATCCTTATTTCTATATAGTTTATTATATGAACAATATGAGAATGCATACTTTATAGTCCCAGCAAGATACGACAAGCAACGTCAGATAATTTTTGGCAAAACTAGAAACAAAAGAGGTATGCAGACTAATAACTCTGACGAGGATATTGGGAAGATACAATCATATCGTTACAGCTAATCAGCCAAGAACATTATGCTAATGATATAGTACAACTTAAAATTTGGTTTGGAACTAAATTATGGAAAAGGCAAACAGACTCCTAAACACCACTGCTCTCCAAAAGGCAAGCCAAAAATAGACTACCAACGGATTAATCATGGTTTGGGATACGTTAAACCACCAACAAAGTCATGAAAGTTTAAAATCGGAAGAAAAGACGCATTCCCATTCCTCTGTCTCGTCATTGGGGGATTCTGACGGAAGCATGGGTGACGTATTCAAATAGGCTTTCTATGTAAATATGGTGTCAACTACCTCAGATGATAAAGACGTTGAAATATTAGAACCATTCGAGAATAATCAATGGGCACAAGAAATGGATACTCAATGGGAGCTTCGGTTTGAGCAACATGAACCACCTACAAAGGATAAAATAGTCCAAATTGATGTAGAAGAAAAATCTTTCCCAAGACCAATCTTTATTAGCAAGAGTCTTACCAACACTCTTTACTCTAGATAATAAAGGAGTATATAGATATCTTCGTCTGGAGTTACGAGGATGTGCTTGGCCTAGATCCTCAAATAGCCATACACAAGCTCAATATTCTTTCGAATGCTAAATTGGTAAAATAGCAGCAACGACGATTCTGTCCGGATATATGGATGTAATTGAAGCAGAAGTCAAGAAACTCATAATATGTGGTTTCATTCGAGAAGAGCAAGATCCCGACTGGGTAGCCAATGTCGTTCCAGTCATAAAGAAAAATGGAAAGGTCTGGGTCTGCGTAGATTATCGAGATCTGAACTTAGCATGTCCAAAAGACAAATTTTTTCTTCCTATCACAAACATCATGATCGACAATACATGCGGATTTGAACGTATGTCCTTCATAGATGGGCTCTCTGGATATAATTAAATTAAGATGTCACCTGATGACGAAAAATATACTTTATTTCGTACACCATTGGGAGTTTACTATTATACAGTCATGCCCTTTGTCTTGAAGAATGCGGGTGCAACGTATCAACGAGGCATGAATACAATTTTTCAGAAGCATTTACGAAAATTAGTAGAATGCTACGTGGATGATATTGCTGTCAAAAGTCTTCTTAAAGATGATCACCTTCAAGATTTGAAGATTGTGTTCAAATTGATGCACCACCACCAATTGAAGATGAATCCAACTAAATCCTTTCTAGGAGCCTCCAATGGCAAGTTCCTCGAATTTGTTATAACTTTTAAAGATATTCACATTGACCCCGATAAAATCAAAGCTATCCTCGAAATGCAGCCTCCACATAATCTTAAAGAACTTTGTGGCGTGGAAGGCCGTCTGGCATACATTAGAAGATTCATCTCCAATCTCTCGGGACGATACCGACCATTTACTTAGTTAATGAAAAAAGGCAAATCCTTTGTCTAGAACGGAGCATGTTAACAAGCCTTCGACGACATCAAACGATATTTTACAAATCCGCCAGTTCTGGTGTCTCCGATCATAGGGAAACCCTTTTTGCTGTATGTTCAAGAAATTGATCGCTCTCTAGGACCTCTTCTTGCATAGAAGAGTAACGAAGGCCATGAAAAGGCGGTCTATTATCTCAGTCGTATGATGGTCGGCGCTGGACATCGATACAATCCGGTGGAAAAAGAATGCCTCGTCTTGATGTTTGTTATTCAGAAGATACGACATTAGTGCCAGGTCAAACCATTCATGTCAAATCCAGAGTAAATCATCTCCAGATATTAATGACTAAGCCAAGCACACTCAATTTTCGTTTAGTCACATGGGCAATGTTGCTATCACCTTATGGTCCAGGCGTCGAGGACGCGAAGGTCGCGGGAGGAGAGGAGGTAGCCATGGTGGTCAAGGGGGAAGACGGAGGCAAAGGGTTGGTAGTTAAGGTGGTGGTGGTCGAAGAAGGAGATGGGTTTGGGGATGCTGGAGTTGATGAGCCATGAGATCCTGCAAAAGTTGCAACTCTCCGATATTTGGTGTATGTGACTGTGAGTCTCTCTCTCTCTCTCTCTCTCTTTCTCTCTCTCTCTGGTGAAGTTTGGAGGGAGGGAGGAAGGAATCATGCACGAATCATAAGAGATGGAAAAATTTGCTTTCTTTCTTCAACCGATTGGAATTGTTGCTTCCTTCCATTGGCTATCTATAGTTTTTATTTTTATTTTTATTTCCAGATCTGAATGGATTTATAGTTTCGGGCACTTTCATGTGCCCGTGTCGTATCGTGCCATGTTCTATGTAAGATAAGGAGTACTTCTTCCTATGTTGAATATAAGTTGTATGTGATCATGTTCTCTATAAGATAAGATGTGAGTAAATTATATATTTTGTGTGTGATCATTAATATTGAAGAACTATTTAAAGCTTTAACAAAAGCTATTAGCACATTTCTCTTTGTAATATGATATTATTTACAATTTTGGGACTTCAATGAGTGAGAGTCAAAAATATTTTCATTAATATAACAGAACAAAGTTCTATTACTTTGCAATATCACTACAAAAAAATGATCATTTACGGCACGCGAAATATGCTGTAAAAGATCTTTTAAGACGTACATTTTGGTGCGATAAAAGACCATGCCGTAAATGACCATATTATTTATGGTGTGCATTTGAACGCTGTAAATAACCCTCTCCATCTTTTTTACAACGTTCAAATGTGTGCCGTAAATAATATGGAGAGGGTCATTTACAGTATTCAAATACGAGTCGTAAATCATATGGTCATTTACGGTATGACCTTTTACGACACCAAAATGTACGTCATAAAAGATATTTTATGGCATGTTTCCCATGCCATAAATGATCATTTTTATTGTAATATGGCCATGGAAGATGACACCTGGCAACTATTCTTTGATGGCGCATCAATAATAGGACCCAAAAGCAATAGAGTAGTTGGATTTGGCATAGTCCTAGTATCTCCTAATAAACTACTCATTGATCGAACATATTCTCTCAGTAAACCATGTTCCAATAATATGGCAGAATACAATGCTCTACTCATTTGTCTCAAATTAGCTAAAGAATTAGACAAAGAATATCTTGAAGTCTATAGAGATTCTAAGCTGATAGTCAATCAGATCAGGGAAGATTACAAGGTTCCGCATGAATACCTCATCCCTTATCATCAAGCAGCAATCGAACTGGATTTTACCTTCAAAGGATTCTTCATCGAATATGTGCCTTGATTACAAAATATGAAAGCAGATACTTTAGCCGGCTTAGCAGCATCATTGGTCGTTCTCCTAAAAAGACGACACTCAATTACGCTAATAGGACGAGAATAATTCTATACAAAAAATAACTTGCACGTTGAACAGAGTTACGTCATATATTCAACCCCCATGGATAAATATTGGAGAGACCCTTTTTATAGACTACGCTGCTTATGAGATTCTTCCAGAAAATCCCAAAGAAGTTACTTCTACTAAAAGATGCTCACTCTGATTCTACTATGACACCTCATCCAAAATATTATATCGGCGTTCTTATGAGGGATTGCTGCTACGTTGTCTTTTCAACCCTGAAGCTAGACAATCACTACGTGACGCTCATGATGGCATCTGTGGAGCACATCAGCCAAGTCCTAAATTACAAGACTGCCTCAGAAGAATGGGTTATTATTGGTCTACCATGGTGGCAGATGTCGTAGATTACACTCGTAAATGCAAGTTATGCCAAATCCATGCTGATTTTATCCACAACCAACTAGTTCTTATACCCTATAGCTTCCTCCTAGCCTTTTGAAGCTTGGAGAATGGATATTATTTCTCCAAATGGGCAGAAGCAGTCTCGCTCATCGAAGCAGTCCCGATCGTCCGATTATCCTATCTTCTTCTAGCGTATATCGGTTTATACTTGCAAAAACTGATTACTTCTCTAAATGGGCAAAAGTAGTCCCACTCATCAAAGTTAAGACATCCAACGTAATTAACTTCATCAAACACCATGTTATCTATTGTTTTGGTGTTTTCCAGAGGATAATACATGACAATAGGCCATAATTCGCGAATCAAGCATTTTATCGATTCTTTGACAAGAATTGAACCCAGAATGTAGCATTTACGGCCTACAGTCCAGCAGCCAACGGCTTAGTGGAAGCCTTCAACAAGACCATAATCAAACTCTTTAAAAAGTTTGTCTCATCCAACAAACGTGATTGGAATAGAATACTCGGGGAGTGTTTATGGGCTTATCGTACAACAGTTCAAACTTTAACTGCTTGTACACAATTCCCTTTGGTCTATGTATGTGAAGCAGTTCTTCCGCTCAAAATCCAGATACCTTCTCTAAGAATAGCCATTTCTAATAAGCTAACAGAAGAGAATAATGATCGATTGCGCTTGCAAGAATTAGAAGCATTGGATGAAAAGCACATGTACGTTCAACAGCGTATCGAACTATACCAAGCACGTCTTTCCAGAGCTCTTAATCGAAAGGTCAAGAAAAGAATATTCTAAGTTGGTAAATTGGTCCTTACAGTAAGGAGACCTATGATTATAACTCATAAGAGTAAAGACAAATTTTAAGCTAAATGGGAAGGTCCTTACGTGGTAGAGATAGTATTCTCGAATGGAGCCTACAGGCTCGCTATGCCTAATGGAGAATTGATAATGATGCTTATTAACAAAAAATTCCTTAAGAAGTATTATATCTAAACACGACATATTCTTCTCCATATCCAGCAGATTAATATAAGATGTACAGCAAATATATATTTTTAATCTCCAGTAACTCGTAGCCTACATGGCCTCTCAAACTTTTACCTATATTCATTCTTGAATAAGACATAGGTAATGGGTCCTCAAAGTTTCTCAATGGGACAATACTCATATCCAACAGAATACTCTCATTAAGATTATCTAAACAATTTTCTCCAACAAAAATATTTCATTCTTAAAGCCTAGTTATTTTAAGGATATCATATTCCTGATCCCTAGTTGGGTTGGGAATAATCTCACATGTTTATTCACCAGTCAATAAGTGTAATATGATTCGTGTCCATTTAACCTCTGAATCATATTATATTTATTATCTCCTAAATAGAAGACAACAGTTCGTCCTTGAACTAATCTTTATTCTCTTCTCCAGTGGAGTAATCTAGTGAGCTATCACGTCCACATAACCTCTGATAGTATTGCATCCTGCAAAATTTATCATTTGTACTCAGCATGAGTATGCCTTGAGTGATAAATCTACCAAATTCTCCCACAGAGTTATTCTGCCATGTCCATAATACCTCTGAGTAGATATATATTCAATAGGTCTCGATTTGAAAGTATCACTAAGGTAAAACAAAATTTATTTATTGATAGAAAATGAGGAAAGGACAAAACAAATACTTAAGGAGAAGATGGGTCAGAATCTTCCAAATTATTTACAAATATAGCAAGACCATGAAGGATGCAGACGTCGAAATATGCAAATGTTCGACGGGTAGTCATTATTCTGGCCTGATCTTCACTACCAGAAAAAGTCAAATTAGCGACGTAAAGAAATGTCGCTAAATGACAAATAAATGTCGCTAATCACTTTTAGCGACATAATTAGCGACGTTTAACAGAAGTCAAAACTCAGCTAGTCGTTGAAAGGAAAAACATCCCTAAATGTTTCTATACCGACGTTTTTTAGCGACATAAATATGTCGCTAAATTAGCGACGTTTAGCGACGCAACGTCGCTAATTAGCGACGTGCTCATCAGTCGCTTAACGTCGCTAATTAACGACTTATATAGCGACGTTACAGCGACATCTTTAATGACCTAGAATACTGTCATGTCAGCAAGTTGCGACATACAGCAATATTTTTAGCGATATTTTTAGCGACGTCATTAGCGACGTGTAGTAACGTCGCTAATTAGCGACGTATTTAGCGACGTGTATTAACGTCGCTAAATATCGCTAAAAATATCGCTAATTGTACAGTAAAAACATAAAAAAATGAATACTTAATTATTTACAAACTATTATTCGTACAATTTATTAATTCACAATCTGTACAAATAGACCAGGAGCAACCCTCCGTTGAATTTCCTGGATATGCCGACCCCATTGGGTTGAACACTCAACACCGGTAAATTAACATATATTTAATATGAATAATATAATAAAATTTGAAGAAAATAAAATATCCAGCAAATATCGTCGTAAAGAATACAGCAAATATTCTATACAATGAGTCTCATCCTAAATAATACAAAGAATACAAATATCCAACAAATATCCATGCAAATATCTATACTACTACGGATCTGCAAGAGGATGACCATCGGCGCGCATGAAGGATAAGAACAGATCATACTGCTCTCGTGAAATCGACACCGATGTCGATGGAGAAGGCAGTGACGTCGGTGGAGTCTGTGTCGATGTAGGCGCACCAGGAGGACGTATCCGCTCCAAGTCTGTGAGTCGCTGGTTGTAAGAATACATGGTAGATAGCAGCCTCGTACTACTATAAATCATTGAATCCTGCATCATCGTCAGCCTCTCGCACATGGATAGCTGTGATGCCTGCAGCTTCGTCACGCTGCGCTCTGTCGAGGCTCTAAGATCATTTGTCAAATCCTTGAGCTCCGTGAAGCTGCGGTCGAGCATATCGAATCGTGCGATGAGCGTCGGATCGTCCGCCTGCGGCTGGGACCAGGGCTGCTCCTCCATCCTTCATAGCAACTCATCACGGAGAGACGCAATCTGATGGTCAACGACCTCCTGGACACTGGCCGACGACTGCGAGGGCTGTGGGGAATGCACACTTGTCGGGGAGGCCCTAGATAACATGGTCGCGTACCGTAGTACGTACCCCTCTGGAGACCACCAGCGGCGGTCACCCACATGTTGTCCGCCGACGAAGCTGGAGCGGGCTGCGAGGAAGTACCAGCCTCTCCAGCTGTAGGTGCACTAGCAGTCGCCCGCCCACGCAGCCTAAGATACTCTGCCTAGAAAAGTTTGGATACTCGATAATTGCCTAAGTTATATTAAAATTAACACAAAGTAAAGTAATACTTACATAGGTCTACAAGGCCCTCTCATCAATGAGATTTTCGTCCTTGCGATGGGTGGCCAAGAAGACGGTCACCATGTTTGCATCCTCACCCCTCTGTACCTGTTAAAAATATATTATTTAGTACTAAACTTAAATATTTTTTTCTACTACCATTTTATCGTACTTATATTAAAATAATATACCTTAAATAAAAATATACCAAACGACAGAAATATTCCGTCATCGGAATTGAGCCGCCACACCACTTGGCAGCATTCCGCCTAGCTGCCTTGGCCTTCTCAAACCTTTCTTTGTAGCTCGGATCGTCGAATCTAACCATCATCGCAGTCCACTGCTTAGGCGTGATCCAACCTTGGATCAATTTTCCAGCACGATCACGAGCCTTCTAGTCATCCAGAGCATCACGGATAAGCTTGGCGGCAACGGTAGAAAACAGCCGCTCGATCAACTCGGCCCGGTATGGAGGATAGAAATACGTTTGCTACAATAAATAATTTAGTAAGTGAGCATCACGGATAAATTATATAATATGCATAAATTAGAGGATTTATATCATATACTTTTGCCTTGAAGTGCGTAAACCAGAATGCCTTTCTCTCCTCTGGAGCTTCAGAGTAGTTGATCCAAGGGCCACCGTAGTTGTTCCTCAGAAATAGGCCCAGGCGTCTCTGAACCGACGATGGACGATATATATACAGAGATAATTATTTTGATCAAAAAAGTCAATATATGATGAATAAAGAAATACACGATATATATGATGTTAAAATATCTAATTGACTTACTTTGTACCGTCGGCCCAAATCTCTGTCCTCGTCTCCTCTGGAGGTGCGCATGGAGGATCTTGCTGATGCTGGGACAACGTCGGCACGACCTCCTCTACATGCTCATTTGTCTTTATGGTTCCGTCAGTAGGAGGAACGCTGGACGAGGGAGTACTATCATGCCTAGAAATACTCGTCCCAGGAGTGATACCACGTAATGTCGTCGCAGTCGGAGATGTGACTGATCGATATACTGGAGTACTGGGTGACGATGATCCGGAACCAACAGTAGGCAGTACCGGAGGAGCACTCTGTCTACCTCGGGACCTGTCGAATCCTTTGCGTCGTCCTGTCATACCTGATAACAACATATGATGAATAAAGAAAAACACAACTATATAGTACATTCTACAGTCAAAATGTGATGCATATCTCACAGCATTCTACAGTCAAAATATAATACATATATTCGTCAAAATAGTATATTCTACAGTCAAAATATAGTTATATTATATAAGCAAAATATTTTATTTTCAATCATCTTCAGAAAATTTATCTTGTTCGCCTTCCTCGTCCTCCTCTTCCTCTTCCTCCTCCTCGTCTTCACTTTCATCTACTTCGTCTTCATTTTTGTCTTCTTCTTCGGATAATTCTATATCTTCTACATTATTACTCGTGTAATGAGTAACTTCCGTTGAGTCCACATCTACAATATTTGTTATAAGAGGTAGATCGTCCTCCTGATAAGCTATTTCGTCAATATCAAAGGTATTTCTAGCTTTAGTCTTGCATACTGCCCACCAATCTGACCTCGCTGTCCCCCGTCTAGGATAAGTTGTGAAGTACACGAGTTGAGCCTAACTTGATAGGACAAATGGTTCGTAGCCTTGATATCTACGCTTGTAGTTTATATCCACATGGCCATGCTTGTCAATTTTCCAACCTTGATCTTGAATCGAATTAAACCATTCTGTAACTACCCAATTCTAGAAAATAGGGTTATTTTATTTTTTTATTTGGTAAACTGTGTATTGTATTTAAATATTTATGTTTATATTTATTTAGTGCTTGTATTATTTTTTAATGATTGTTTTAGGGTTTTGGCTAGCCTGGACCCATGTCAGACCCTAGTGGACCCATGTCCGACCCAGCCCACACCCTTGTGAGGATTATTTTGGGGCTTAGAAATATTTATTATATTTTTAGTGGGTTAGTGGGAGAGATTTGGAGCTAGTTTGAGTGCTTTTGGAACCCGAAACCCGAAACCAAGTCAAGTAGGGACGTTTTGGGAATTTGGAAACTTGTGTAACCCCTTTAATTAGGTGGCCGGCCCCTACCTACCCCCCCCCCCCATCCCGTGAGAACCAGCAACCAACAGCTCTTCTTCATATTCCACTTCTTCTTCACTTCTTCTTCTTCTCCACTTCTTCTTTCTTCTTCCTTCTTCTTCAAGGTGAGTCCTTCTTCCATTTTTCTTCCTTCTTTCTTCCATTCCTTCTCCTTATGCTAGCCCTAACCTTGCTTTTTCCCTAACCTAGGTGTGTGGAGCCTAGATTTAGTGTGGAGGCTAGAATTGGAGGCTTGGAGCTTGAGGCAGGTGGTTCCAAGTAGATCGGGGACTTTGGCCTTGGGATTTCAACTTCCAAGAGGTAAACCCTAACTTTTCCCTTGCTAATTATTTTTATGTAGTGTAATTAGTGTTGTAGAACCTTCCTAGACCCTAAGCCTACCCGTGGGAGGAAGTTGGAACTAGTTTGGTTGAGTTTAGAGACTTTGACATTAGGTTTTGTGTCGAATTCGGATGGAATCCAAATTTGGCCCAATTTTGGGTGAGATCCTAGGTTAGACGGACCTAGGTAGACGTTATCGGGTGTCTAGAGGGTGAGTGCGTGTCTCTGTTTGGACACGGGAAGTTGTGTCGCGGAGAAACGGGCGTTTCGGGCGAAATTGGGGTTTTTCGTCGTCGCCGATTCTAAGTGCGTGTGCGTTTTCGCCACGAGCCTAGAATCGACGCGGAAGCACTTTTTCTAGGATCTAGGTATCTTTTAGAGCGCGTGGGTAAATTTTGGGCCGATTTTGAGTTCGTTTGGTGTGCGTTTCAGGAGGTTTTCCGAACCGCGCACCACGTATTCGTCGAAATGACCGAACGGCCGTTTTGACTTAGTTTCCTCGTTTCGGGCTTGTGCGCGCATTGGGTTAGTATCGGGGAGTGTGTGCTAGAGTTTTCGAGTTATATTTTATATATTTTAGGGTATTGGTGAGTGTCGGGGTCGTTGGGCGTGAGAGGGGCGTGTTCTTTGTGTGTTGTGTGCATTATGTGGTGGTTGGATATATGTGTATATATATATATATATTTATATATATATATAGGTGTGTTTATGTATATATATTTATATATATATGTGTGTATTTATATCTATGTGCTTGTGTGTGTATATGTTTATGTGTATATATATATGTATATGTGTAAGTGTGCTTGTGTGTGTATATGTATATATATATTTATAGGTGTATGTGTATATATATATATATATTTGATAAGTGTGTGTGTATATATATATATAAATAGGTTCTATATATATATATATATAGCTATTTATATATTTATATGTGTGTGTGTGTTGATGTGTGTTTAAGAGAGTGTGTGTGTATTAGTGTGTTTGTGAGTGTGTTAGTGTGAGTGTTAGAGAGTAGAGATAAGTGTGTATATATATATCTATCTAGTAGTATATATATATATAGTTGTATGTGTGTATATATATATATAGGGTGATATATATATGTATAGGAGTGTGCGTGTGTGTGTTTGTGTGTAGGAGGGAGGGGGTTCAGCCACTGCAGCAGGGAGCTACAGCAGCAGTAGAAGGAGCAGCCAGCAGCAGCAATAGCAGCATAAGGAGTAGCAGCAGCAGGAATAAGAAGCACCAGCAGCAGCAAGAATAACAGGGAGCAGTAGCAGCTAGGTAATAGAGGATAGATGGGTAGATAGATTAAATAGATAGATATATAGATATCTAGATAGTTGGATAGCTAGATTGATAGCTAGTTAGATAAATACATAGTTAGATAGATAATAAGTTAGATAGATAGATAGATAGATAGATAGATAGATAGATAGATAGATAGATAGATAGATAGATATATAGATATCTAGATAGGTATTAGATATATATCTATATCTATATGTATATATATAAATACATATAGTTAGATAGGTAGCTAGATAGTTACCTAGATAGGTAGATGGATAGTTAGATGGGTAGATAGATAGCTAGATACTTATATATATATATATATATATATATATATATATATATATATATATATATATATATATATATATATATATATATATATATATATATAGATAGATAGATATCTATATACCTATAGTATATATATATTTATGTATAGGTTGGGTAAGGTAATGGGTATTGGTATATGTGTGTGTATATATATATATAGGTATATACATACTTAGATATATATAAATATGGTAGATATATATATTTCCTAGCCTAGATTAATAACTAGGTGTATAATTATTAGCTAGATAGCTAGTTAGAGGGGTTTGAGAGCGGTATCTCAATACCTTGAGATATCCAAGGTATTGAGTTTCGAGCGGGATATTTGAGCATTAGCCTAGGAAATATTTTGGAATAATTTTTATATGCTTATGTATATATATTTACGCGTGCTAGCATAGGTTCTAGCGGGTTTAGGCGGGGTGCGTGGCCTAGGGCGAGGTATCGGATACCGAGGGTATCCCGGTATCTCGATTAGGCGAGTTTATGAGTTTTCTAGCTTAATGAGCTCGGTTTGACCTAGAATTTCAGGGGCACCCTAGTTTGACCTAGCTTTGACCATAATTGTCCTCGTTGACCGTAAAAGTCAACATTTGACCTAGTTTTGACCTAGAGTTGACTTTTTGGACCCCGGGTTGACTTTTTGACCCGAATTTCACCGGTTTGACCCGTTCGACCTAGAATAGCCCTAGAAGCCTATTTTTAATTATTTTATATCAGTTTAACTCCTTAGAACCCTGTTTAATTCTGCTTTTTGCATTAGGTTCTTGCGACACCGGTCCGGATCTCGATCCTCATCAGTTGCTCAGGACATCAGACGAGTACCTACCTCTGATAGTTTTCATTTCATGATAGCGTGTATATCACCTGTTCTAGAACTGTAATACTTGATTCTTACACATTGTTACACGAGCTGGTACTAGTGGATCCCGTCATGAGATGCTATCCCCCTTACCGTGTTCAGCGGGGACTCTATCACGTGTATTTCATCATGTGCTTCGGGTATTGATTCTCATGTGCTATCATGTGCTTCTTGTGCTCTCGCCTTTATGTGCGCGAGCTACTTATCATATACGTAGCGTGTTGTGGTTGGATCCAATGGTATTAGTGGGGGAGGGGAGTAGGAGTTGGTTATGTGATCAAAGCCAAACAGTATTTATGTGTATGTCGGTTATGCAACTCACGTATAACGGAGTTATCGTAGTATTTTTCATGTGCAACCTAAGCCGATCACATAACGAACTTGTGCTCGAGGCACTTGGCTAGTATTCATGTTTCTCACCTGCATTTACTTTTCTACTACTTGTATTGTTCTCCAGTTTACATTGCAGCTACTTATTGTGCTCTAGCATATATTTATTTCCTGTGCATCTTGTATACTTTTCTATTGCTCGTCATATACACCTTACCATGTATTTGGAGTTGCTTTCAGAGTTATGTACTTTGCTCCAGTCCTGACTGGGCATATTTTTTCCAGAGGATCCTGAGGACTATTGCCCGACGTTCTACGGGCCGGGTGTTGACGACTGTTGTGACCCCGTGATCGCGGAGGAGTGCGCCGAGGAGACGCCTATAGCGCCCTAGTTAGCTAGGTGGGTTTCCTGGGATGTTTCCAGTTGTTATTTTTGGATGATTGTACTTATTCTTTTGATGTTGTGAGATGTTGTAGCTATTTTGGCCTTGGGCCGTATTATTTTGGATTGTCTTGCTCTCTTGGTTCTGTTTTTTTGTTTATATCATATCGTGCTTTTATTCTTCCCCTAGATTTTGTGATTGAGAGTTTATATATATATTGCGTTGTTGCCCTCCTTTTGGAGAGGTCATGGCCAATTTTTTTGTGAGATATATAGATAGTTGGTTGACCTAGAACGAACCTTTACAGCGTTCTACCGCCGATTCTGCGGCGTAGGCTGGACGTACCCACGACTCATGCCCGATTTTCGGGTGCGGGTCGTGACACGTTTTTGGTGGTGGCCCATGCAGGTCTAGTTTTTAGGTTTACCTGCAATAGGATATAGGATATAGGCTGAGAGAGAGTGTGCTCAATCACAACTAGGACCCTTCCTGATTTCTCTTGGTATCTTTAATTTTTCTGAAATTGTTTTCTTTTGCAATATTTCTGTCCTTCTTTGATGATATCGTTTCTTGCACTGTATTGACTTCTTTGATCTGTGTTCTTCTTGATTCCATTCCAGCACTTGCTTTATTTGATTTCGGTGCTTCCCATAGCTTTATGTCTGTATCTTTTGCTGTTAGACACCATCTTGTTGCTGAACCTTTAGCTAGACTCTACAAGATCATGACCGGGGGTGGTATCATCCTAGTCAGTAATGTCTGTAGAGACCGAAGAGTTACCTTGGGAGGCCGGGAGTTGAGTGTGTGCCTACTCGTAATGCCACTTCCGAGCTACGATATTATACTTGGGATGGATTGGTTGAGTACGCATTGTGCTAGTATAGATTATCGTAGAGGCAGAATTTTGTTTAGTCCGCCAGGTGAGCCAGAGTTTCAGTTTGCCAGAGGAGCAGCGGAGTAGAGCGAGGGAGTCTTCTGCGGAGCCCTGGTGGTAGAGCCGAGGTCGCTACATCCACTGATAGAGGAGTACATGGATGTCTTTCCGGAGGAGTTGCCAAGGTCACCTCCGGACAGAGATGTGGAGTTCTCTATAGACTTGGTGCCAGGTGCGGAGCCGATATCCCAGTACGTCTATAGAGTCAGCAACAGTGAGCTGATAGAGTTGAAGAAGCAGGTGGATGAGCTTCAGGACAAGAGATTTATCATATCTAGTTCTTCTCCGTGGGGTGCTCCGATACTTTTTGTGCCGAAGAAGGATGGGTCGATACGGATGTGTATCGACTACAGGGCTCTGAACAACCTCACAATCAAGAACAAGTATCCGCTGCCGCGTATTGATGATCTTTTTGACTAGTTGAGCGGAGCGAGGGTGTTTTCCAGGATTGATCTGAGGACAGGCTACCACCAGGTGAAGGTCAGGAAGGAGGATATTCCGAAGACAGCTTTTTGGACCAGATATGGACAATATGAGTTCTTGGTGATGCCGTTTGGGTTGACTAATGCCCCGGCAGTGTTCATGAATCTGATGAACAAGGTGTTCCATCAGCATCTGGACAGGTTTATGGTGGTGTTTATAGATGATATCTTGGTGTATTCGAAGACCCCAGAGGAGCACAAGAAGCACCTGAGGATAGTGCTGGAGACTCTCAGGAAGGAGAAGCTTTATGGAAAGCTCTCGAAGTGTGAGTTCTTCCTTGACAAGGTTGAATTCCTTGGTCATATGGTGACTGGAGAGGGTATCTCGGTGGATCCGAGAAAGATCATGGCAGTTGAGGCATGGAGTGCTCCGAGTTCAGTAGCCGAGGTCAGGAGTTTCTTGGGACTGGCAGGTTACTACAGGAGGTTTATTCAGAATTTTTCCCGGATTGCAGAGCCGTTGTCCAGGCTGACTCGGAAGGACGTAGAGTTTGTTTGGTCAGAGGAGTGCCAGGTTGCCTTTGATGAGCTGAAGAGGAGGTTAACGACAGCTCCAGTGTTGACGTTGCCATCAGGTTCTGGAGGATTCACTATCTATAGTGATGCATCGGGAAAGGGACTAGGTTGTGTGTTACAGCAGAAAGGGAGGGTGATTGCCTATGCTTTCAGGCAATTACATCCTCATGAGAAGAACTACCCTACCCACGATTTGGAGTTGGCAGCGGTCATTTTTGCTCTGAAGTTGTGGAAATAGTATTTATACGGAGAGCGTGTGGAGATCTTCACAGACCACAAGAGCTTAAAGTATGTGTTTACCCAAAAAGAGCTGAACATGAGGCAGAGGAGATGGTTGGAGCTGATGAAAGATTTCGACATATCGTTGCAGTACCATCTAGGGAAGGCGAACATAGTTGCGGATGCGTTGAGCAGGCATCCGGTAGCTATGTGCCTGACTACAGATCGTTATCTTCTGGCAGATCTAGAGAGCTTGGGCATTGAGGTGATAGTGCTTGGAGTTGAGATGCAGATGTGGGGACTGCAGATTCAGTCAGAGTCGGTAGACCGGATCAGGGCTACACAGTTTGAGGATGAGTCCCTGAGGAGCATCAGGGCGCAGGTTCAGATGGGATTATCATATGACTTTACCATTGCTGATGATGGTTCATTGCGGCACGGTACCAGGTTATGTGTGCCGAGTGGGTCGTTGCGCGAGGAGGTTCTACAGGAGGTGCATCGATCCCAGTATTCTATGCATCCAGGTGCCAACAAGATGTATAGAGATCTAAGACAGCATGTATGGTGGTACGGGATGAAGCGGGAGGTAGCACGCTTCGTATCCCGATGCTTAGTGTGCCAGCAGGTAAAGGCGGAGAGGCAGAGGCCAGGAGGATTACTCCAGCCGTTACCCATTTCGGAGTGGAAATGGGAGCATGTGACCATGGATTTTGTTTCTGGACTTCCCCGTTCTCCAGGCGGGAAGGATGCGATTTGGGTCATCGTGGACAGGTTGACCAAATCGGCCCACTTTCTACCATTCAAAGTGGGTACATCTACAAAGAGACTAGCAGAGATGTATGTGCGCCAGATAGTCAGACTGCATGAAGTTCCAGTGAGCATAGTATCAGATCGGGACAGTCGCTTTACTTTACATTTCTGGAGGAGTCTGCAGGCTAGCTTGGGCACCCAGCTCAAGTTTAGTAGTGCGTATCACCCACAGACAGATGGTCAGTCAGAGAGGACCATTCAGACACTTGAGGACATGCTTCGCACTTGTGTTTTGGATTTCAGAGGCTCTTGGGAGGATCACTTGCACTTGGTAGAGTTTTCTTACCACAACAGCTACCAAGCCAGTATCGAGATATCACCTTTTGAGGTGTTGTATGGACGGAGGTGTCGCACTCCGTTGTCATGGGATGATGTAGGTGAGAGAGCTTTGCTTGGCCCGGAGATGGTGGTTGATGCGGCGGAGAAGGTCAAGCTCATTAGAGATAGACTTTGGGTGGCGCAGGACAGGCAGCGGCATTGGGCCGATAGCCACCGGAGACCTTTGGAGTTCGAGGTATAGCTTAGAATCTAGATTTTATTCTTGTGTTTGCTTGTGATTGCTTATTTTAGACTAAGTGCTGAGACCTTGTTTGTGCTAGGTTGGAGATCTGGTGTTCCTGAGGATTTCTCCGACGCGGGGCACTATTCGCTTCGGTGGAGACGGGAAGCTTAGCCCACGTTTCGTCGGACCCTTCCGTGTTCTTGAGAGGGTCATCGCCGTGGCGTATAGGCTTGAGTTGCCGCCTACGCTGGAGGGAGTTCATGATGTGTTCCACGTGTCGCAGTTGAGACGATATGTGGCGGATCCCAGTCACGTATTGGATCACTCGGAGATCGTGGTGGGCCCTACTCTTAGCTATCCAGAGCAGCCGGTGGAGATTCTGGATCGGCGGAAGAAGGTATTGAGGAACCAGACTATTCCTTTGGTTCACCTCGTGTGGAGGCATTACTCTCCAGGTGAGTCAACCTGGGAGAGGGATGATGAAATGCGCGAACGATACACCTATCTCTTCGAGCCCTGAGGTATGGTTCTTTCTTTGCATTCCTGTCCTAGTTTCGTCTTTTAATTTCGAGGACGAAATTATTTTAAGGAGGGTAGGCTTGTAACTACCCAATTCTAGAAAATAGGTTTTTTTTTTTTTTTATTTGGTAAATTATGTATTGTATTTAAATATTTATGTTTATATTTATTTAGTGCTTGTATTATTTTTAATGATTGTTTTAGGGTTTTGGCTAGCCTGGACCCATGTCAGACCCTAGTGGACCCATGTCTGACCCAGTCCACACCCTTGTGAGGATTATTTTGGGGCTTAGAAATATTTATTATATTTTTAGTGGGTTAGTGGGAGAGATTTGGAGCTAGTTTGAGTGCTTTTGGAACCCGGAACCCGAAACCAAGTCAAGTAGGGGCGTTTTGGGAATTTGGAAACTTGTGTAACCCCTTTAATTAGGTGGCCGGCCCCTACCTACCCCCCCATCCCGTGAGAACCAGCAACCAGCAGCTCTTCTTCATATTCCACTTCTTCTTCACTTCTTCTTCTCCACTTCGTCTTTCTTCTTCCTTCTTCTTCAAGGTGAGTCCTTCTTCCATTTTTCTTCCTTCTTTCTTCCATTCCTTCTCCTTATGCTAGCCCTAACCTTGCTTTTTCCCTAACCTAGGTGTGTGGAGCCTAGATTTAGTATGGAGGCTAGAATTGGAGGCTTGGAGCTTGAGGGAGATGGTTCCAAGTAGATCGGGGACTTTGGCCTTGGAATTTTAAATCCCAAGAGGTAAACCCTAACTTTTCCCTTGCTAATTATTTTTATGTAGTGTAATTAGTGTTGTAGAACCTTCCTAGACCCTAAGCCTACCCGTGGGAGGAAGTTGGAACTAGTTTGGTTGAGTTTAGAGACTTTGACATTAGGTTTTGTGTCGAATTCGGGTGGAATCCGAATTTGGTCCAATTTTGGGTGATGCCCTAGGTTAGACGGACCTAGGTAGACGTTGTCGGGTGTCTAGAGGGTGAGTGCGTGTCTCCGTTTGGACACGGAAAGTCGTATCGCGGAGAAATGGGCGTTTCGGGCGAAATTAGGGTTTTTCGTCGTCGCCGATTCTAAGTGCATGCGCGTTTTCGCCACGGGACTAGAATCGACGCGGGAGCACTTTTTCTAGGATCTAGGTATCTTTTAGAGCGCGTGGATAAATTTTGGGCCGATTCCGATTTCGTTTGGTGTGCGTTTCAGGAGGTTTTCCGAACCGCGCACCACGTGTTCGTCGAAATGACCGAACGGCCGTTTCGACTTAGTTTCCTCGTTTCGGGCTTGTGCGCGCATTGGGTTAGTATCGGGGAGTGTGTGCTAGAGTTTTCGAGTTATATTTTATATATTTTAGGGTATTGGTGAGTGTCGGAGTCATTGGGCGTGAGAGGGGCGTGTTGTTTGTGTGTTGTGTGCATTGTGTGGTGGTTGGATATATGTGTATATATATATATATTTATATATATATATATATGTAGGTGTGTTTATGTATATATATTTATATATATATGTGTGTATTTATATCTATGTGCTTGTGTGTGTATATGTCTATGTGTATATATATATGTATATGTGTAAGTGTGCTTGTGTGTGTATATGTATATATATATTTATAGGTGTATGTGTATATATATATATTTGATGAGTGTGTGTGTATATATATATATAAATAGGTTCTATATATATATATATATATAGCTATGTATATATTTATATGTGTGTGTGTGTTGATGTGTGTTTAAGAGAGTGTGTGTGTATTAGTGTGTTTGTGAGTGTGTTAGTGTGAGTGTTAGAGAGTAGAGATAAGTGTGTATATATATATATCTATCTAGTAGTATATATATATAGTTGTATGTGTGTGTATATATATATATATAGGGTGATATATATATATATATATATATATATATATATATATATATATATATATATATATATATATATATATATATGTATAGGAGTGTGTGTGTGTGTGTTTGTGTGTAGGAGGGAGGGGGTTCAGCCACTGCAGCAGGGAGCTACAGCAGCAGCAGTAGAAGGAGCAGCCAGCAGCAGCAATAGCAGCATAAGAAGCAGCAGCAGCAGGAATAAGAAGCACCAGCAGCAGCAAGAATAACAGAGAGCAGTAGCAGCTAGGTAATAGAGGATAGATGGGTAGATAGATTAAATAGATAGATATATAGATATCTAGATAGTTAGATAGCTAGATTGATAGCTAGTTAGATAAATAGATAGTTAGATAGATAATAAGTTAGATAGATAGATAGATAGATAGATAGATAGATAGATAGATAGATAGATAGATATCTAGATAGGTATTAGATATATATCTATATCTATATGTATATATATAAATACATATAGTTAGATAGGTAGCTAGATAGTTACCTAGATAGGTAGATGGATAGTTAGATGGGTAGATAGATAGCTAGATACTTAGATATATATATCTATCTAAGATATAGATATCTATATACCTATAGTATATATATATTTATGTATAGGTTGGGTAAGGTAATGGGTATTGGTATATGTGTGTGTATATATATATGTATGTAGGTATATACATACTTAGATATATATAAATATGGTAGATATATATATTTCCTAGCCTAGATTAATAACTAGGTGTATAATTATTAGCTAGATAGCTAGTTAGAGGGGTTTGAGAGCGGTATCTCAATACCTTGAGATATCCAAGGTATTGAGTTTTGAGCGGAGTATTTGAGCATTAGCCTAGAAAATGTTTTGGAATAATTTTTATATGCTTATGTATATATATTTACGCGTGCTAGCATAGGTTCTAGCGGGTTTAGGCGGGGTGCGTGGCCTAGGGCGAGGTATCGGATACCGAGGGTATCCCGGTATCTCGATTAGGCGAGTTTATGAGTTTTCAAGCTTAATGAGCTCGGTTTGACCTAGAATTTCAGGGGCACCCTAGTTTGACCTAGCTTTGACCATAATTGTCCTCGTTGAACGTAAAAGTCAACGTTTGACCTAGTTTTGATCTAAAGTTGACTTTTTGGACCCCGGGTTGACTTTTTGACCCGAATTTTACCGGTTTGACCTGTTCGACCTAGAATAGCCCTAGAAGCCTATTTTTAATTATTTTATATCAGTTTAACTCCTTAGAACCCTGTTTAATTCTGCTTTTCGCATTAGGTTCTTGCGACACCGGTCCGGATCTCGATCCTCATCAGTTGCTCAGGACATCAGGCGAGTACCTACCTCTGATAGTTTCCATTTCATGATAGCGTTTATATCACCTGTTCTAGAACTGTAATACTTGATTCTGACACATTGTTACACGAGCTGGTACTAGTGGATTCCGTCATGAGATGCTATCCCCCTTACCGTGTTCAGCGGGTACTCTATCACATGTATTTCATCATGTGCTTCGGGTATTGATTCTCATGTGCTATCATGTGCTTCTTGTGCTCTCGCCTTCATGTGCGCGAGCTACTTATCATGTACGTAGCGTGTTGTGGTTGGATCCAATGGTATTAGTGGGGGAGGGGAGTAGAAGTTGGTTATGTGATCAAAGCCAAACAGTATTCATGTGTATGTCGGTTATGCAACTCACGCATAACGGAGTTATCGTAGTGTTTTTTATGTGCAACCTAAGCCGATCACATAACGAACTTGTGCTCAAGGCACTTAGCTAGTATTCATGTTTCTCACCTGCAGTTACTTTTCCACTACTTGTATTGTTCTCCAGTTTACATTCCAGCTACTTATTGTGCTCCAGCATATATTTATTTCCTGTGCATCTTGTATACTTTTCTATTGCTCGTCATATACACCTTACCATATATTTGGAGTTGCTTTCAGAGTTATGTACTTCACTCCAGTCCTGACTGGGCATATTTTTTTCCAGAGGATCCTGAGGACTATTGCCCGACGTTCTACGGGCCGGGTGTTGATGACTGTTGTGACCCCGTGATCGAGGAGGAGTGCGCCGAGGAGACGCCTATAGCGCCCTAGTTAGCTAGGTGGGTTTCCTGGGATGTTCCCAGTTGTTATTTTTAGATGATTGTACTTATTCTTTTGATGCTGTGAGATGTTGTAGCTATTTTGGCCTTGGACTGTATTATTTTGGATTGTCTTGCTCTCTTGGTTCTATTTCTTTGTTTATATCATATCGTACTTTTATTCTTCCCCTAGATTTTGTGATTGAGAGTTCATATATATATTGCGTGGTTGCCCTCCTTTTGGAGAGGTCATGGCCAATTTTTTTGTGAGATATATAGATAGTTGGTTGACCTAGAATGGACCTTTACAGCATTCTACCGCCGATTCTGCGGCGTAGGCTGGACGTACCCACGACTCATGCCCAATTTTTGGGTGCGGGTCATGACACATTCACACTTGAATAGCACGATATTAGCAGGTTATATGCCATAATTATATGTTAACTCCATAAACTCTCATAATATGCCAAAGAAATCATTGTCTGGATTGACGTCTTTGTAGTTCGAAGATTTGATACACAAACAACTATTTTTTGTGGAATCAAGATCCAGAAAGCTGTCTTTTATAGAAGTATTTGTTGACTTGAACCTAAACCCATTCACACAGAAACTTGGCCATATTTTAACGGCAGTAATTGGTCCCTTGGCTAGAGTTCTAATAGATTCAGTCTCGGGTGTTATTAGACGATCGACCTAAATACCAAAGTAGCGATAGTAAGTTATTTATTTTGCAAGTACAAAAATAAAAAGTAATTACCAAGCACCTTACATATGCGCTCAACCAAGAAGAAAAATAGCATCTTATTTCTTGTTCTACTTCTTCGTCTGTTATGTAGGGTCTAACCGACCTCAACTCATTATTATATGTACTGAAAAATAATGAAGCAACTACTGATTAGTAGCATAATAGTAGCTTATACTATTACATTGAGATAACGTAAACGTGGACGTATTAATTACTTACCCCTCTATCTTCTCCACTTCATCCTCGTCGCAATTGAGTAATATATACAACTGAGCAACCCTTAGCTCGTCGTCATTCAAATATCTCTTCTTTATTTTCCCCAAAGGCTTTCCGGATACATTGAATACTTTGAGTATTGCATCATTAGATTCTTGATAACCGTCATCATTTCTCGGAGCTTTCGTTCTATTAGTAGCAATATGAGGTTTGAAATACGTCGAACAAAAGTTTATAATCTCCTCGAGAACATAAGCTTCACAAATAGAGCCCTCAACCCGTGCCTTATTTTTCACCTTTCTCTTGAGGTGATTCAGATGCCGCTCGAAGGGGTACATCCACCGATAACCGACAGGACCACCAACACGTGCCTCATAAGAAAGATAAATCGACAAATGCTCTATAAAGTCAAAGAATCCAGGAGGAAACACCTTCTCGAGCTTACAAAGTGTTACCGCAATGTCCTTCTCTTGCTTTTCTAGACGATCGACGAGCAACTTAGTACAACAAAGATCTTTGAAGAATATGCTGAGCTCTGTCAATGGATCCCAAATGACCTGTAGTAAGAATTCCCGAAATACAATCGGAATTAACCTCTCCATGAATATGTGACAATCGTGTCTCTTCATACCCGACAGTTTGTTCTCCTTGAGGTCGACGCATCTTCTCAAGTTTGACATGCACCCATCTGAAAACTTTAGACCCTGAATCCACCTACAAAGTCTCCATTTATCCTCTTTCTCCAGTGAGAAAACTGACTTAGGTTGCTTTAACTTTCCATTGCCCTCCTCTATCAAATACAATGCAGGACGTCTACATATTTCTTCTAAGTCCAACCTTGCCTTCGGATTATCTTTTGCCTTCCCCATTACCTCCATTATAGTATTAATTATGTTATCAAACACATTCTTCTCAATATGCATGACATCAAGGTTATGTCTGATCAAATTTTGCTTCAATATGGCAGATCCCAGAATATACTCCTTTTCATCCAGTTATGGGTGCGACCAAATCCGTCACACTTGTACCCCTTAGCAGGCTCTTCGATAGCACTTGGTAAATCTTTTACCTCTTTCTATATCGTGTATCCGAGCCACCTTGGTAGTGGATTGGCCTTTTCCATAATGCCCGCACGAAAAGCATTCTTGTTCCTCCGGTACGGATGATCCTTCGGCAAAAATTGTCGATGACAATCGAAGAAGCACAGTTTGCCTCCGTGTTTCAAACGGAAAGCCTTAGTACGGTCCATGCAATACGGACATGAGAGACGACCATGGGTGCTCCATCCCGATAATATTCTATAGGCCAAAAAGTTGTTGATGGTCCACATAAGTACTACCCTCATCTGAAAATTCTGCTTTCTAGAAATATCGTACGTGTTGGCACCTACTTCCCATAGCTGATTCAACTCATCTATCAAAGGCTGTAAATACACATCAATGTTCCTCTTCGGATTGTTTGGACCCAAGATAATAACGATTAGGAACATATACGGAGTCTTTATGCACATCCAAGGTGGTAGATTGTACGGAGTGACGATCACAGGCCAACATGAATACTGGGAGCCCGAAAGTCCGAATAGGATAAAACCGTCAGAGGAGAGCCCCAATCTGACATTAAGCGGATCCGAAGCAAAATTTGGATACTCTTGATCAAAGTGCTTCCATGCTTCTCCATCAGATAGATGATCCAATACTCCTTCGATCTGTTTTCGCCTATGCCAACTCATATTTTCTGTAGTCTCCTTAACCATAAACAACCGCTGCAATCGTAGCATCAAAGGCAAGTAGTGCATCGAATCAGCAGGCTTCCTTGCACCGACAGACTTTTTTCTAATAGTGGCCTTGTAGCGATCAGCACTACAGAATCTGCACGCATATTCATCCTTGTCGTCTTTGTAGTACAACATGCACCCGTTGATACATGCATTAATTTTCTCGTATCCCATCCAGAGTGATCTCACCATCCTCTTAGATCGATAGAAGTCTTTAGGCAACTTTGCACCCTCGGGCAAGATCTCTATAATCAAATCGATCAGTCGATTATAGCATTCTTGCGATAGGTTAAAATCGGACTTGATGCTCAATAATCTTGTAACCACCTCCAACGGTGAATGATCCTCACAACCAGGATATAGTGGAATCCTTGCATTCTCCAGCAACTCTATAAACTTTGCAGTATCGGCATTCGGTGCCTCCATAGCTGCATCATAATTGTCCGGATTGAAACTAGGTCCCGCCGTATCATAATTGTCCGTATTGAAACTAGGCCCCGCCGTATCAAAAACCATGTTCACCCACCTGTCGTCGTAAGCATCGTGGTTGTGGACATCCATATACGGCTCCACATAAGGCTCCGACTCCGATGCTAGAGACACAAGTTCTCTGTGCGCGGTCCACTGATTAATATTCGGCGTAAAGTCCTTCGAGTACAAATGATATATGACTTCCACTTCTGGATGATATTTCCTGTTGTGACATCTCACACATGGACACTTAGTTTTGGTACCGTTCATGTACTGAGGGAACGCCGTGGTGAACTATAGGAACTGTTGTACACCCTCAATGAATTTATCTCGTACACCGTATGTCATCAGGATGACGATTGTACATCCACGAACGATGACGCAGATAGTAATTCATATCCATTTCTAGATACTTCCACAAAAATGACAGTATGTATCCTATAAATCATTATATACAGTGTAATTCTCTGGAGGAAGGTAAGAGCAGCTCTAACTTGATACACAATGTGTAAACCCCCTTAATTAATTCTATAGATAGTCAGGTAGGGGATGTAAAATTTTGGTTTAGCACCAGATGTTTGAGGTTTAGAGTAGGGTTGCATATGTCTGTTATTGTATTAATTAAACCCTTGGCACGCCCTACCGTTGCTAAATTATTCGGAGCCCAATATCATCCCATAAATTCTATCGGACTATTGTACTTCTGACTTGACTCGCCAATTTAGGCACTGGACTTTTTCGTCACCCAAAAATCAAATCCGTTGTGCCTTAAATTAATTGCACAATTTCCTGTATCCTAAATCCCATTTTTAATTCTGTGTCGGACACCTGTGTCGTTACCCTCAATTTTGAGATACCAACTTAACCCGTTGAGCCGGACCAACTAAAGGGTCCAAGACTGACTCCAAGCCTCCACTATTTTTGACCTTTGTGTCATTTCCAAATTTTGACCCCAAGTGCCCCCATTTAATTTAAAAGCGCAGGACACTTTAATTCCATTTAAATCAGGGATATCCATTTTTTCTAATCCTATTTTAATCCCCAATTAATTCCAATGCCTATATAATTAAACTCATGCCAAACACACAACACCCCCCTCACCATGCAAATCATCAAACACCATTTTTCTTATAATTTTTGCATTATTTCATGTGTTCGTGCAATTACCCGAATTTAAGGGGCTTAGTTGTAATTTATTGATTTAGGTGTCCTCACCTCATTGGCCAAGGCCAAATGGAGAGGTTACCATTCTTTGACCGTAGTCAACACCCTCCCCCTTCCTTTGAATGAAGAAACCCAATGCTCCATGATCAATCCTAGCCCTCCATTTGAATTGGAGCATCCCCACCACACACTCACATCACCAACCCCTATAAAGTGTCTCTTCAATGCACACATACCAAGCAGGCCCTAATCCATAGGCATTGGAAACCACCCTCTCCTCTCTCTCTCATCCCTCCTCAAAACCCCAACCGAGCCTCCCATTCTTTTCTTCTTCTTCTTCCTTTCTTCTTCCCTTCTTCTCCTCCTTTCCTTCACTATTCCGGCCGAGCAACCCCTCACCCCTCCGAGTCTCCTCCAATCTCCGACGTACCCTCCTCGACACCAACCCTGGTCCTCCCCTCCGTCCTCGGGGAAACACCGTTGGTGGCCATCAGCAACCGACTGCCACCTCCACGCATGATCAGCAGCTCCCGGCCAGAGTTTCTTCGACCGAAAACCACCGAGCCTGTCGACCCCACGGCGGACCAGCACACACCATCGACCTCGCTCCGGCCTGTGTAGTTTCCCTCGGGCGACTGTGCACCACCGCACCCCGCACCCTGACCCCGACTACTGCTGACACCCCGCACCCCGCTCCGGCTGTGCTCCACCCGCGCCGACACACACCACCTCCCTGTCCAGTCTCTCCTCCACGACGAGCTATCACTACCACCACCACAAGCTTTCACCACCACCACTTCCTCCACTCTTCTTCTTCGGTGAGTTTTCGGTCATCATCCCCCCGCACCACCTCACTCTGGCCAGCGACCCACCTCGCCGTCGAGGTATAACTCTCCCCTTACCTTGTCTTTTAGTTATATATTGTTTATAGTTAAGTTATGTTTAAGGTTTTTTTATATGTGGTTTAGTTAGGGTTTTGGCATAAAATGTATTTGAGGATTAGGGTTCTTGATAAATATGGTTGTGTGCATTAGTTAGGGCTTATGAGCATGGGTTGATTATTTATACTTGTGTGTTTTAGTTTGGAAGAGAAACATTACTTATACAGTGTATATAGGAATGTTAGCATGGGTTGTGGTTGAATTCACCATTAAGGAATGATGTTAGATCGTGTGTATACACAAGAAGATAGAGAACAGTATTAACAGGAGTGTATATATTATATGGTGGTCGGAATAGTATGATTTTGTGATCCAATGAACAATAGATGTTATGTAGAGGAAACTTGTCCATGTAGTATGTAGTATAAAATGCTCAAGTTAAATATATAATTAGTAAGGATAGTAGGTGAATGTTTGATTGAGGACTAGTGTGTAGGGTAAAACCCATGATCGGTAATTTAGAGACTGAGTTTAGGTATAGATATGTGTCGCATCCCTGTTTGACATGGAATGGATTATTGATTTTGGTTTGTATCTCATCTCTAGGTACTGCGGGACCTGAGGGCTTGGACGTAGTACCGGGACCCCGTCATCATCAGCCGCACGCAGGCAAGTGTACCTTGCCACCCTGTATTTCAGATTACAGATATTTATTATTTTATTATGTACATTGTGCGCATATTTTGGTTACGATCGATACTTCGCATCCGGATCACAACCGGGTGCTTACGTTCGTCGTAACGTCTTAGAATAAATGTTAGATGTTCGTAACACCTCGATGTACGTACCTGAGTATATCGATACCCCAGGACATACTCATACACTGTGATCATGCCAGATTCTTGTATCCTGATACTGACATCATGACCAGAGATTGGGACGACCTTAGGGTCGCGTCTGTTGAGTTATTTCTATGTGTCGAGACTGTTAGATAGAGGTTCAGGTTCAGCGCACCATCGTTGACCGCTTGGGATGAGGAAGACAGTTACTAGACGTTTGGGCTCCTCTGCACCCGCTTATATACATATATGTACTGTTTATGTAGTTATCCTATATCTAGTGTAGTAGTATCACCCGTGTGACTCTTTGCCCGGAGCTGCGGTACGTCCCGTGTGTCTTCGTGTCCGGAGCTACAGTTTTATTTTAGATAGCCCACGCGTCGAACATTGTCTTCAAACTGTGTCACACTTAGTTGGTTATGCTAGATTACCCCATCGTTGCACTTGTACTTTCTGTTATACTTGGCATGATGTATTTCTGTACCTTGTTATGTCCCTCTGAGGACCTGGTTCCCTGCCAGTTTTGCAGCATAGACGATTACGGAGCATTTGGAGTTGCTGATGGAGTTGCACGTCTTGCGGGCATTGTACCAGGTACTCATATCATTTCTACCAGCATTATGGTTACTTTATTCTTGTTGTTTATTCATCTGCTGTTGTAGCCTAGTTTTTATAGACTTATCTCTTCTCGAGTCTATTCGAGTTTGTGTGTTATTGGGCGGCCGACTTTAGCACATATAGCTCTTTCTTTATACTGTTGTACATTATGGATTGAGACATAGAGGTTTACATTTATGGGATATCTAGATAGTGCCCTTTATATTATATAGCTTATACGTATTCGAGTCAGACTAGAGTCTGGTCGAATGCGTAGCTGGCGTGTCACGTATTCCTGGTCCTACGTATTTTGGGACTGGGATGTGACATATTTTTGTGGTGGCTCATGCAGGTCCATTTTAAATCATCTTGGTCACCTGACTGTGCCAAGCGAGCCTGCAAATTAGGAATAGATATTATGATTGTTGAATAGGATCTCAATCCATAATCGATTTTTAAAAACTCACTTTGTATGTGATTATCGCCCTTGGACTTTCAATTTGTATTCGTTCAACTTTCGTCGGTATCGTTATCATTATTTCTCATCCCCTATTATACGGGAAGGCGAACGCTTGTGCCTGATGGTTTCCTCCAGAAGAAGATCGCAGTTCAGACAGTAGAAGACGTGATACGTGCAATAATCTCTGAGAATATTGTTACCCTCAGTAGGGTAGGCTAATAGGTTCTCTTAGATGCTAGAACTAGTATGGAAGGGTAGCAAGAGAATTGGACCCAGTAGTACCCTACCCATGCTTGAGATAGCAGTGATCTTGGAAGTACTGGGAGTTGGAAGGATTGTTGATCATAACCTAGAATAATTTATGGAAGTGCATAGCCCGATGCTAGGAATTAGTTGTTGTAAATAATAGTGATACCAGGAATAATATTAAGGACTAGAGGAGATAAAAAAAATTCAGGCTCTCACTTGGAAGATAATGATCTGATTCTAGGAATTCTAGTATGTGCTTGGGTGATACCATTATTGTACTATTAGACTTGGAGAGATAAATAACGAAAAGAAGAAATTTGAGGAATAAAATTTTAGGGATAACCTTGAGGAGAAGAGAAATTATACATTAGGCCAGGAAAATTTTCTTTTGAGGATTGAAGTTGAAAACAAAACGGGAGAAATCATTATGAGGTTTAGTCTAGACTTTGACCTTATCCTAGACATGGATTGGTTGAGCCAATACCACGCAACGCTTGATTGTCGACGTGGTTACATTATTTATGACCACCAGATTACCCTAGGGTTGAGTTTCTTCGGGGAGCCCGGAGTATGGTGCCCATCTACCTTAGGGGCACACAATGCAAGGTGAACCAGTGTACCCCCACGTTATATAAGTGTTTGAGGATGTGGTTTTAGAGAACCTTTCGGGCCTGCCACCTGACAGAGAGTTAGAGTTTGCTAAAGAGTTGACTCCCAGAGCCGAGCCAGTTATTTTCTTGCCTTCAGACTAGCACCGATAGAATTGGTTGAGTTGAAGGTCCATAGTAGAGGATCTCTTAGACAAGGGTTTCATACGGGCTAGTGTTTCTCCATGGGGATTACCCATCGTATAGTGCCGAAGAAGGACGGGACGGTACGTTTGTGTATCGATTACAGGGTTTAATGCAGTAACAATAAAGAACAAGTACCCATTGTCGTACATTGATGATTTATTTGGAACCGCTAAGTGTATTCTCGAAGATCGATCTCAGATCACGCTATCATCAGATCAAGGTACGAAGAGAGGACGTTCTGAAGACGGCTTTTCGGACGAAGTATGGGCTCTATGAGTTTCTAGTCATGACCGTTTGGTTTGACCAACGAGCCAGCAGTATTTATGAGCTTGAGGAACAATGTTTTCTACCAGTACTTGGATAAGTTTGTGGTGGTAGTTATCGATGATATCGTGGTATATTCTAAGATACAGGAGGAGCACGAGAGACATCTCAGGATCGTGTTGGAGACGCTGAGGCAGGAGAGGCTGTACGCCAAACTCCATAAATGTGAGTTATGTTTGGAGATGGACTATCACTTGACTCGGAGGGGATAGCTGTAGTTGAAACATGGCCTACCCCTATATCAGTTACAGAGGTTAGGAGTTTTCTCGGACTTGTCGGATATTATCGGAGGTTCATGGAAAACTTCTCGAGGATAGCTGCGCCTATGACTCGACTGATGCATAAAGGCGAGGAGTTTATCTGGACCGACGAGTGTCAGGCGGCTTTCGATGAGCTGAAGAAGCGTCTGACATCAGCGCCGATTTTAACACTACCTTCAGGATCAGGAGGATTTGTAGTGTACAGTGATACATCTGGGAGCGAATTAGGATGTGTAATGATGCAACACGGCAGGTGATAGCCTACGCATCGAGACAGCTGAGAGTTTATGAGAAGAACTATCCGACGCACGATTTGGAGCTAGCTGCAGTGATATTTGTACTAAAGCTATGGAGACACTACCTTTATGGTGAGCGTGTTAAGATTTACACAGATCATAAAAGTCTGAAGTATGTCTACACGCAGAAGGAGCTCAACATGAGGTAGAGGCGCTGGCTAGAGTTGATGAGAGATTATGATATTGAGTTACAGTACCACCCTGGCAAGGCGAATATAGTAGCAGATGCCTTAAGCAGGAAGCCTATGGCATACTTTTTGACAACTCAGCGATAATTGCTAGAGGATCTCCAGGAGCTTGGGATAGAGATTGTATTGCCAAGCATGGATGGACAGATGGTCAGTCTCGAGGTTCAGTCTACATTGATTGAGAGGATCAAGGCAGCCTTGCCTACAGATACGAGATTTAGACGACTATGAGAAAGGACAAAGGCCGATATGCAGACAAAATTCAGGATTCATGAAGACGGAACGTTAAGGTATGGAGATCGCCTATACGTTCCGAGTGGCGAGCTACGCCAAGAGTTGATGACCGAGGCTCATAGTTTGATTTATTCTATTCATCCCGGGGGTACGCAGATGTACCGAGATTTGAGGCAACATTAATGGTAGCATGGGATGAAGAGAGAGATTGCGAGATTCGTGGTGAGATGCTTGGTATGTCAGCAAGACAAGGCTGAATAACAGAGAACTGCAGGACTATTGCAGCCGCTTCTCATTCCCGAGTGGAAGTGGGAACACATTACCATGGACTTCGTCACAGGATTCCCGCGGAGCCCTAGCGGGAAGGATCCAGTTTGGGATGTCGTAGACAGACTCACCAAGTTTGCACATTTCTTGCCCTTCAGAGTTGGGCAGTCCACGGAGATATTAGCTGACATGTATAAGAGGCAGATAGTACGACTACATGTAGTGCCTGTCAGCATTATATCGGATCGTGATTCCAGATTCATGTCATATTTTTGGCGGAGTATGCAGGAGAGTCTAGGAACTCGTCTCAAGTTCAGCACTGCATATCATCCACCGACTGATGGCCAGTCAGAGCGCACAATACAGATATTAGAGGATATATTGAGAGCGTGCATGATTGATTTTGGAGGATCTTGGGAGGACCATCTACACTTGGTGGAATTCTCCTACAATAATAGCTACCTGGCTAGCATACAGATGGCGCCTTATGAGGCACTGTACGACAGGAAATATAGGTCACCAGTATGTTGGAGTGACGTGGGAGAGCGTCAGATACTTGGTCCAGAGTTGGTGACACAGACAGTGGAGAAAGTCAAGCAGATTCAGAGCCGCCTGCGTGCAGCACAGGACATACATAAACATTGGGCAGATACGCACCGCAGACCATTGGAGTTCAAGGAAGGTGACCATATATTTTTGAAGATATCGCCTACTCGTGGTACCATCAGATTCGGAGACAGAGGCAAGCTGAGTCTGAGGTACATCGAGCCTTTTGACATCTTGGAACAAGTTGGCGAAGTGGCTTACCGTCTTGCATTGCCTCCATCATTAGAGGGAGTGCATGACGTATTTCATGTATCGCAGTTGAGGAGATATGTCGCAGACCCTAGCCACGTGCTTGATCATTCAGAGATTACAGTTGGGCCCAGCCTATCTTACGTAGAGCAGCCAGTTGAGATCCTCGATCGCAGCGAGAAGACTTTGAGAGGGCAGACTATTCAACTAGTCAGAGTTGCATGGAAGCATCATTCGCCAGATGAGTCTACTTAGGAGCGGGAGGATTCTATTCGACAGCGGTTCCTGTATTTATTTGAGGAGCAAGGTACCAATTTATGTACCGCATTTGATTACTAGCTTATTTTAAATTCTCTTAGCTATTATCGTGCTTTACTTTTAATTTCGGGGACGAATTTTTTCTAAGTTGGGAAGAATGTAAACCCCCTCAATTAATTCTATAGATAGTCAGGTAGGGGATGGAAAATTTTGGTTTAGCACTAGATGTTTGAGGTTTAGAGTAGGGTTGCATATGTCTGTTATTGTATTAATTAAACCCTTGGCGTGCCCTACCGTTGCTAAATTATTCGGAGCCCAATATCAGCCCATAAATTCTATCGGACTATTGTACTTCTGACTTGACTCGCCAATTTAGGCACTGGACTTTTCCGTCACACAAAAATCAAATCCGTTGTGCCTTAAATTAATTACATAATTTCCCGTATCCTAAATCCCATATTTAATTTCGTGTCGAACACCTGTGTCGTTACCCTCAATTTTGAGATACCAACTTAACCCGTTGAGCCGGACCAACTAAAGGGTCCAAGACTGACTCCAAGCCCCCACCATTTTTGACCTTTGTGTCATTTCCAAATTTTGACCCCAAGTGCCCCCATTTAATTTAAAAGCGCGGGACACTTTAATTCTATTTAAATCGGGGATACCCATTTTTTCTAATCTCATTTTAATCCCTAATTAATCTCAATGCCCATTTAATTAAACTCATGCCAAACACACAACACCCCCTCACCATGCAAATCACCAAACACCATTTTTCCTACAATTTTTGCATCATTTCATGTGTTCGTACAATTACCCGAATTTAAGGGGCTTAGTTGCAATTTACTGATTTAGGTGTCCTCACCTCATTGGCCAAGGCCAAATGGAGAGGTTACCATTCTTTGACCGTAGTCAACACCCTTCCCCTTCCTTTGCATGAAGAAACCCAATCCTCCATGATCAATCCTAGCCCTCCATTTGAATTGGAGCATCCCCACCACACACTCACATCACCAACCCCTATAAAGTGTCTCTTCAATGCACACATACCAAGCAAGCCCTAATCCATAGGCATTGGAAACCACCCTCTCCTCTCTCTCCTCCCTCCTCAAAACCCCAACCGAGCCTCCCATTCTTTTCTTCTTCTTCTTCCTTTCTTCTTTCCTTCTTCTCCTCATTTCCTTCACTATTCCGGCCGAGCAACCCCTCACCCTGCCGAGTCTCCTCCCATCTCCGGCGTACCCTCCTCGACACCAACCCCGGTCCTCCCCTCCGTCCTCGGGAAAACACCGTCGGTGGCCATCAACAACCGACTGCCACCCCCACGCACGATTAGCAGCTCCCGGCCAGAGTATCTTCGACCGAGAACCACCGAGCCTGTCGACCCCACGGCGGACCAGCACACAGCATCGACCCCGCTCCGGCCTGTGCAGTTTCCCTCGGCGACTGTGCACCATCGACCCCGCTCTGGCCTGTGCAGTTTTCCTCCGGCGATTGTGCACCACCGTACCCCGCACCCTGACCCCGACTACTGCTGACACCCCGTACCCCGCTCCGGCTGTGCTCCACCCGCGCCGACCCACACCACCTCCCTGTCCAGTCTCTCCTCCACCATGAGCTATCACCACCACAAGCTTTCACCACCACCACTTTCTCCACTCTTCTTCTCCAGCGAGTTTTCGGTCATCATCCCCCCGCACCACCTCACTCCGGCCAGCGACCCACCTCGCCGTCGAGGTATAACTCTCCCCTCACCTTGTCTTTTAGTTATATATTGTTTATAGTTAAGTTATGTTTAGGGTTTTTTTATATGTGGTTTAGTTAGGGTTTCGGCATAAAATATATTTGAGGATTAGGGTTCTTGATAAATATGGTTGTGTGCATTAGTTAGGGCTTATGAGCATGGGTTGATGATTTTTACTTGTGTGTTTTAGTTTGGAAGAGAAACATTACTTATACAGCGTATATAGGAATGTTAGCATGGGTTGTGGTTGAATTCACCATTAAGGAATAATGTAGATCATGTGTATACACAAGAAGATAGAGAACAGTATTAACAGGAGTGTGTATATTATATGGTGGTCGGAATGGTATAATTTTGTGATCCAATGAACAATGGATGTTATGTAGAGAAAACTTGTCCATGTAGTATGTAGTAAAAAATGCTTAAGTTAAATATATAATTAGAAAGGATAGTAGGTGAATATTTGATTGAGGACTACTGTGTAGGGTAAAACCCCTGATCGGTAATTTAGAGACTGAGTTTTGGTGTAGATGTGTGTCGCATCCCTATTTGACATAGAATGGAATATTGATTTTGGTTTGTATCCCATCTCTAGGTACTGTGGGACCTGAGGGCTTGGACGTGGTACCGGGACCCCGTCATCAGCAGCTGCACGCAGGCAAGTGTACCTTGACACCCTGTATTTCATATTATAGATATTTATTATTTTATTATGTACATTGTGTGCGTATTTTGGTTACGATCGATACTTCGCGTCCGGATCACAACCGAGTGCTTACGTTCGTCGTAACATCTTAGAATGAATGTTAGATGTTCGTAACACCTCGATGTACGTACTTGAGTATATCGACACCCCAGGACACACTCATACACTGTGATCGTGCCAGATTCTTGTATCCTGATACGGACATCATGACCAGAGACTAGGATGACCTTAGGGTCGCATAAGTTGAGTTATTTTTGTGTGTCGAGACTGTTAGATAGAGGTTCAGGTTCAGCGCATTATCGTTGACCGCTTGGGATGGGAAAGTGTCACGCCCCGGTTCTATGGATAAGGAACCGAGATACGTGGCAATGGCCAGCAGTGTACTTCGGCGGGCTTTCCAATCTAATGGGCCCGTCGGAGTATACTTAAGCTGTGAAGTACAATGAATAACCCAACATATAACACAAGTATACTCAATCAAAATCTCATCCACAGGCAGCAATATAAGAGCACAATAGAAGTAAATACAACGACTAATGTGCAGGAAGGAAATATCCAAATAAGTATCAATTACAAATACTAGAGTAGTAACACGGGGACAAACCTGCTAGTACAAATATGTTGAAATGAAAGTAAGCAATAAGATAACTTGGGACGGCAGCAGGTAACTAGGTAATGATACCGTCCCAAGAAAAGAGTCACTACCAGCGATCAGGCGAAGTCCTCAGGAATGACCTCGTCCTAGGCAGTGAGTACAGCTGCTGGATAGATGTCCGGTCCGTACTACTCTGGGTAATCCTCGTAACCTATACCTGGAAGGGAACCAGGTCCTCAGAGGGACGTAACAAGGTACAAAAATACAATATGCCAGGTAAACAGATAGTACAAGTGCAACGACAGGGTAATCTAACATAACCAAACAAGTGTGACACAGTTTAAAGATAATATTCAACGCGTGGGCTGCCCAAAATAAAACCGTAGCTCCGGACACGAAAACACACGGCACGTACCGTAGCTCCGGGCAAAGAGTCACACGGGTGAAACAGCTACACTAGATACAGGTATCACTACAAAATACTATATATATATAAGCGCGTGCAGAGTAGCCCAAACGTCTAGTAACTGTCTTTCCCTTCCCAAGCGGTCAACGATTGTGCGTTGAACCTGAACCTCTAACTACAGTCTCGACGCACAGAATTAACTCAACAGACGCGACCCTAAGGTCGTCCCAGTCTCTGGTCATGATGTCAGTATCAGGAAACAGGAATCTGGCACGATCACGGTGTATAGATGTGTCCTGGGGTATCGATGTACTCAGGTACGTGCATCGAGGTGCTGTGAAGCATCTAGCAATTATACTAAGACGTTACGTCGAATGTCAACACCCGGTTGTGAACCGGACGCGGAGTATCGAACGTCAACATAAATATGCGCACGAAGTACATAAAGAACAACAAGTATCTGTAAACTGAAATACAGGGTGGCAAGGTACACTTGCCTGCGTGCGGCTGCTGATGACGGGGATCTGGTACCGCGTCCAAGTCCTCAGGTCCCGCAGTACCTAGAGATGAGTTACAAACCAGAATCAATAATCTATTTTACGATAGACAGGGTGCTACACACATCTTCACCAAAACTCAGTCTCAGCTACGACTCACAGGGACAAGTCACTAGGGGGTTGACAACAGTTGACTATCGGTACGATGGTCAAATCAGTTAATCATCAGTACCATATCATCAAGACATCCTCAAACACAGTTTATGATTTTAATTTCTTCGCTTAAAAATATCGTTGTTACCAATCACCAGGTGCCTGCCTAAGTTAATCACCTTAAATTTCCAATTCTAAATTACCCATCTCACTAGTCCTCAATCAGTCATTCACCTACTATCCTTACTAATCATACATTTAAATCGAGCATTTACACTACACATAACCCTTCATCAATTTAATTCTTATTAAATAAGTTAGCATTTACCACCACAAAATATATCTCGATCCTTCATTTAACGATAAAAACCTAAATCTCCATAAGCCAATGTCTAAAATAAATTGATTTAATTCATGTTGATGACAAACCCTAACCTACATTCATTCTATCAATAGACACCTCCACAACATCAAAGTGTATATACTCAATGTAATAACCCTAAGATTTTCTATGCATTTATAAATCCTACTCTCCAAGTCCAGCCTCTTAAACCCTAGTCATCCATTAATAACTACACAACACTAAAACAACACAACACTAATCTAACTCAAACTCTAGCAAAAACACAACATAATATATAAATGTAAAGAGAGGGGGAGGAGTATACCCAAAGTGGCCGGAGCGAGGAGGTGCTGGCCGGACAATGGGTTATGGCCGGGTGGTGGTGGTGACGAAGGTGTAAGCTGGTGGTGATGGTGGTGGTAAACTGGTGGTGATGGTGGTGTTCGGATAGGGAGGAGTGCAGTCCGGCGTGGGGAGTGAAGCTACTGCCGCGAGGGGGGATGGCTGACCGGACGGCTGCTGGTTAGGCCGTACGGGGAGAAGAGATCGGCCGCCGACTGCTGTGACTGGCCGGAGCGGGCGCGGGGTCAGCCGCGGGGTCGGCCGGATAAGTCGTGAATCACCGCTGCGGTCGGGAACAAGCCGGAGTCGGCTCAGTGGCCGATCGGCTGCCGAGGAGTCTCTGCGGGATTGCCGGAAGAGCACAGGTCGGCGGGGGGAGATGGCTGTGCACCGGTCGGAGTCGGCGCCGCTGCACAGTGCCAGAGTCGGGTACAGGCCTGCGGTCGGGGAAGAACAGTGGCCGGCCGGAGTTCTCCAAGAGGAAGATGAGACTAAGGAAGAAGAAGAAGAAAATAATGGAGAGTGGAGAAGCTTTGCATGGAGGATTTTAAATGAAGGAGTGAGGAGAGAGAGAGAGAGGAGTTTCCTTGGGATTAGGGCCGGTGGTGTGTGTTGAGGGTGAGGTGTTACTTTATAGGGGTTTGTGAAGGAGATGGAGGGTTATGATGGTGTCTTTCAAAATGGAGGGTTGTGATTTGTCATGAAGGAAAGTTGGTTTCTTCATGATGGGGGTGAATGGATGGGTGAGAATGGGACCCCATTTTGGGACCTCTCTATTGTTCATAGCCAATAGGGTGATGACACATAATTTCATTATTTGCAACTTAGCCCCTTAAATTCGAGAAATTGCATGAACACATAAAATGACACAAAAATTGTGGAAAAAATTATGTTTAGTAATTTTTATGGTGAGAGGGTGTTGTGCGTTAGGCACGGGTTTAATTAGAAAGGCATTGGGATTAATTTAGGATTAAAATGGGATTTACAAAGTTGGTATCCCCGATTTAAATAGAAATAAAGTATCCCGCGAATTTAAATTAATTGGGGGCACTTGGGGTCAAAATCCAAAAATTACGCAAAGGTCAAAAATGGTGGAGGCTTGGAGTCAGTCTTGGACCCTTTAGTTGGTCCGGCTCAACGGGTTAAGTTGGTATCTCAAAATTTAGGGTAACGACACAAGTGTCCGACACGGAATTAAATATGGATTAGGGTTTCAAAAAATTGTGCAATTAATTTAGAGCACAACGAAAAGCTAATTTTGATCGACGAAAAAGTCCAGTGCCTAATTTGGCGAGTCAAGTCAGAAGTACAATAATTGAACAGAATTTATGGGCTGATATTGGGCTCCAAATAATCAAACAATGATAGGTCGCGCCAAGGGTTTTAATTAATTAAATTAAATACCAGGTAAACTTATCTCTACTCTAAACCTCGACATCTGCTACCAAAACCAAAATTTTCTAAATTCACTCTAACTATCTACAGAATAAATCGAGGGGGTTTACATTCTTCCCAACTTAGAAGAATTTCGTCCCCGAAATTAAAAGTAAAGCACGATAATATCTAACAGAATCTTAAAACAATCTAGTAATCAAATGCCGTATGTAAATTCGTACCTTGCTCTTCAAATAAGTACGGGAATCGCTGCCGAATAGAATCCTCGTGCTCCCAAGTAGACTCGCCTGGTGAATGGTGCTTCCATGCCACTCTGACCAGTCGAATCGTCTGCCCTCTCAAAGTCTTCTTGCTGCGATCGAGGATCTCAACTGGCTGCTCTGCGTAAGACAGACTGGGCCCGACTGTAATCTCCGAATGATCAAGCATGTGGCTAGGGTTTGCGACATATCTCCTCAGCTGCGATACGTGAAATACGTCATGTACTTCCTCTAATGATGGAGGTAATGCAAGACGGTAAGCCACTTCGCCAACTCGTTCCAAAATGTCAAAAGGTCCGATGTACCTCGGACTCAGCTTGCCTTTGCCTCCGAATTTGATGGTACCACGGGTAGGCGATATCCTCAAAAATACATGGTCACCCTCCTTAAACTCTAATGGTCTGCGGTGCGCATCCGCCCAGTATTTTTGTCTGTCCTGTGCTGCACGCAGGTGGCTCTGAATCTGCTTGACCTTCTCTACTGTCTGTGTCACCAACTCTGGACCAAGTATCTGACGCTCTCCCACGTCACTCCAACAAACTGGCGACCTATATTTCCTGCCGTACAGTGCCTCATAAGGTGCCATCTGTATGCTGGCCTGGTAATTGTTATTGTAGGAGAATTTCACCAAGTGTAGGTGGTCCTCCCAAGATCCTCCAAAATCAATCATGCACGCTCTCAACATATCCTCTAATATCTGTATCGTGCGCTCTGACTGTCCATCAGTCTGTGGATGATACGCAGTGCTGAACTTGAGGCAAGTTCCTAGGCTTTCCTGCATACTATGCCAAAAATGTGACGTGAATCTGGATTCACGATCCGATACGATGCTGACAGGCACTCCATGTAATCGTACTATCTGCCTCATATACATGTCAGCTAGTATCTCTGTGGATTGTCCAACTCTAAAGGGCAAGAAATGTGCAGACTTAGTGAGTCTGTCTACGACCACCCAAACTGCATCCTTCCCGCTAGGGCTCCGCGAAAATCCTGTGACAAAGTCCATGGTAATGTGTTCCCACTTCCACTCGGGAATGGGAAGTGGCTGCAATAATCCTGCAGTCCTCTGATGTTCAGCCTTGACTTGCTGACAAACTAAACACTTCGCCACAAATCTTGCAATTTCCTTCTTCATCCCATGCCACCAGAAATGCTGTCTCAAGTCTCGGTACATCTTCGTACCCCCGGGATGAATAGAATAAATCGAGCTATGAGCATCGGTCATCAACTCTTGGCGTAGCATGCCACTCGAAACATATAGGCGATCTCCGTACCTCAATGTTCCATCTTCATGAATCCTGAGTCCCGTCTGTATGCCGGCCTCTGTCCTCTCGCCTAGACGTCAAAATCTCGCATCTGTAGGCAATGCTGCCTTGATTCTCTCAATCAAATTAGACTGAACCTCAAGACTGGCCATCTGTCCATCCATGCCTGGCAATACGATCTCTATCCCAAGCTCCTGGAGATCCTCTAGCAACTATCGCTGCGTCATCAAGAAGTATGCCATGGACTTCCTGCTTAAGGCATCTGCTACGACATTCGCCTTGCCAGGGTGGTACTGCAACTCAATGTCATAATCTGTCATCAACTCTAGCCAACGTCTCTGTCTCATGTTGAGCTCCTTCTACGTGTAGACGTACTTCAGGCTTTTATGATCTGTATAAATCTCAACACGCTCACCATAAAGGTAATGTCTCCATAGCTTTAGTGCAAATATCACTGCAGCTAGCTCCAAGTCGTGCGTCGGATAGTTCTTCTCATAAACTCTCAGCTGTCTCGATGCGTAGGCTATCACTTTACCATGTTGCATCAGTATACATCCCAATCCTCTCCTTGACGCATCATTGGATACTACAAATCCTCCTGATCCTGAAGGTAGTGTCAAAATTGGTGCTGATGTCAGACGCTTCTTCAGCTCATCGAAAGCCTCCTGACACTCGTCGGTCCAGATAAACTCTTTGCCTTTACGCATCAGTCGCGTCATAGGCGCAGCTATCCTTGAAAAGTTTTTCATGAACCTTCGATAATATTTGGCAAGTCCGAGGAAGCTCCTAACCTCCGTAACTGATGTAGGGGTAGGCCAGGTCTCTACTGCAGCTATCTTCTCCGGGTCAACTGATAGTCCATCTCCAGTGATTATGTGTCCCAAAAATGGTACTCTATCTAAGCAGAACTCATATTTGCTGAGTTTGGCGTACAGCCTCTCATGTCTCAGCGTCTCCAACACGATCCTGAGATGCCTCTCATGCTCCTCCTGGCTCTTGGAATATATCAAGATATCGTCTATAAATACCACCACAAACTTATCTAAGTACTGGTGGAAGATATTGTTTATCAAACACATAAATACTGCTGGCGCGTTGGTTAAACCAAACGGCATGACTAAAAACTCATAGTGGTCATACTTCGTCCGAAAGGCCGTCTTCTGGATGTCCTCTTTTCGTACCTTAATATGATGATAACCGGATCTGAGATCGATCTTCGAGAATACACATGCACCGCTAAGTTGATCAAACAAATCATCGATGCGCGGCAGTGGATACTTGTTCTTTTTTGTTACAGTATTTTGCGCCCTGTAATTGATATATAAGCGTACCGTCCCGTCCTTCTTCGGTACAAACAGAATGGGTGCTCCCCATGGAGATACACTAGCCCGTAGGAAACCCTTATCTAAGAGATCATCTACTTGAACCTTCAGCTCAACCAACTCCTTCGGTGCTAGTCTGTAAACGGGGGAAGTAACTGGCTCGGCTCCTGGAGTCAACTCTATAGTGAACTCAATCTGTCTGTCAGGTGGCAGTCCTGGGAGATCCTCTGGAAACACATCCTCAAACTCTGCTATAAAGTGAGGGTACGTCGGTTCACCTTCTGCAATGTGTGTCGCTAGGGTAGGTTGGACACCATGCTCTCGGGCTCCCCGAAGAAACTCAAACTCTGGGTGATCTGGGGGTCTAAAGATGACACAACCACGATGGCAATCTAGCATTGCGTGGTATTGGCTCAACCAATCCATGCCTAGGACAATGTCATAGTCCGGCATGGAGAAAACCAAAAATCGGGCACGCATCTCTCGCCCGCAGACAACTACTGAACATGATCTACAAGTGTCGCTAACAGGTACTATTCCACCTCCCGTAAGGATCCTCTTGACCTTCGGAAGGGGTACGGTGGCTATTCTATGGGTAGCTACGAAACTAGCAGCTATAAAAGAGTGTGTGGCACCAGAATCAAATAGGACTAATGCTGGTAATGAAGCTACTAAGATTGTGCCTGCGATCACTTCTCCGGCTGTCTCAGCCTCCTCTATAGTTATAGCATAGGCCTGTCCCTGTCTCGGTGCCGGTGCCCTCGGCTGCTGTTGTTGAACCTGCTAGTATCGATCTCCCTGTGGGGCCAAGGGTGGCCTCCTCTGGTTTTCCCCTGGTGCTCGTGGTCGCTGTGCTCCAGCTCTTGCGTAAGGCGGCCTCGGTCCAGGAGGCTGCTGATAAGGTCTCGGCACTGGCAGGGCTGGACGGTGAACCATCTGTGCTGGAGCCCTCTGATCTGGGCAATCTCGGACTGCATGCTGGTCCGATCTGCATCTCAAGCAAGCGCCCAGTCTCCGTCGAAAGTCCCTCAATATATGTCCCTTCTTGCTGCAGAAATGGCAAGTAGGAATGACTGCTCCCTGCTATGGTGCTGCCCTTTGGTGTTGCTGCTGTACCAGAGGATGCTTCGCAGGTCCTCCCTGCGGGTTTTGGACTGCTGATGTCGACGCATAGGAGCATTTCTGGCTGGCCTCCATCTTGTTAATGCGGTCCTGGCGTCGCGCTGCAAGTAGTACCCCGGAGTAAGAGGTGGGGGCTGTGGACCCGATAAGCCTCTAGGTCTCATAACTCAGGCCCTCATAAAATTTCTCGGCCTTCGCTTCTTCAGTGGGGATCAGGTATGGTGCAAATCTGCTCAGGCGGAGAAACTCAGAATTATATTCCTCTATAGTCATACTCCCCTGCCTGAGGTTCTGGAATCTGTTCCGAAGCTCTGCTCGGGCGGTAGAGGGTATGCACATCTCCTGGAAGAGTCTAGAGAACTCTTCCCAGGTGGCACGATCCGGTCCCAAACGCTGCTCCTCGGAAAGCCACCAGTGATAAGCGTCGCCGGTGAGCTGCATCCTGACAGCCGTCATCCATCGGTGTCGGGGGAGGTCAGTAGCCTCCAGCTGGTGCTGTATTCCGGTGAGCCAAGCGTGGACCTCCGTCGGCTCCTCCGTGCCTGCAAAAGGTTGCGACATCAAACGACGGAAGTCTATGACAGATCCTCGCATCGACTCGTATGCTGGTGGTGACGCCTGCCCCAAGGCCATCACGATGCTCTCTCTCAGAGTCTCGGCCTGGTACAGCTGGGCCTGCTGCTGAGCCTGCTGCTGGGCCTGCATCATCACATACATCATTTGGAATATCTGGATTCCATCCATCGGTTGCCCTGTGGGGAATGGCATAAAGGGCATCTGGGGCGGGAATGGTGGAGGAGGTGGTAGCTGCTTCTCCTCCTGACTCGGAATCCTTCGATCCTCAGGTCCTGCCTGATGTGGAGTCTGGTGTCCGTCTGAAGGCACCTCGGGATGTCCTGATGACTGCCCTATGGGAGCTGGAGTCAGTAGAAGGACCTACTCTAAATCTGGTTCTCCGAATGATCCCGCATCTCGGGGAACGTCGCCAGGCTGCACGGTACGTCCACTGCGGAGATTCATAACTCTGAAAAGAAGTCATGAATGCGATCAGCATTTTGAGGAAAATAAACAAGATGCAATTTGGTAAACGATATCGAGATAGAGGTGTCATATGAAGGTTTCAAACTTTGCAGATGAGATTTCTAACTCTATTCCTAATTTGCAGGCTCGCTTGGCACAGTCAGGTGACCAAGATAATTTAAATCGGACCTGCATGGGCCACCACAAAAACCTTGTCACGCCCCAGTTCCATGGATAAGGAACCGAGATACGTGGCAATGGCCAGCAGTGTACTTCGGCGGGCTTTCCAATCTAATGGGCCCGTCGGAGTACACTTAAGCTGTGAAGTATAATGAATAACCCAACACATAACACAAGTATACTCAATCTAAATCTCATCCACAGGCAGCAATATAAGAGCACAATAGAAGTAAATACAATGACAAATGTACAGGAAGGAAATATCTAAATAAGTATCAATTACAAATACTAGAGTAGTCACACGGGGACAAACCTGCTAGTACAAATATGCTGGAATGAAAGTAAGCAACAAGATAACTTGGGACGGCAGCAGGTAACTAGGTAATGATACCGTCCCAAGGAAAGAGTCACTACCAGCGATCAGGCAAAGTCCTCAGGAATGACCTCGTCCTAGGCAGTGAGTACAGCTGCTGGATAGATGTCCGGTCCGTACTCCTCCGGGTAATCCTCGTAACCTACACCTGGAAGGGAACCAGGTCCTCAGAGGGACGTAACAAGGTACAAAAATATAATATGCCAGGTAAACAGATAGTACAAGTGCAACGACAGGGTAATCTAACATAACCAAACAAGTGTGACACAGTTTAAAGACAATGTTCAACGCGTGGGCCGTCCAAAATAAAACCGTAGCTCCGGACACGGAAACACACGGCACGTACCGCAGCTCCGGGCAAAGAGTCACACGGGTGAAACAGCTACACTAGATACACGTATCACTACAAAATACTATATATATATAAGCGCGTGCAGAGTAGCCCAAACGTCTAGTAACTGTCTTCCCCTTCCCAAGCGATCGACGATTGTGCGTTGAACCTGAACCTCTAACTACAGTCTCGACGCACAGAATTAACTCAACAGACGCGACCCTAAGGTCGTCCCAGTCTCTGGTCATGATGTCAGTATCAGGAAACAGGAATCTGGCACGATCACGGTGTATAGATGTGTCCTGGGGTATCAATGTACTCAGGTACGTGCATCGAGGTGCTGTGAAGCTTCTAGCAATTATACTAAGACGTTACGTCGAATGTCAACACCCGGTTGTGAACCGGACGCGGAGTATCAAACGTCAACATAAATATGCGTACGAAGTACATAAAGAACAACAAGTATCTGTAAACTGAAATACAGGGTGGCAAGGTACACTTGCCTGCGTGCGGCTGCTGATGACGGGGATCTGGTACCGCTTCCAAGTCCTCAGGTCCCGCAGTACCTAGAGATGAGTTCCAAACCAGAATCAATAATCTATTTTACGACAGACAGGGTGCTACACACATCTTCACCAAAACTCAGTCTCAGCTACGACTCACAGGGACAAGTCACTAGGGGGTTGACTACAGTTGACTATCGGTACGATGGTCAAATCAGTTAATCATCAGTACCATATCATCAAGACATCCTCAAACACAGTTTATGATTTTAATTTCTTTGCTTAAAAATATCGTTGTTACCAATCACCAGGTGCCTCCCTAAGTTAATCACCTTAAATTTCCAGTTCTAAATTACCCATCTCACTAGTCCTCAATCAGTCATTCACCTACTGTCCTTACTAATCATACATTTAAATCCAGCATTTACACTACACATAACCCTTCATCAATTTAATTCTCATTAAATAAGTTAGCATTTACCACCACGAAATATATCCCTATCCTTCATTTAACGATAAAAACCTAAATCTCCATAAGCCGATGTCTAAAATAAATTAATTTAATTCATGTTGATGACAAACCCTAACCTACATTCATTCTATCAATAGACACCTCCACAACATCAAAGTGTATATACTCAATGTAATAACCCTAAGATTGTCCATGCATTTATAAATCCTACTCTCCAAGTCCAGCCTCTTAAACCCTAGTCATCCATTAATAACTACACAACACTAAAATAACACAACACTAATCTAACTCAAACTCTAGCAAAAACACAATATAATATATAAATGTAAAGAGAGGGGGAGGAGTATACCCAAAGTGGCCGGAGCGAGGAGGTGCTGGCTGGACAATGGGGTATGGCCGGGTGGTGGTGGTGACGAAGGTGTAAGCTGGTGGTGATGGTGGTGGTAAACTGGTGGTGATGGTGGTGTTCGGATAGGGAGGAGTGCAGTCCGGCGTGGGGAGTGAAGCTACTGCCGCGGGGAGGGATGGCTGACCGGACGGTTGCTGGTCAGGCCGTGCGGGGAGAAGAGATCGGCCGTCGACTGCTATGACTGGCCGGAGCGGGCGCGGTGTCAGCCGCGGGGTCGACCGGATCAGTCGTGAATCACCGCTGCGGTCGAGAACAAGCCGGAGTCAGCTCAGTGGCCGGTCGGCTGCCGAGGAGTCTCTACGGGATTGCCGGACGAGCACAGGCCGGCGGAGGGAGATGGCTGTGCACCGGTCGGAGTCGGCGCCGCTGCACAGTGCCGGAGTTGGGTACAGGCCGACGGTCGGGGAAAAACAGTGGCCGGCCGGAGTTCTCCAAGAGGAAGATGAGACTAAGGAAGAAGAAGAAGAAAATAATGGAGAGTGGAGAAGCTTTGCATGGAGGGTTTTAAATAAAGGAGTGAGGAGAGAGAGAGAGAGGAGTTTCCTTGGGATTAGGGCCGGTTGTGTGTGTTGAGGGTGGGGTGAGGTGTTACTTTATAGGGGTTTGTGAAGGGGATGGATGGTTGTGATGGTGTCTTTCAAAATGGAGGGTTGTGATTTGTCATGAAGGAAAGTTGGTTTCTTCATGAAGGGGGTGAATGGATGGGTGAGAATGGAACCCCATTTTGGGACCTCTCCATTGTTCATAGCCAATAGGGTGATGACACATAATTTCATTATTTGCAACTTAGCCCCTTAAATTCGGAAAATTGCATGAACACATAAAATGACACAAAAATTGCAGAGAAAATTGTGTTTAGTAATTTTTATGGTGAGAGGGTGTTGTGCGTTAGGCACGGGTTTAATTAGAAAGGCATTGGGATTAATTTAGGATTAAAAATGGGATTTACAAAGTTGGTATCCCCGATTTAAATAGAAATAAAGTATCCCGCGAATTTAAATTAATTGGGGGCACTTGGGGTCAAAATTCGGAAATGACGCAAAGGTCAAAAATGGTGGGGGTTTGGAGTCAGTCTTGGACCCTTTAGTTGGTCCGGCTCAACGGGTTAAGTTGGTATCTCAAAATTTAGGGTAACGACACAAGTGTCCGATACGGAATTAAATATGGATTAGGGTTTCGGAAAATTGTACAATTAATTTAGAGCATAACGAAAAGCTGATTTTGATCGACAAAAAAGTCCAGTGCCTAATTTGGCGAGTCAAGTCAGAAGTACAATAATTGAACGGAATTTTTGGACTGATATTGGGCTCCGAATAATCAAACAATGATAGGGCACGCCAAGGGTTTTAATTAATTGAATTAAATACCAGGTAAACTTATCTCTACTCTAAACCTCGACATCTGCTACCAAAACCAAAATTTTCTAAATCCATTCTAATTATCTACAGAATAAATCCAGTGGGTTTACAGAAAGACAGTTACTAGACGTTTGAGCTCCTCTGCACGCGCTTATATATGTATATGTACAGTTTCTGTAGTGATCCTGTATCTAGTGTAGTAGTATCACCCGTGTGACTCTTTGCCCGGAGCTGCGGTACGTCCTATGTGTCTCCGTGTTCGGAGCTACAGTTTTATTTTAGATAGCCCACGCATCGAACATTATCTTCAAACTGTGTCACACTAAGTTGGTTATGCTAGATTACCCCGTCGTTGCACTTGTACTTTCTGTTATACTTGGCATGCTGTATTTTTGTACCTTGTTATGTCCCTCTGAGGACCTGGTTCCCTGCCAGTTTTGCAGCATAAATGATTATGGAGTATTTAGAGTTGCTGATGGAGTTGCACATCTTGCGAGCATTGTACCAGGTACTCATATTATTTCCACCGGCATTATGGTTACTTTATTTTTGTTGTTTATTCATCTGTTGTTGTAGCCTAGTTTTTGTAGACTCATCTCTTCTCGAGTCTATTTGAGTTTGTGTGTTATTGGGTGGCCGACTTTAGCACATATAGCTCTTTCTTGTATACTGCTGTACATTGTGGATTGAGACATAGAGGTTTACATTTATGGGATATCTAGATAGTGCCCTTTATATTATACAGCTTATATGTATTCGAGTCAGACCAGAGTCTGGTCGAATGTGTAGCTGGCGTATCACGTATTCCTGGTCCTACGTATTTTAGGACTGGGGCGTGACACAATGCCCTATGTGTGTGTGTGTGTATCATCTGACTTGTCAATTGGTAGTGAGTATGTCCAACTATAGGACATGGATGGCAAATAATATGGAAGAGAGTTTCAGAACGTAGCAGTCATTCCCCGTTTGGACAAGGTCACAAGCCATCTCATATTTAGTGTAAAACATATTAATTTTACGCACTTATTTATCTAAAGAACTTATCAATGCAATGGCCAAGTGACTGTTATACAGTTATGAGAGCAATTAGTTCTCGTTGGTTAGATGGTATAAATTATAATGTCATGCGGAGAGCCCTACTTACATTAATGGCTTGCTTTGACATTGGAGAGTGGAGACCTTATACTGAAATTGTCTAAAATGTGGTTACTATATCATTTCTAGGTTAAAAATATGCCATACTAGTCAAACTAGGTCATTACCCCAATTTGGGTTCATAACTAGCTTTTAAGTTGGTTTATAAACTTGACACTGGAATTCAAAAATTAACGTGTGCACAAACTAAATTCGAAAATTAACATGTCGTGTCGTATTGTGTTGTGTCGTATCTGTGTTAGAGAGAAAGAGAGATCGTGTACTGCCGTTAACTGGTGGTAGTGACTAATATCTACATTAATACCTAATATATATATTAATACCTTGGCCTATATGTATTTACCTTGGTATCCTAGCCAATACCTTAGTCGTATCCTAATATCTCACTATACCCTTGTAGCATGATACTACTTTATTGTCCATGACACTTAACATAAGCTATAATCAATATTTTAGTATTTATATACTTATATCTTAATACCTTAGTACCAATGTCTTGGTGTCTTACCAAATACCTAGACATCTGGTATCTTGGTATCTACAACCAATATCCTAATACCTAACTATAAACTGAAACACTAAACCTCCCCAACCCACTACCTTTAACTAATATCTTAGTATCTAGCTCAATACTCTAGTACTTCACTATATCTTAACATTACCTTAATCCACTTCTAACATATCCCTTAATAACTAGATATCATATCCATGGTACCTAATACCAAACCTAATACTAACCTCCCCTCTCTAACCCACTTAATCTTGTATAATGGATACACACTCAGGTATCACACGTCCTCTCGACTCTCATACAAATACTAACAATAACACACCTAAGTGTGCACAAAAAATACATGCTTAACACATGCGCGCCTCTGCATAAACTTGACACTGGAATGAACCTATAATAGTTTCCACACACACCACTTGTATAGTCCACTTAACAACTGCACAAACCAAATTCAAAAATTAACGTGTCGTGTCATGTCGTGTCGTGTTATGTTGTGTCTGTGTTAGAGAGACAGAGAAAGGAGATAGAGAGAGGAGGTCACCGAGGAGGGGAGCCGGAGGAAGGACGTCGGAGGGAGAAGGGGACCCGGAGGAAGGAGGCTCTGACGACGGAGGGGGGAAGACGCGGCCGGAGGGGGGTCGCCGTTGAGGGAGGAGGGGACGTTGAAGGGAGGAGGGGAGCCGGAGGGGGAGGACGCGGCCGAGGGGGGTCGCCGGAGGGAGGAAGGAGGAGCCGGAGGGGGGTCGCCGGAGGGAGAAAGTAGGAGCGGGTGGGTTTGAAATTTGGGAGAGGGAGAGGGATCTGATCGAAGGAAATGGGGGGAATCAGCCCTAAGTAAAAACTTTAGCGACGTTTTAGTGACGCCAATAATGACGTCGCTAAGTTAGCGACGTCTTTAACGTCGCTAATAACGTCGCTAAATGTCCAAAAGATATACGTCGCTAAATACATCGCAAAATGTCGCTAAATAAAATATATTAGCGATGTTTAGCGACCTTAATTGAACTTATAGCGACTAATCTTTTAAAAACTGAATAAAAGTTGCTAAATGTCGCCAATTAGCAACGTCTAGCGACGTTTTTACATGGAGTCGCTAAATTAGTGATGTTTACTTTGACGTCGCTAAAAAACGTCGCTAATCCCGCTTTTTCTAGTAGTGCTTCTCGTTCCTCCATAATAGACGGAGTAAGAGGATCGTTAACATCAGTCTGAAACAAGGTGAGTTTATTCGAGGAAGGACCAACAGAATTTTGGAAAATATTTGCTCTACTCAGATTAATGGGGACCACTCCTTTCTCCTCCTTCGTAGAGGACATCATAGAAATAATGGAAGTCCTACTAGGGTTAATCCCAACAAGTGAAGGAGCAGTCAATCCATCAACCCCCTTATTTCTCTACTCAGAGGCATCTTGTGAAGCCATGAAAATGAAGATAAGTTTACATTAAAAGTGAAAAATCGAACAAGCAACTCTATTATTTATAGAGAGGAAAATGACGGTTCAGAGTTTCACGCACCTTTTCAGTGAAATGAGGCGACGATTGGTTTCCCAAGCAAAGAGCAAAATTCAAAATATTAAGCATAATGGTTAGAATTTTGCGTATTGGGTTAGAAATTCCCACATACACACATTGGCTTATTGACAAAAAAGGTGCCATAATACGTATAACAGAATACGCGTATCAGTCAGTTGGTATAACTGCACGTAAATACACACAGTATTTGGATGACAGAAGACAATTAATGCGCGCAATACTCGATCCGTTTCAAAGCACATTTTGTGGAGGTAAAAACGATAAGAATCACTCATCAGCAATACGCACAATAAAGTCAAACTAAAATTTTAATGATACTTAATCATGATTACATACTATGGAGATTTATCACACCTATATTTTCATTCTAAAATTCATGATTATACATATAGAAATCTATTACATCTGAATTTTCATATGATGGGGATCTATCACAGAGCCATCCCCATCTCTGTGTCCCGTCTGCTCCCGATGCAGATGAATTAAGGCACAGAAGAAATGAGCTCCTCAGTGCAAACCACAGTATAGGGGAAAAAAATTGTGCTGTGGACAAGCGAGGATGCTACACAGGATTTGGCTTGTTTAAATTAGCACGGACCTATTTCTGTCCTGACTCGATGGAGGACATGGCGAGTCAAACGGAAGTTGTTCCGCTATCGCCATCCAGCACCACCCCTTGAAGTCTCGGTTGGGGATTCCAATCCCAACCCTGTAATCAGCACAAGGGCCATGTTAAGAGAGTAATTCCAGCGAGCTGGGTTTGAAGATAACGAACAATCTTCTAGGCAATTCATTATTTCAACATAAATGACGAAGCCTATGATATCCTTCCATTCTCCATCACACAAATAGCTCAACAAAAATATAGTTGGGAAGCGTCTCCTGTTGCATTTCTCGGTGGCCAACAAAGCTAGTAGAGCCATGCTATTTCAGTCACCTTCTTAGACTCATACTTAAAAAAACCATACTCAAGTCTCACAGCAATAAGAAGATAAGTCTATGAGTGTTGGAAAAATATTCCTCCTATTTGTAGGAGAAGACATGCCAAGTATGGCATAGCTCTCGAGAATTATTCCTGAAAAAGCTGCCTGCATCTCCTTAAAAGCTGCCTACATCTCCTTAAAGACCGCGTTAAACCAAGGAACAAGTCAAAACAATAAATTAACAAGATATGTGCATGTCACACCTACAGCTACGTCAGTAAAATTGTTGGAATTCTGTCCTGAGTGGGCGCACAAATATCTCAACAGCTTTTATGCTTCTAATTCAAAGTATTTTGAATTCATTTGAACAAATTCAAAAACTTTGTAGGGGGTCTGGTAGAATCATAAAAAGCCTTATGAAGATGGTGCAGTTTTCTTCAAATAAACTTAACAAAAGAAGAATGGCGCACTTTCTCTCTATTTAGATGATGGCGTACTTTATTTTTTTAAAGGGTGACGCAATATTCAGAGAACAGAAAAGTGGCTTTCATCTATGCAAATAGGTGTAAAATTTATATGTCTACTTTTCCCCGAGCATTAAATATGACGAATCTGACAAGATGGAACAAAAACTGAAGAGTCAGAAGTCATTATTACATCTGGACTGCGGTACGCAGACCCAGGTTATCGTTTAGTGACCCAGTCGTTGTGCCAATTTCTTTAAAAGTGCATTGTTGTGCCAACTTCATCAAAAGTGTGCCGTTGTACCAATTTCTTCAAAAGTGCACCGATGTGCTAACGTCATCAAAAATGCACCGTTGTGCCAATTTCTTCAAAAGTGTGCTGCTGTGTCAACTTCATCAAAAGTACGCCATTGTGCCAACTTGCAAAAAATGTGCCATCATGGCCAATTTTATCAGAAGTGTGCCATCACGGATACTTCTTTTAGAGAGCACTTGTATAGCCAATCTTTTCAAAAGTACGCCAGGCTCCAGGCCACTTGTAAAGTGCACATACTATTCTAACTGAAAGTGAGCAGTTATGAGTGTGTATCTTACATGTCATACTTATCGTAAAAAGTGTACAAATAACTATCCCCCACGACCTATGCTTTCCTAGTATAGGAAGCTACATGTCAAGTAGGCAACGAGTTGTGCACCCACTCAGTCAGAACGTGGAGTGTTGGTCCACCAAAAGTGCGTGCACAATGGTAAAACAGTGCAAACTATCCAAAGTGCGCCCACACTCTCATAATCGCTCCTAAACTCTATAAATACAGGATCGGTACATCAATTAGAGGAATAGGGACAAGGAACGGGAGACATATACAGAGAAGAATACAAGAACAGAAGGAGAGAAATAGAAGCTTCTTGTGTCGGGGTTGCCAAAGTTTCTTATTGTTCAACTCTCCAAGTTGTTCACAGCATTTTCTGCATTTTTTCGTCGTCGTGTGCTCCAAGGAGTAAAGTGATCGTCCGCAGATCAGATCTCAACATCTATACTTCCCCAAAATTAACTGTACTTAGATTCATATTTAGGATCTTTTTGTACTTTTCTTTCTTTTCAATAGTTTGTAATACAAATGTTTCGTATAAACTTTTCTTCGCAAATAGTGATAGGCTTTAAAGGGTGATGCTCAGAGTCCATTGTTGTTGACTCCCCAGTTTCCCCCTAGATGCCTTATGCACCCTTTTTACAGTAGGTGCCATATGAACTATTTTCTCCACATATGCCATACTATGAGGGTCAACCGCAGATGTATAAATTCTTTCAGGCCATGGTAAATGCACAGTGGCATCAGACAGAGACTATGAAACAGAGACCTTGGCAGGTGTTCTAGATAGAGCACCAATATCAGTACCAGCACCAACACTACAGTCATATGTAGGCAACATCAAGGGGTTCTGTAATATGAACCCAAAGAACTTCAAGGGTACTGAGAATCCGGAGGAAATTACTACCTGGCTCATCAGCATAAAAAAATTGGAAGAGTCATAGTTGCCTTCTAATATGTGGATGATAGTGATTTGACTACAACTTGAGGGTAACGCACATTACTGGTGGGAAGTAGAGGAGAGACGATTGGGCACATATCATACTTGGGAAGAGTTCACCAAATTCTTTAATAAGAAATGCTTTCCTGCCACTGTCAAGTATGCATTCTATAATTAGTTCCTTCATCTCAAGAGTACAATGTGGAGTTCAGCCAATTGAACCAAATTGGTGCCACCCTGATTCCGATCGAGTAAGAAAGTACAAGAAGATTCCACAATATGATGACTTATGACCTCTAGAGATACACTAGCGCACAATCCAAGATATCCTAGGCTATAGTGTTAGTTGAAGTAATAACTCAAGAAGCCATCAACAAGAAGCATGCAACACAGAGGTATCTTATTCCAATAGACACATCGACTCGACAAACACCAGAGGACTAGAGAGATCCCATATCGCATTATCAACAGAGAGCAGCTCCATACCAAAACTAGGATATCCCGACTTGTAAGTTCTATGGAAGGATAGGACATATTTAGAGAGACTGCTATCGAAGATTGGACCAGTGTTTGAACCATGGGTCCAACCAAAACTATGCTCGAGATTTCCCAGATCCATGACCCACGATACCGAGGCCATATCTACCAGCTCTACCAGCGCCTAGAGCCAATGGCATAGCTACACGGTGCCGAGGAGGGGCAGCTACGCCCCTGGAATTCAATTTTTTTATATTATAGTAAAACTGTACATGTTGTAGGCTTACAATGTAGTGTCAGCTGTCACCATGTGCCTATGCCTACCTATTGAAAATACTGTAGAAAGTATTGAAAGCAGAACTCCCTAGTGTTTGCAATCTTCAGACAGTATAGAGTACCAATTACCTAACCTGAACTCCCCTAGTGTTATCAGCCTTCAGACATGAATTAGATAGAGATTACAAGGAGAGGTACCTAGTACCTACCTATTGAAAGCACTGTAGAAAAAATCCTACCTAGATATTCTTTTTCTTCCTACAAGAAACAAACGAAGGAGTAACTTCGGTACAAAGTGCCAGATTTTCTTTGGAAGTGTGACTGATGGGCAAGAACATGAGGATTAAGACCACCTCATCAAGCAGCAGGCATCCCCTCTTGAACAATCAGGTACCCAAAGTAGGGATCTTTTTTTTAAGAATTTATGTTAGTTTTGTGCTTGATTTGTGGAATTTGGCATCTGGGTTTCTTGTGATTATTCAAAATTTTCAATTTTGATGCAATATTTGCTAAATTTTTATACTTCTTAGGTCCTCCTTCAAATTTAATTGATTAAAATTTGTTGTACTGATCAATATTCCATTAAAGAGTATTGGTGGGAGTAAAGTCACTTTTCATGTTCCACTAAAGAGAATTTTAATAAAACATCCCAAAGCCTACAGAGGCCACAAACAATAGTATTGGAACTAAAATACATGTAGAGAACCAAAATTAACACTAGTGACCATCTTCCATCTTTACTAATCAATATGCCATGATTAGCAATAGCTGCCAAAGACAATTTTTTTGTGTTAAATTTTTCTTGTTTTCGAATATTTTTCTAATGTTTCTGTATGTTGAATGGTAACTGGCAGACCACCTTGAGTAGCCAGGTACCTAAAAGTTGGGATTCTGGCACCTGGGTTAGTCTCAAGTTTGGATCTTTTTCAATAACTCATGTTAAAATTGTGATTCTAGTATCTAGGGTTGTCTTAGATTTTATGTTCGGTTGATTGTTCAAAATTTTAGTATTTGGTTGATTGATGAATTCTGTAATTGTCGCACCCCAGAACCAGAATACTGGAGAGCGGAGGCGGACAAAGCCAGCTACATACACCAGATTACTCAATATCCCAAAATACGATCATGGCTGTCTAGACATGTGAGAATTTTACTCTGCAATCCAACAGTCATTCCTGGATCAAGAGTCCTAGGTGTCTCAATCTCAAGCAAACAACAAGTTACAAGATGTATGATCACCAAACATATAATAGTAAGGTGTACCAAACTATATATACACAGATGATCATGAATCTAGTTACAAATGAAGGACTAGCAAGAGTACAATATTACATGATCAGCTCTATCTATAGTCTAGAATATACTTTACATGTAGGCCCACATGCTAGAATGTTAAGTTCTAAAATACTAGCTAAACACGTGCTCGGTGACTAAATGCCTCAAAAGTATAAGTACAAGATCAAGTGGGTGATGAAGAAGAAGCCCACTCATGACCTCGGGTGCTCTTGGTGTTCACCATCTTGAGGCAGAAAATATGATAGATCCTGCGGTCTTGCTCTAAAATTTGGCCATAATAAAACCAGTGGGGTCAGACCCCAAACCAACAAGTACCACAAGGGAGGGAGCCAACTTAGGAACTAAAACTAGCATACAGACAAATCTGTAAGAAATAGCACAAGGAACAGCTCAATAAGTGCAGCAGGTAAAATAATAGTTAAACAGTTATGAAGCATTTAAACAAGGATATCTGGAATCATTACTCTGGTTACAGTCTCCTGATCAGTTATTAAATAAATTTGGACAGGACTAGACTAAACTAGAAATTAAGCAATCACGACAAATCATGTCCTACAACTTACTATCATTAGCTAACTAAGGTTATCACAGTCGTAGTTACTAACCCATGCAGTTTTGAGATTCTATACAGCCATATGCCCTGCAGAGTATTTAGGTTATCTAGGCATAAGGATACATAGATTAGATTATATCAGGTATAGTATTTATCGAAATATGCAACACTCGACGGCATCATAAAGTGTGCCCCTCACGACGGAGAGCTCCAAATCCATTATGTGTCATTGGAATACCGGGATTGCATGTAGCAAAAAATCTCTCTAGATGATTCTAATAAATTATTCTACTTGTTTATCCTGTGCAAGTTATTAAGAATTCATGACCATGGTGCTCAGGAATTTGCCTTAGACATGATGCAGGACAGGATAGGACATGAGCTTGACAAGTACATTCAGGATAAAAGCAAGAAAAATCAATCACAGGAATTTATCTTATCAATTCAAGCATTACAATTCAGGAAAATTCTAGCATGTCAAGAGTGTGCTTCATCGAGCCACTATCAGGAGTATCGGTATATGTCACGATAACTCGATACGATAAGCTATTAATAGAAATATCAGGGCAAGTCTGGTATCGGGAGTTCAAGATTAACAGTCAATACAATTTATGTTTAATTCTAGCATGTCAGGAGTGCGCTTCATCGAGCCACTATCAGGAATATAAGTACAGGTAAGGTATCGGGAGTTCAGATTAACAGTGCCACTATAATCCATGTTTAAGAAATTCTAGGTTCTGGCTGGTTGTCACAATCAGGTTATAAGCAGGTTAGAGAAATATTGCATGCATAAGAATAAAGCATAATAGGTTAAAGAAGAAAATATATTAAAAGAATTTAAACTACTACAAGTGTCATAGGAGCATAAAATAAACAGGCGCATGGAAATTGCCGCATGGAAGAGTTGGCCGCATGGAAGAGATGGCCACATGAGAATTATATGTGCATGGGGTAAGCTGGCCGCATGAGAGATGCAAAGTCCACTCATTGGGACAAGGTGAGTGACAGGCAATAAATGCAAGGTCAAAAAAGTGACTGATGTGACTGGTCGTGTCAGAGAAGTAACCGATGGGACTGGTCAAGAAAGAAAGTCAGATAGAAAAGACAAAATTATAGAAAGTCGGGCCAAGGTGGTTCATTCATGCGCTCAATCAAGGAAGAGGCGTATGAGTCTTTGGCCGCATGAAAACCTTTATGCGCCTAGTGAGTCACACAAAGAGTTTCTGCCATTTAGCTTTTTCAAGCACTTTATTTCAAAAACTCAAGTATGGATTCAGTCATGTGCCCAATAATTTAGGCACTTGCTGCAAGGATATGCGATAAAGAGTTTGTGTCGCATGGCACTCTATGCCGCATAAGTACTGGGCGGATGAAGTCCCATCGTCCCAAAAATAGCAAGTCTTTCATGGAAAAGCTCCAAGTCTAAAAATTTATATTCTCCATAAAATCCTTATTTCAAGCCCAAATCCAGCAAAGTAAAGTACAAAATCGTATAAAATTAAGTGCTCATTAACATGGAACCTCTAGTTTTGGAAAACATCAAGTTTTAAGAGATCAAAACCAAGTAAACTCAAGGAAGCTACAAACTAAAAACTTAGATCTACTCCAACCAAGACATCAAAACCGAAAATATAAGAATTAAACATGTAAAAAAAATCATAGAGAATAATATAGATCAATAAAATGCAAGAAAGCTAAATAAGTGCAATATAGCAAGTTCTTCCTCATTTGCAAGATGTACTTGCCTAAACCCACTACTAAACTACTACCACTACTACCCAAGGCAAGCCCATGGCTGGGGCTAGGGTTCGGCCAAGGATAAGAGAGGGAGAAAAAAAAAAGAAAGAGAAAGAAATAAAGAAAAATGAGGAGGAGAGAGAATGGGAAGGCTATATATCAAATGGTGACTAGCACTATACATAATTCTAGAAATTATATGAAAGCAGCTAAATTTTTTATAAATTATATGGGAAGCAATATACAGATATACACACATATACCAGATAAAATATAATAATACTAAATAGTGAGATGGGTCTCACAACTCTTACCTCGTTAGAAAAATTGTCCTAAGAATTTCAACAAGGCACCAGATATATCAAGATATATCTAAAGAATGGACACATAATAAAATAAGCAAGAATATCAATCACATGATACGAACTTCCTAAAATAAGACATACATGCACAAGACAAGATCAGGATACGAGATATACGAACAAATATACCTCACGAGTCAAACAAATATAGGTATCTAGCTCGGATATCATCCTTGCGCTCCCAAGTCGACTCGTCCGGTGAGTGATGCCCCTAAGTAACTTAAACTAAACGAATGGCCCGGTTCTTGAGAATCTTCTCTTTGTGGTCCAAAATGGATACATGTCATTCCTTATACGAAGGTTCGGTACCAACAACCAATTCTGAATGATCCAGGACATGACTCGTATCTGGCATATACCGTCGTAACTAGGATACATGAAAAATATTATGTATCTCACAAAGCGACAGTGGAAGATCAAGACGACAGGAAATATCTCCTACTCGTTCGAGAATATCGAACGGACCTATGTACCATAGACTAAGCTTTCCCCGCACACCGAATCTGGTGACTCCTCGGATAGGCAAAATACAAAGGATTACATGGTCACCGACAGAAAACTCAAGAGGTCGTTGATACAAATCAGCCTAATAGCGTTGGCAATCTTGAGCTACCTTGATATGCTTCTGGACTTGCTTGACTACTTCAACTGTCTGAGTTATCATTTTGGGACCAAGCAATTGTCACTCGCCAATATCATCCCAAGCTATAGGGGATCTTCACTTCCGGCTATATAGTGCCCGGAATGGTACCATCTGGATACTTTCTTCGAAACTATTATTGTAGGAGAATTCAACCAAGTACAAATGATCCTTCCACGAACTACCAAAGTCAAGGATACATGAATGAAGTATATCTTCTAGAGATTGGATGGTACACTCTGACTGACCATATGTTTGTGGGTGGTATGATGTACTGAACTTTAGACGGGTACCTAAGCTTTCGTGAAGACTTTGCCAAAAATAAGAAGTAAACCTGGAATCTCTATCCGGGACTATGCTAAATGGCACTCCATGTAGTCTGATAATCTATCTCATGTATATCTCAGCTAACTATTATGTGGATTGGCTAATTCAAAAAGAAAGAAAGTATGCAACTTTCGTGAGACGATCCACTATTACCTAAATAGCATCTCTGTCGGCTGGTGATCTAGGAAGACCAGACACGAAATTCATAGTGATATGCTCCCACTTCTATTTCGAAAATGGTTAAGGTTGAAGAATTCCTGCGGGCCTCTGATGCTTAGCTTTAACTTATTGACAGACCAAACATCGAGAGACAAACCAAGCTATTTCTCTCTTCATTCCATTTTACCAAAAATGCTGACGAATATCTCTGTACATCTTCGTTCCTCTGGATGCACTGAATACTCCAAACTATGATCTTCTGTTATAATCTTGCGACGAAGGTCTCCACTTGGTACACAAAGCCGATTCTCAAAATGGAGAGTTTCGTCATTATGAATGGTTAGTTCTGGTCTATGTTCTGCCTCACATCTACTCTGAGATGCTAAAGCTTGCCATCTGTTGGTTGTGCTATATTGATTCTTTCCACTATACTGGACTGAACTGGTATACCAGCCATCATTGTTGTGTTGCTAGGTAAGACTACTTCTATGTCTATCTCCTGAATATCTTCTAATATTTTTTGTTGTATTATCAAAAAATAGGCTCATGCTCTCATGCTCAAGGTATCTGCTATGATATTGGCCTTCCCAGGGTGATACTGAAGGTCAAGGTCATAGTTTATCATCAACTCTAGCCATCTTCTCTGCCTCATGTTGAGATCCTTCTGGGTAAAGACATACTTCAAACTATTATGATCAGTATACACCTCTACACGATCTCTATATAGATAATGTCTCTAAAGTTTGAGTGCAAAGACAACTTTTGCTAACTCCAAGTTGTGCATCGAATAATTTTTTTTATTATCTCGAAGCATCCGAGACGCATAATTTATAAACTTGCCATTATGCATAACAATATGTCCCAATCCTCTACCTGACGTATCACAATATACGGTAAAACCACATGTTCCATCAGGAAAAGTCAAAATAGGTGTCGTGATCAACTTCTTTTTGAGCTTCTCGAAAGATGATTGACATTCATTTGTCCAATCAAGCACATATCTTTCAGTGTTAGCTACGTCAAGGGTGCAAAAATTCTAGCAAAGTCTAATTTAAAGAACCGATAATTTCTTGCTAGTCCTAGAAAACTACAAACTTTGACAACTGTTCGGGGAATTAGCCACGTCTCAACGGCTTCTATCTTCTGGGGATCCACTTTAACTCCTATGTTAGCAATAATATGTCCTAAGTATAAAATATGATCAAGCCAGAAATTGCACTTGCTGAACTTGGCATATAACTTATGCTCTCTAAGGACTTAAAGAACTGCACGAAGATGTTGTTCGTGCTCTGCTTCACTTCGACTCTACACCAAGATGTCGTCAATGAACACTATCACAAACTTGTCCAAGTATGGCATAAAAATATAATTCATGAGATCTATAAACACTGCTAGCGTATTGGTTGCTCCAAAGGGCATTACTAGAAACTCCTAATGTCTATATCTCGATCTGAATATCGTCTTGGGTATATCCTGCTCCCTGACTCTGATCTGGTGATATTTCGACCGCAAATCGATCTTCGAAAATACCTCTGCTCCACTAAGCTGATCGAATAAGTCATCGATCATTCACAAAGGATACTTGTTCTTGATGGTTACCATATTGAGGGTACGATAATCTACACATAATCTTGACATTCCATCATTCTTCTTTACAAGTAGCATTGGGGCTCCCCAAGGCGATCCACTAGAATAAATGAATCCCTTGGTTCTCAATTCCTCTATCATCCGGTATAAGACTTCTAACTCTGAAGGTGACATCCTGTAGACTCTCTCTGATATTGATGTTGTTCTTGGAAGTAGATTTATGGTTAACTCTATCTCTCTTTGTGGTGGCATGCCTGGAAGTTCTTCTAGAAATACATATGGGAATTCATTCAAGACTCTGGGGAATTATAATTCCTCTGTCACTGCATTCTCATGATCGCTGTTGAAGACTCCGTCTCGCCTCTAAAAAATAAGAATTCCTTCTCACCAGGGATATGAAAGATAACATTGCCATTACGACAATCTATTATCGGGTACCGGGTACTCAACTAATCTATGCCTAAGACGACGTCATAATCTTCTATAGGAAATTCTATCAATCTATCGAGAAACTCTCGCCCGCACACTACGACTCAACACAGCATAAACTCTATTGAATCCCATAATATCGTTACCAGTAAGTATATTGAGTCTTACTGATAAGGACTCGAGTTTTAATCCAACTCATATCGTAAATCATGTAGACATAAAAGAATGTGATGCACCAGAATTAAACAATACTAAAGCTGAATGAGAGTTGACGAGAATGATACCGGCCACCACTTCCCCTGAAGCCAACTGCTCTTCCACAGTGAGTGCCATCGCCTGACCTCATCATCTAGGTACTGGTCCTCTTTGTTACGGACCTCCTTGCCTGGCATGTACTTGAGCTTGTGCCTGCGCATACTGTTGTGGCATTTGTTGCTGGAATACTTGAGATTGGGTCAGGAAAGGCCTATGAACCTGGTGTTGCTTAACCGGTACTGGAGCTCTATACTGTGATCCTTCCGGGAAAGAGGATGATGAACTAGCTCTATGTGGGCAAGATTCCACTTTGTGGCCTGGAGCTTCACAAGCTAAGCATGACCCTTGTGCTCTACATCATTCAGAAAATATGTGCCCAGGCTTTCCACAATGAGAACACAATGCTGAGGAAGATGCCATTTACAGATGAGTTTGGGTTGGTGTTGTTTGCTGAACAAAGGTTGTCAAAACTGGCCTCCTCAGAGATTCGATGGTTAAAGCCCTAACTTCCAGGGCTGGTGCTGAAGACTGAGTGTAAGAATTTCCTGATGTGTGTGTCCCCATTCGTTCCCCAGTCCTTTCCACGATTCTCTGAGAGGTATACTTATGCCTCCTTGCTACTCTTAACATAGCAACAAAAGTCTAGAACTCATGTTGTTCCACTGCCAATATGATCTCCAGGTGAAGTCCCTGCTGGAACCTTCTTTCTCAATCTAATTCAGTTTTTACTAAGGTGGGAGAAAAGTGACTAAGTCTGTAGAACTTTGCCACATAGCCGTCAACTGTCCTGCCCATCTGCTTTAAGTTGTTAAACCTTTGCTGCAAGTCATAAAGCGATACTTTATCAAAATATCTGGTATGAAACCTTTCACTGAAGACAGCCCAAGGGACGGGTTCTGTTAGTGAAATCATCTATGCCGCCCAGAATTCTCGGGCCAAGTCTAGCAATTATAGTCGTACTACTAATACTTGCTCTCTAGCCGGTACTCTAGCAGTCTCTAGGATAGATTCTGTGTCCTGAAGCAATGCATCCGATGCAATTATGTCCTCGGTACCATAGAAATATGAGGGTTGAAGGTGCTTAAAGTTGTTCGCTGAGTTGTTGGCACGATGTCCGCCTCTTTCCAAAGCACCATATACTGACTGAATGAGTACATCCTCTCCACGTCCTTAAAATGCCAACAATTTCCATGGGATACCAACTAACACACTGTTGCCCCCTCATGCATTAGGTATTGGTTGTACGGGAGGCACTGGCTGGATCTGAGGTTCCTCATTTTTAGCTATTCTGGACCCGACCTTGGAATATTGAGACTGAACCTTAAGGGTTTGTTGGGCATCAAGATATTGTCCTACTACTAGAGGAACTCGGACATGATGATCAAAAGGACTAGGAATAATGTCCCTGAAAGATAAAGGAAAAAATGATCAACAAAGGGATGGACATGATTGATCGAGGATCAAGACAGATATAGAATCAAGATTTCAAGGATATAAATTTGACATTTATAGGAGATCAAGGAGTAACATAATTGAGACATCTAAAATATCTGGTAAACCTTCCACACATCTGAATTTTAAGACCTACATAGGCCACCACTTAAACCGTCTCACACCAAGAACCAAAATACTGGAGAGCGAAGGCGGACAAAGCCAGCTACGTACACTAAAGTACTCAATACCTCGAGATACGGTCACGGATGTCTAGACATGTGAGGGTTTTACTCTATAATTCAACAGTCATTCATGGGTCAAGAGTCCTAGGTGTCTCAATCTCAAGCAAACAACAAGTTACATGATGTATGATCATCAAACATATAATAGAAAGGCGTCCCAAACTATACATACATATATGATAATAAAGCTAGTTACAAAATGAAGGACTAGCAAGAGTACAATATTATATGATCAGCTCTAGCCATAGTCTAGAATATGCTTTACATGTAGGCCCGCAAGCTACAATATCAAATTCTAAAACACGAGCTAAACACGTGCTCGGTGGTTAAATGCCTCAAAGTATAAGTACAAGATCAAGTGGGTTATGAAGAAGAAACTCACTCATGTCCTCGAGTGCTCCTGATGTTCACTATATTGAGGCAGAAAATACGGTAGATCCTGCGGTCCTGCTCCAAAATCTGGCCATAAAAAACTAGTGGGGTCTGTTTGCAAGAAAAAGTTTATAGAAAACTTTTGTGTTACAAACTATTGAAAAAAATATAAATGAAGACCATAAATAGAAATCTAACTACAATTGATTCTTTGATTCTGGAGAAGTATAGCTATGGAGATATAATCTGCTGACGATTACTTTACTCCTTGGACCACTCGACGGTGAAGAAATGCACACGTTGACAAAGAAATGGAACACAACAACGAAGAACTGAAAGGAATATCACGAACAAGATAGAGAGTTGAACAATAGGAAAGCTTTGGCACATGGGAACTTAAAAGCTTTTATTTCTCTCGCCCTGCTCTTGAACTTCGAAGTATTAAAGATTGTTGTGAACAACTTGGAAAGTTGAACAATAGAAAAGCTTTGGCATAGGGGCACGTAAAAGTTTCTATTTCTCTCGCTCTGCTCTTAAATTTCAAGGACTTGAGAATTCTAGCTCATTTCTCTCTATCTCTGTGTGTACTCCTCTCTGTGTAAGTGTAGGTAGCTCCCTCTGTATGTAGGTATGTATGGGTATACCTCTCAATATGTGCTATGTTGATCAATCTCTGTCTAGGTTGCAAAGAACCTGTATTTATAGAGATTAGGAGAGGTTATGAGAATGTGTGCGCACTTTGAACAGTCAACACTATTTTACCATTGTGTGTGCACTTTTAGTGGATAAATATCCCACATTCTACATAAGTGGGTGCACAACTTGCTGCATGCTTGTCATGTAGCTTCCTATACGAGGAAAGCATAGGTCGTCGGAGACATTTATTTGTACACCTTTTATGAGAAATACGGCATGTATAACACACACATATAATCGCTCACTATTGGTGGATAGCATGTGCACTTTAGGAGTCATTTGGAGACTGTCGCAGTTTTAAAGGAGTGGTACTGCGGCGCACTTTTGAGAGGAGTGGCACTATGGTGCACTTTTGAGAGGAGTGGCACTACGGCACAATTTTGAGAGTAGTGGCACTACGGCGCACTTTTTAAGAAGTGGCACAGCGGCGCACTTTTGAAGAGAATGTCACTGAGACTGGGTCGCTAAACGACAACCTGGATTTTCGTGTCGTCGCTCCGCTGTAATGATGACTTTTGACTCTTCAGTTTCTGTATATGTTAGCTATATGTCTGCTGTATTAAATGCTTGAGAGAGAGAGGATCGTTTGTGCACATGTTTCATTGTATGAAGAAAGTGTGCCACTTTTATACCCTCTGAATAATGGATCATCCTCTGAAATAATAGAAAGTACGCTAAAGTAGAAAATATGCATCTCTCTTCTGGATTAAGTAGAAAGTATGCCATTCTTCTGCTTGTTGGATCTTTTTGTAGGAAATTGCGCCATCTGTCTTAGGCGTACTTTTTATGCTTCTACAAGACCCCCTTCAAAGTTTTTGAATTCGTTTGGTTGAATTTAAAATTACTTTGAATTAAAAGTATAAAATTGTTGAGAAGTTTGTGCGCACAATCTTGGATAAAATTCTAACAGATTTGTTGATGTGGCTGACATGCATGTATCTTTGGCTCCTTTTTTTGGTTTTGACACGGTCTTTGAGGAGACGCAGCGGCTTCTCGGGAGCAATTTTTTAGAACTATGCTGACTTTGGTACGTCTTCTCCCACAAATATGAGCAAAAATTTTCCAATATTCCCAAACTTATCTCTTTCTTGCTGTGAGACTTGAGCATGGTCGTTGTTAAGTGTGAACCTACGAAGATAATCATAGTAGTATGGCTCTATCAACTTTTGTCTGTTGGGAAGAGGCAAGAGGAGAAATTTCTCAACGATGGGTGGGAGGCTCGTTTGGAGATCGTTGCCACTGAGCTTTTTGTGTGATGGAGCATGGAAGGATATCATAGGCTTCCTCGTTTATATTGAACAAATAAATTATCTAGAAGACTATTCTTTGTCTTCAAACCTAGCTTGCTGGAATCATGCTTTTAAAATGGCCCATGTGCTGATTACAGGGTAAGGATTAGAATCCCAACCGGGGCTTCTAGCGGTGGCGTCGGATGGCGATAGTGGAACAGCTTCTGTTCGACTCGCCATGTCCTCCATCGAGTCCAACAGAAATGAGGCTGTGCTAATTTAAACAGTCCCAGCTATGTATGGTATACTTGTCCACGGTATGGATTTTTTTTTCTATGTACTGTGGTTTGCACTGAGGAGCTCATTTCTTTTGTGCCTTAATTCATCTTCATTGGGAGCAGACAAGACGCAGAGATGGGGATGGCTCTGTGATAGATCCCCGTCATATGAAAAAAAAATATTTCCATATGTGTAATCATGATTTTAAAATAAAAATCTACGTGTGATAGATCTCCATCATATGTAATCATGGTTAAGCTTCAATAAAATTTTTAGTTTTGACTTCATTGTGTTGTAAGTGTGTTGCTGAAGACTCTGGTTGATGTGTGCCAGGAAGAATCAAATCTGTTTGACCTTTCTTTGTCATCTTACTAATATGCGTGCAAATATGCATTCTAAGCAAAATAGGTTTTGTGCGCACTGTGAAGCTTACTGCATGTATTTTGCTAACATGTCTGATCAAGCGCACTATGTGACATTTTCTGTGGATCAGTTAAATGCACACATGCGGACACCTTTTGGACGAACACACATAACCGTTTGTGTTTTGTGTTTATTTCTTGGGGAACGAAACTGTTGCATTCATTGAGATTCTTGTATGGGAATCTGAACCGTCGTCTTCCTTCACGAATAGTAGGAATCTGAATCGTCATCCTTACTGTCAATGAATATTATGGAAAAATTCGAACTGTCACTATATTTCTTATAAATAAGAGTGGACTATGAACTTCAACATTCCTCATTCGAATCTGCTGATGGCTTCCCAGAATGAGTCTCTGAAGGAGGAAAGAAAGTCTGATGAAGTAACTATTCTCCCACCTATTATGGATAACTCTAGTTGTATACTATTGTTCCTGCATAGATTCCAGATGGCCTTTTTTTGCCCCAGAATGAGCTCATTGATTCTCTCCATTCTTCTGTTGATTTGGAAAAATAAGAAGAAACAGCCTAGACAGATGTCTTTTGTAGACTTCTTGCATCGTCAGACATCTATATTCTGCATGTTTTTGCGATGTTTATGAATAATTTAGAAGATTCTGACCCATCCTCTTCTTAAGCATTTGTATTGCCTTTTCTTTATTTTCTATCGATAAAAAAATTGTGTTTCATCTTAGTGATACATTCAAATCGAGACTCATTATATATATATATATATATATATATATATATATATATATGCTCCGAGGTATTTTGGACATGGCAAAATAACTCTAGGGGGATTTGGTAGATGTATCACTCAAGGCATACTCATACTGAGAACAAAATTTTTATAGGATACAATACTTATCAGAGGTGATATGATAGCTTTATAGTTTAATTCACCGAGGAAGGAGAAGAAAGTGTAGTTCAAGGGCGAACAATTATCTTCTCTTTAGCAAAATAAATGAAATATGATTCAGAGGTAATATGGGCGTGAATCACATTAGTTTACTTCACCGGGGAGGAGAAGAAAGAGTAGTTCAAGGGTGAACTGTTATCTTATCTTTAGGGGAATAAATGAAATATAATTCAGAGGTAATATGGATGTTAATTATATTACATTTATTGACTGGTGAATAAACGTGTGAGATTTTTTCCAACCAACTGGGGATTGGGAATAGGATATCCTCAAAACAACTGGGTTTTAAGAATGCATCATTTTATTGGATAGAATTATTTAGATGATCTCAATGAGAGTGTTCTGTAGTATCTGAGTATTGTTCTGCTGGGGAACTTTGAGGACCCATTACCCATATCTTATTCAAAAATGAATATAGGTAATAGTTTGAGAGGCCGTATAGGCTATGAGTTATTGGGAATTAAACAAAATATATCTTGCTGTACATCTTATTTTAATCTGCCGGAGATGGAGAAAAATATGTCGTGCTTAGACATAATATTTCTTGAGGAATTTTTCGTTGATAGGCATTATTATTAAATCTCTATTGGACTTAGCAAGCTTATAGGATCCGTAGGAGAATACGGTCTCCACCACATAAGGACCTTCCCATTTGGCCTAGAATTTGCCTTTGCTTTTATGGGTTGTGATCATAGGTCTTCTCACTGAAAGGACCAATTCATCGACCTGGAATATTCTTTCCTTGACCTTTCAATTAAAAGCTCTTAAAATGCATGCTTGGTATAGCTCAATACGCTGTTGAGCGTGCAGACGCTTTTAATCCAATGCTTCTAATTCTTGTAGGCATAATTGATCATTATTCTCCACTGTTAGCTCATTAGCAATAGTTATTCTAAGAGAAGGTATCTTGATTTTGAGTTGAAGGACCGCTTCACATTCGTAGAGTAGAGAGAATGGTGTATAACCAGTTGGAGCCCGAACTGTCGAACGATATGCCCATAAATATTTTTTGAGTTTCTCATTCCAATCGTATTTATTGGATGAGACAAACTTTTTAAGGAGTTTGATTATATTATTATTAAAGGCTTCTACTAAGCCGTTGGCTGCTGGATTGAAGGTCGTAGATGTTATATTCTGGATTCGATTCTTGTCACAGAACTGATAAAATGCTTGATTGACAAATTATGGCCCGTTGTCATGTATTATCCTTCGGAGAACACCGAAATGATATATAACATGGTGTTTGACAAAGTTAATTATGTTGGACATCTTAACTTCGATGAGTGGGACTGCTTCTTCCTATTTGGAGAAGTAATCAGTTATTACAAGTATAAACCGATATCCTCTAGAAGAAGATGGGCTTATCGGGCTAATAATGTCCATTTCCCAAGCTTCAAATGGCCAGGAAGTAGTTGTAGGGTGTAAGAATTCTGTTGGTTGGGGGATAAAATCAGCATAAATTTGACATAATTCGCATCTACGGGCGTAGTCTACGGCGTCTGCCACCATAGTGGGCCAATAATAACCCATTCTCCTGAGGTGGTCTTGTAATTTATGATCCGACTAATGTGCTCCATAGATGCCATCATGAGCCTCACGGAGTAATTATTTTGCTTCCTGGTTGGAGAGACACCGTAGTAGCAATTCATCATAAGAACGATGATATAACGTTTTGGGAAGAAGCGTTATAGTAGAAATGGAGCGAGCATCTTTTAATAGAGGTGGCTTCTCAGATCTTTTGGAAGAATCCCATAAGCATCGTAGTCTATAAAAGAGTCTCTCCAATCTTTATCCATTGAAGTTGAGGTAAGAACGTAACTATGTTCAATGTGCAAGTTGTTCTTCGTACAGAACAACTCTATCCTATTATCATAATTGAGTGTCGTCACTTTAAGGAATAGCCAATAAAGCTGCTAGGCCGGCTTAGCATTCAGAAGAATATTGAGCTTGTGTATCGCTATTTGAGGATCTAGGCCAAGCATATCCTAGTAACTCCAGGCGAAGACATCGATATACTCTTTTATTAGCTGGAGTAAAGCATATTGATCTTATTCAAGAAAACTCTTGCTGATGAAGATTATTCTTGGAGAAGATTCTTCTTCTATATCAATTTAGATTATTTTGTCCTTTGTAGGTGGTTTACGCTGCTCGAATCGAAGCTCCCATTGAGTATCCATGTGTTGTGTCCATGGATCATTCTCGAATGGTTCTGATAGTTCAAAGTCTTCCTCATACGGGGTAGTTGATACTATATTTACACAAAAGGCCTGTTTGAATACGTCACCCATAATTTCGTTTGAATCCCACAATGATGAGTCAGAAGAGTGAGAATGTGTTTCTTCTTCTGATTCTGAACTTTCAGGACTTGTTGGTGGTGTAACGTATCCCAAACCACGACCAGTCCATTGGTAGTATATTTTTAGCTTGCCTTTAGGAGAAATGTGACGTATAGGAGTCTGTATGCCTTGTCCATAATTTAGTCCTAAGCCAGATTTTAAGTTGTATCACATCCTTTATATGATGTTCTTGGCCGATTGACTGTAACGATATGGTTGTATCTTCTCCATATTTTTATTAAAATCATTAGTCTGTGCGACTTTTGTTTTTAGCTTTGCTAAAGATTATCTAACATTGCTTGTTCTGTCTTGACGGGACTATGAAGTATGCCTCATCATTGAATGAATCAAAAGAGTTTTTTCTAGATGTTATTGAGTATTCTCAGCCTATATCCTATTTATGAAATAGCCTCGTAATAGAACTCAATTCAGAGCACCACTACAAATTGCACTAATTGTGACCTCGAAGACCTGCATGGACCACCACTAAAAATATGTCACAACCCGCACCCGTGTAGGGATGCAAGTCAGAAATAACGCCCAGCCTACACCGCAGATCGGCGGTAGAATGCTATTTGGGTAATTTATCTAACAATATAATGAGCCACTAACAATATTAATATACTCAATCACAGATCTAAGATGGAGAATAGCACGAATATGATGAAAGAATAGAATAGACACAATACAACTCATGAGTCAAAATAATAACATCAATAAATCTGAGAAAAATACTAAACAATAAGCTGGAGACAAATCCAGTATAAGAGAAACTAAGATATTATAAGTCCTGGGTCATCTCTTTTAGTCGGAATGAGTCCCTCCTGAGCTAGGGTCTCTAACTCTAAGCCCACAATATCCTGAGGCCCATAACGAGTAGGGTACCACTCCTCAGTGTCATCTGGAAAAAATATATCCAGTCAGGAAAGGAGCAGAGTACATTTCTAAAGCAGTTCTAATCAATGATATAAACTATGTAACAGTAAATAGATGTGAATATACAAGATGCAATAATAGATACAAGAGATATACAATAAGGAAATACTGGAAATAAATACAAAAATGAAAAATATGGCAATGAACAAGAATACTAATGACTAAGTGAGTGAGTCCTAGCTTTAACATGTGATCGGCTTGGGAACTTGCACAAGGATAAGGGCTTGGCTAGTCATACGTGCGATGTATGACCAACACTCACAAGGAATAAGACATGCACAAGGAGGGTATAATCATATATCTACACTAAAATACTCCCCACCCCCGACTGGTATAGTAGATCCAACCATGTTACGTTATGGCACAGGATTCTCTAGGAAGGTAGCAAGTCTCTCCGAGAATCAGTGTTTGTACATGTACTAAAAATAAGAAAATAAGGCTTGCACAAGATACACCATATATACCAAGGAATAACATCTCATGACGAGATCCGGATATATCAATCCGTGTAGCCATCGTGTCAAGAAATCAAGGATATCTACACTAGATACAATGAACATAGAGGATAGCATAAATAAGAAACTATCAGAGATTATACTCGCCTGAAGTCCGGTAAATAGTATCACAGATGTATGGTACGGTACCTCAAAGATCTGGATTGGAAATATAATATCAATACAAGTTTTTGGAATAAAAATAAGTTAAACTAGTCAACTTCTAGGTCATAAAGCCATTTCTAAGTCAAAATAGTCAAACTAGGTCAACTCTAAGTTAAACCGATCAAACTTGATCAAACTACCTATTTCTAGGTTGCATGAGCATATTTCTAGGATACTGGGTTCATACACCATGAAACTAGGCCACACTAGCTAAATCTAAAATACTATGAACACACCAAGATACCGTATCTCAGGATACACAACTAATAGATATAGAAATATCATATATGCATATTCAATCAATATTAAATATATGCTAATCCTAATTATAATTACTAAATGGATACCTTGGCTTTGAACCAACGTGGTATCGCACAACTAAACACCCATCTCGATACCCAAAACCAAATACCTCGAGTATCCTCAATAACTTGACACTTACCTTGGTATCTCAAGGTAAATGTGATTCTTAGTATACATTAGCTACCCAATACTATATATATATATATATATATATATATATATATATATATCAATCTAATATAACTTAGTATTCACTAATATCAACTACTAGTATATACTAAAATGAATAATAAATACTAGCTACCATATTAAACTAACTATCAAAACAAACTTACACATATATACATACATACATATATCTACTAACTACTAGATAACTAATTAACTAGCTAACCAACTATCTACTAATAAAACTAACTAAACTAATAGTTACCTAGCTGATACATGCTGATGGTGCACACGATGCTGAAACTGCTGCTGCTGTTGTGCCATGTGTTTGCTGCTGCGGTTTAGCTGTTGTTGTTGTTGTGGCTATTACTTCTTGCTGTCTGGAATAGTTGCAAACTGTTGCACATGGTTTGTTGTGACTCTGCCTCGCTAGGTTGCTGCTGCTACTAGCTCTGCTACATATGGCTGCAGCTGATGCATCAACTTCCCGTACCCTGCTGCCTAGCTGCTGCTCCTTTTGTATAGCTGTTGTTGTTGCTCCTTTTGTTGTTGTTTCCTGTCCGAACCCCCCCTCTTGCACACACAACTTCATACATACATATATATATATATAGACACTCAAGTGAACCCCCCCTTCATCTATATATATATATGTATAAGTATATAAACATATGTACACATGTAGATATATATTACCCCTTCATATATATATATATATATATATATATATATATATATATATATATATATATATATATATATACACACTTATATTATACATATACACATAGGTAGATATATCTGTCACTACCACATTTTCTAGAAAAGGGTATTTTAGTTATTTCATAATTAATTAAATATTGTGCATGTTAAATAATTATTGTTATATTATTTTATTGTTGGTAGATGTTAGTTATTTATTTTGAACTTTTGTTAGTGGACCTAACTAGTTTAGTTTAGACTCATGGACCAACATGTATTAATTGTTAGAATTGAGCCCAACTAGAAGCCCATTGATTAGGAGGATGATTAGTTTAATTAAACCATTAGACTAGAACCTTTTCTCATTAATTATTTTTTTATGAGAGGCCCTAAGGGGTATAATGGATATTACATAATGATTTGAGGAAGGGGTAAGAGGAGGCCGGCCTATTAAAGAAGAGGGACAAAATTTCTCTCTCCTATTTTTATTTGAAAACTAGATCTAGAATTTTTTTCAACCAAATTCCTTCATTGCACATCATTTTTCTACCAAATTTTATTCTAATTCCTTCCCAAATCACCATTGGAGGCTAGTGGAGCAAGGATCTAGAAGGAGAAAGTAAGGATCTACAAAGAGAAGCAATGATCTACAAGTTGGAGGCCAATTTTATCATATTTGGAGGTTGCATTGGGAATCCATCTTCCAATAGGTACACTTTAGTTTTTTTCCTTAATTTAGGTTCTAAATCTGAGAATTAACCTTGAGAAATTGACCCATATACATAGGCTACCCATAGGATTTGGTTTTGAGGTCATAGGAGGCCTATTGAGAAAGTTATGGTACTTTTTGTGTCAAATTTGGGGGAATTCCGAGATTGACACTTGTTGTGTTTGTCAATTGGTCCTATAGATCAATTTGGCATGTGCTTGTGTGTTTGAGACTAGTGTTGTGTCCATAATTTGGTACGTGTAGGTCGTATCCCAATAATTTGGTGATACGTGTTAATTTGGGAGTTTTTCCTCCGACACGGAACTTTGTGCATGTCACATTTTGACACAGACACGTAGATTTATGTTTGACTCTTTATATTGTTCATAAATAATATAATAGACTTGCTCGTGTCCTTCGGGGTACGTTTGGATGTGTGGTGGACTCGTGTCGCAAGCGTATCGTAGATCTATTGGGATACGGGTGTGATGCACTCCATGTGTTTATGCATTTTATTTCTAGATATATTTTTCTATTGTTCTTAGTCATTATAATATGTAATTATATGCATGTATATATATATTGTTATGTATATATATATATATATTTATATGTGTTAGTGTATCATATATCTATGTACCTATGTGTTATGTATATATGTAGCTATACTTCTACAAATGTAATAGCTATTAAATATAGTAGTGTATATATGTATATGTTATGTGTGTGTGTGTATATATATATATATATATATGATACTATAGCTAACAATGTGTGTATGTTTTACTATATGTATTAAATGGTGGAGATGTATATATATGTATTTGGTGAGCATGTATATATATATATAAATAGATGTAGTTAGTTTATATATATTAGTATATATATTTGTGTATGCATTAGTATATAAGAGAGAGAGGGGGACTAAATGTTATAGCGACAGCAGCAGCCGCATTAGCAACAGTAATAGCTATAGTAACAGCAGCAACGGCTTCAGCGACAGCAGCAGCATTAGCGACAGCAGCAGCATACAGCAACAACAGCAGCGGCTTTAGCGACAGCAGCAGCAGCAGCAACATTAGCGACAACAGCAGCATACTGCAACAGCAGTAGCGGCTTCAGCGCAGCAGCAGCAGCAACAACATTAGCGACAGTAACAGTTACCGCAACAGCAACAACAGTAATTGCAACAGCAACAACGGCTTTAGCGACGGGCAACAGCAGTTTTTTAGCGACAATTTGTGTGTTTACATATAAATATGTATCTTTTATAGCTAATAGGTATATATATGGTATTGGTAAATATATATATAATTCATAGTTGGTATCTATGCATTAGTATACTTGTCACGACCCGTACCCGATGTAAGGGTACTAGTCGGAAACAACGCCCAGCCTACGCCGCAGAATCGGCGGTAGAACGCTGTCTAGATAGTCTATCTAAAGTAATGAACCACCAATAATGATAAAATACTCAATCACAGAACTAAGATAGAATGAGCACGAATCAGATAAGAATAGAATAGTCATCATACAACTCATGAGTTTAAAATAATACATCAATGAGTCTGAAGAGTAACAAAATAAGCTGGAGACAAATCCAGTACAAAAGAATACTATCATACTACAAAGCTACACTCCAGGGTCAACTGTCTCAGTTGGGATAAGTCCCTCTTGAGCCAGGGTCTCCGAATCTAAACCCACAACATCCTGGGGTCCATAATAGGTAGGGTACTCCTCAGTGTCATCTGGAAAAATATATTCAGTCAAGAAAGGAGCAGAGTACATCTCTAACAGCAGTTCTAATCCATGATAAAAACTATGTAACAGTAAATAGCTGTGGATAAACAAGATGCACAAAATAGATACAAGAGATATATAGACAATAAGGAAATACTGGAAAGAAATACAATAATGAACAATATGCCAATGAAACAATAATACTAATGACTAAGTGTGTGAGTACTAGCTTAACATGTGATCGGCTTGGGCAAGATACAATACGGCCTGGCTAATCATACGTGCGGTGCATGATTAACACTATTCGCTTACCAATACTTTATTCAATAGGGATTTGATCACATATCTATACTAATACTCCCCACCCCCAACTGGTATAATAGATCCAACCACGGTATGCTATGGCACTAGATTTCCCAAGAAGAGAGCGACTCCTCCCGAAAATCGGTGTCTATACATGTACAAGATAACCAATGAAACAATACTTGCACCATATACACCATATACCAAGGAATAACATCTCATGACGAGATCCGGATATACCAATCCGTGTAACCATAGTGTCGAGAGAAACATGTAAATCTACATTAGATACAACGAACATAGAGGATATCATAAATGAGAAACTATCAGAGAATGTACTCGCCTGAAGTCCAAAGAACAGTCTCACAGATGTCTGACTCGGTACCTCGAAGACCTAGATATGGAATACCACATTAATACAAGGTCCCGGAAAGAGAACAAGTCAAACTAGTCAACTTCTAGGTCAATAAATAATTTCTAAGTCAAAAGTCAACTATGGTCAACTCTAAAGTCAAACATGGTCAAACCAAGGTCAACCTCACAAGACCTCTATATAAAATAATATGGAAATAAAATACAACAATTTAGGAATCAAAATTAGATCCCAAATGATACCCACACAAGAATACTAATAATACAAATAATGCACACTCTAAATAGTGTATATACAAACCAATATTTATACAAATAAAATAATATATTATTATTAGTATTATATCTCACAAAACACTTATATATATACATATATATATAAAACAATTAGATAAATATATATACTTATATATATACAATCAAATACTATTAGTTACAAAACACAATACACAAATTAATGTACGTATTTTACATGGCTAGAAGCACACATAAAACACATTCATTAATATACAAATAATTATATAATAATTATAAATAATATAATCACACATTTAAACACATAAATATATTTTACAAACCTTTATGTAATAAAATATTTTATTAACATAAGTACATATATAATTGTATGCAAGAAAGCTACATATCTATATTTATACATCATATTAAAATACATAAAAATATAGATCTATGCTATAACATCATAATAAATACAATAAAATGAATATATAATATCTATATATATTTACTAATTATAAATGAAGAATTTAAAGCATAAATAGTTAGATCTACACATAAACACATCAAATTGGAAAGTTTCACACCGTATCCCACTAGATCTAGGATACGCATGTGACACGAGTCCAACACACAACCAATTGCACCCCTAAGGACACAAACAAGTCACAAATAATATTTATGAATAAATAAAAGTGTCAAAAGTAGATCTATGTGTCCGTGTCAAAATACGACATGTTCAAAGCCCCGTGTCGGAGGAAAAACCCCCAAAATGACACGTATCACCAAATAGTTGGGATACGAACCACATGTACCCAAATATGGACACGACACAAGCCCCAAACAAATAATCACATGCCCAATTGATCTATAGGATCAATTGACACACACAACAAAATGTAAATTCGGAATTCCAACAAAATTGACACAAAAAGCACCATAACTTTCTCCATGGGTCTCCTATGAACATAAAACAAAGTCCTATGGGTAGTACATACATATGGGTTGATTTTACATGATTAAATCTCAGATTTAGAAGCTATTTTAATGGAAAAAACTGAATTATACCTATTGGGAGATGGATTCCCAATGAAACCTCCAATTGAGATGAACTTGCTTCCAAATTGTAGATCCTTGCTCCTCTTTCTAGATCCTTGCTTCCTCCTTCTAGATCCTTGCTTCTCAACTTTCTAATGATGAATTGGGAAGAATTTGGAATGAATTTGGTGGAGAATTGGAATGGGAATGGGAATAGAGGGAATTTGGGAGTGGGAAATTCTAGATCTAGATTTGGAATGAGAATGAGAGGAGAGAGAAATTCCCCCCTCCTAATATAGGCCGGCCATGCCCCCCTCCACAAGCAATTGTAAAATATCCAATGTACCCCTTGGGGCCTCTCATGAAGAAATAATTAAGGAAGGAAGCTTCTAGTCTAATTACTTAATTAATTTAATCCATCTCCTTAACCATGGGCTTTCTAAATGGGCGAAGTCTAACTATTTAATTCATGTTGGTCCATGGGTCCAAACTAAACTAGTTGGGTCTACTAAAATAAGTCCAAAATAATTAAATAACATCCAACAACAATTAAATAATACAACAAAAATTATTTACCATGCACAATATTTATTTAAATAGGAAATTAATAAAATACCCTTTTTCCTAAAATGTGGTAGTGACAAGTCTACCCTCCTTAAAATAATTTTGTCCTCGAAATTTAAAGATGAAAACTACCCCCAGAAAAATCACAGAACAGAACTAAAGAATCATAATTAACTAATGAACAGAACATAACTAGAAAATAACATACCTCAAGGTACAAACAAATATGGATAACGCTCTCGCATGTCATCCTCTCTCTCCCAGGTAGACTCCTCCGGAGAGTGATGCCTCCATGCGACGCGTACCAAAGAAATAGTCTGGTTCCTCAGCACCTTCTCTCTCCGATCCAGAATCTCACCTGGCTGCTCTGGATAGCTAAGAGTAGGGCCCACCTCTATCTCTGAGTGATCCAATACATGACTAGGATCTGCCACGTATCGTCTCAACTGCGACACATGAAACACGTTGTGCACTCCCTCCAATGCAGGTGGCAAGTCTAGTCTATAAGCAACTGCACCGACCCTCTCTAGAATAGTGAAAGGTCCGATGAATCGCGGACTAAGCTTTCCGCCTCCACCGAAGCGAATCGTGCCTCGTGTCGGAGAAATCCTCAGAAACACCAAACCACCCACCTAGAACAAAACACCATCTTAAGAACTTATTCTATAACAAACAAGAACAAGCACAAACAAAATCTAAACTATACCTCGAACTCCAAAGGTCTCCGATGGCTATCGGCCCAATACCGCTGTCTGTCCTGCGCCACTCGAAGTCTGTCTCTGATCAACTGAATCTTCTCCGCTGCATCCACAACCATCTCTGGCCCAAGCAAAACTCTTTCTCCAACATCGTTCCAAGACAAAGGAGTACGACACCTCCGACTATATAGAGCTTCAAAAGGTGACATCTCTATACTGGCCTGGTAACTGTTGTTGTAAGCAAACTCTACCAAATGGAGATGGTCCTCCCAAGAACCCCCGAAATCTAGTACACAAGTGCGCAACATATCCTCGAGAGTCTGGATAGTCCGCTCAGACTGCCCATCTGTCTGGGGATGATATGCAGTACTGAACTTGAGCTGAGTGCCCAAACTCTCCTGCAAACTCCTCCAGAAATGAGAAGTGAAACGACTATCCCGATCTGAGACTATGCTGACGGAAACTCCATGTATCCTAACGATCTGCCTCACATACATCTCTGCCAGCTTCTCCGTAGACAAACCCACCTTGAAAGGCAAAAAGTGGGCCGACTTGGTCAACCTATCAACAATGACCCAAATCGTGTCTTTCCCTCCTGGAGATCGTGGAAGTCCGGACACAAAATCCATAGTAATGTGTTCCCACTTCCACTCTGGAATGGGTAATGGCTGAAGTAACCCTCCTGGCCTCTGTCTCTCGGCTTTCATCTGCTGGCACACTAAGCATCTGGATACAAACTGTGCCACTTCCCTCTTCATGCCATACCACCACACACTCTCTCACATATCCCGATACATCTTGTTAGCACCTGGATGTATGGAATACTGAGAGCGATACGCTTCCTGCAACACCTCCTCACGCAACTCCCCACTAGGCACACACAATCTAACTCCATGCCTCAAGGATCCATCCTCTGCAATAGTGAAATCATCCTCCAATTCGGCTCTCACCTGAGCTCTGATACTCCTCAGAGATACATCCTCATACTGTGCTGCCTTGATCCTGTTCATCAAATCTGAGTGTATCTGCAATCCCCACATCTGTATAGCACACCCAGGAACAATCACCTCAATGCCCAAGCTCTCCAAGTCCTCCAACAAATATCGATCCTGCGTCATGAACATAGCTACCGGATACCTGCTCAAAGCATCGGCAACTACATTGGCTTTCCCAGGATGATATTGTAAAGAGAGATCAAAATCCTTCATCAGTTCCAACCACCGACGCTGCCTCATGTTCAACTCCTTCTGCGTGAAAACGTACTTCAAGCTTTTGTGGTCTGTGAAGATCTCCACACGCTCTCCGTACAAATAATGTTTCCACAACTTCAGAGCGAAGATGACGGCTGCCAACTCCAAATCATGGGTAGGATAGTTCTTTTCATGAGGATGCAATTGCCTGGATGCATAGGCAATCACTTTCTCATGCTGCTGAAGAACACAACCTAAACCCTTTCCCGATGCATCACTATAAATAGTGAAACCTCCGGACCCTGATGGCAACGTCAAAATAGGAGCAGACGTCAACCTCTTCTTCAACTCTTCAAAAGCAACCTGGCAATCCTTCGTCCAAACAAACTCCACATCCTTCCTTGTGAGTCTGGTCATCGGCTCGACAATCCTCGAAAAATCTTGCACAAACTTCCTGTAGTAGCCTGCCAATCCCAAGAAACTCCTGATCTCTGCTACCGAACTCGGAGTCTTCCAAGATTCTACTGCTGAAATCTTCTTCGGATCCACTGAAATACCATCACCAGTCACAACATGCCCCAAGAATTCTACCTTGTCCAAGAAAAACTCATATTTGGACAACTTCCCATACAACTTCTCCTTCCTCAGCACATCCAACACAATCCTCAAATGCTCCTCATGCTCCTCCGGTGTCCTCGAGTATATGAGTATGTCGTCGATGAACACCACCACGAACTTGTCAAGGTACTGGTGGAACACCTTGTTCATCAAGTTCATAAATACCGTCGGTGCATTAGTCAAACCAAAAGGCATCACCATAAACTCGAACTGACCATACCGAGTTCTAAAAGCAGTCTTCGGTATGTCCTCCGGCTTCACCTTCACCTGATGGTAGCCTGATCTCAAATCTATCTTAGAAAATACCTTCGCACCACTCAACTGATCAAACAGATCATCAATCCGTGGCAAAGGATACTTATTCTTGATAGTGAGATTATTCAAAGCCCTGTAATCAATGCACATGCGCACCGATCCATCCTTCTTCGGTACAAACAATACCGGGGCTCCCCATGGTGAAGAACTCGATCTGATAAACCCCTTATCCTGCAATTCGTCCACCTGCTTCTTCAACTCGACCAGCTCGATGTTGTTTACTCTATAGACATGCTGCGAAATTGGTTCTGCACTTGGCACCAAGTATATAGAAAATTCAACATCTCGATCTGGTGGCAATCCTGGCAATTCCTCAGGAAACACATCCAAGAATTCTGCTATCAACGGATGTGGCAACTCCTTGTCTTCTACCATAGCTCCACAAATAATGCCTTCCCCCTGCTCCGCAGCTCCTCTAGCAAACTCGAACTTTGGCTCTCCTGGCGAACCAAACAAAACTCTACCTCCTCTACAGTCTATGCTAGCACGGTGCCTACTCAACCAATCTATCCCAAGTACAATATCGTAGCTCGGAAGTGGCATTACAAGTAGACACGCACTCAACTCCCGGCCTCCCAGAGTAACTCTCCGATCCTTGCAAATATTATTAACCAGGATAATGCCTCCCCCGGTCATGATCTTGCAAGTCCTAAGAAAAGACTCAGCTACCAAACCATGCTTCAGAGCAAAAGAAACAGATACAAAACTATGGAAAGCACCACTATCAAACAAAGCTAAAGCTGGAATGGAATCAAGAAGAATAGAACCTGCGATGACATCTCCGGTGGGTTCCTCCTCTTCGACGGTCATAGCAAACGCTCGTCCCTGTCGAGCACCTCCCTGCTGTTGATGCTGGACAAAACGCTGCTGCTGTGTCGAAAGCAGTCCCCTCGGCTGTGTTGCAGGTGGTCTCGTCTGTGTCCTCGGAGCTGGAGCTGCTCCCTGAACTGCACGACGAGGACACTCCCTCGATTGATGCCCTTCAGTACCATAATACAAACAAACTCCTAGCCTCCTCCTGCAAACTTCCCAGATGTGGCCAGGCTTCTTGCAGAAGTTGCATGGAGCTTGCTGTAACTGTCTCTGCTGTTGAGGTGCCTGGTAAAAAGGTGCTCTAGCTGGAGTCTGGTTCTGTTGTGGCTGCTGGAAAGGTCTGGACTGAAAATGAGGACGTTTGGCAGATACTGCACTGCCGTTGGCCCCCAGAAAAGAATCACGGTCTCTCTTGGTCTTCAAACCCAGATCCCGCTCAACCTTGCGTGCCTCCGCAAGTATCTCCGAGTATGTCTCATAAAAAGACGGAATGAGAATCAATATGGCACAAGATGTAAGACATCAAGGAAAGGACAAGTTAAGAGATCAAGTATCAATGTCAAAGGAGAATAGTTGAATCAAAAGAATTTTCCTAGATGTGATTGAGTATCTCAGCCTATATCCTATATCCTATCGCAGGCTCGCAGTAGTACAACTAAGTAGTCGCACTACCACGACATCACATACTTGTGAAGCTAGACCTGCGTGGGCCACCACCAAAAACGTGTCACGACCCGTACCCGATGTAAGGGTACTAGTCGGAAACAACGCCCAGCCTACGCCGCAGAATCGACGGTAGAACGCTGTCTAGATAGTCTATCTAAAGTAATAAACCACCGATAATGATAAAATACTCAATCATAGAACTAAGATAGAATGAGCACGAATCAGATAAGAATAGAATAGTCATCATACAACTCATGAGTTTAAAATAATACATCAATGAGTCTGAAGAGTAACAAAATAAGCTGGAGACAAATCCAGTACAAAAGAATACTATCATACTACAAAGCTACACTCCAGGGTCAACTGTCTCAGTTGGGATAAGTCCCTCTTGAGCCAGGGTCTCCGAATCTAAACACACAACATCCTGGGGTCCATATTAGGTAGGGTACTCCTCAGTGTCATCTGAAAAAATATATTCAGTCAGGAAAGGAGCAGAGTATATCTCTAACAGCAGTTCTAATCCATGATAAAAACTATGTAACAGTAAATAGCTGTGGATAAACAAGATACACAAAATAGATACAAGAGATATATAGACAATAAGGAAATACTGGAAAGAAATACAATAATGAACAATATGCCAATGAAATAATAATACTAATGACTAAGTGTGTGAGTACTAGCTTAACATGTGATCGGCTTGGGCAAGATACAATACAGCCTGGCTAATCATACGTGCGGTGCATGATCAACACTATTCGCTTACCAATACTTTATTCAATAGGGATTTGATCACATATCTATACTAATACTCCCCACCCCCAACTGGTATAATAGATCCAACCACGGTATGCTATGGCACTAGATTCCCCAAGAAGAGAGCGACTCCTCCCGAAAATCGGTGTCTGTACATGTACAAGATAACCAATGAAACAATACTTGCACCATATACACCATATACCAAGGAATAACATCTCATGACGAGATCCGGATATATCAATCCGTGTAACCATAGTGTCGAAAGAAACATGTAAATCTATACTAGATACAACGAACATAGAGGATATCATAAATGAGAAACTATCAGAGAATGTACTCGTCTGAAGTCCAAAGAACAGTCTCACAGATGTCTGACTCGGTACCTCGAAGACCTAGATATGGAATACCACATTAATACAAGGTCCCGGAAAGAGAACAAGTCAAACTAGTCAACTTCTAGGTCAATAAATAATTTCTAAGTCAAAAGTCAACTATGGTCAACTCTAAAGTCAAACATGGTCAAACCAAGGTCAACCTCACAAGACCTCTATATAAAATAATATGGAAATAAAATACAACAACTTAGGAATCAAAATTAGATCCCAAATGATACCCACACAAGAATACTAATAATACAAATAATGCACACTCTAAATAGTGTATATACAAACCAATATTTATACAAATAAAATAATATATTATTATTAGTATTATATCTCACAAAACACTTATATATATACATATATATATAAAACAATTAGATAAATATATATACTTATATATATACAATCAAATACTATTAGTTACAAAACACAATGCACATATTAATGTACGTATTTTACATGGCTAGAAGCACACATAAAACACATTCATTAATATACAAATAATTATATAATAATTATAAATAATATAATCACACATTTAAACACATAAATATATTTTACAAACCTTTATGTATAAAAAATTTTATTAACATAAGTACATATATAATTGCATGCAAGAAAGCTACATATCTATATTTATACATCATGTTAAAATACATAAAAATATAGATCTATGCTACAACATCATAATAAATACAATAAAATGAATATATAATATCTATATATATTTACTAATTATAAATGAAGAATTTAAAGCATAAATAGTTAGATCTACACATAAACACATCAAATTGGAAAGTTTTACACCGTATCCCACTAGATCTAGGATACGCATGTGACACGAGTCCAACACACAACCAATTACACCCCGAAGGACACAAAAAAGTCACAAATAATATTTATGAATAAATAAAAGTGTCAAAAATAGATCTATGTGTCCATGTCAAAATACGACATGTTCAAAGCCCCGTGTCGGAGGGAAAACCCCCAAAATGACACGTATCACCAAATAGTTGGGATACGAACCACATGTACTCAAATATGGACACGATACAAGCCCCAAATACATAATCACATGCCCAATTGATCTATAGGATCAATTGACACACACAACAAAATGTAAATTCGAAATTCCAACAAAATTGACACAAAAAGCACCATAACTTTCTCCATGGGTCTCCTATGAACATAAAACAAAGTCCTATGGGTAGTACATACATATGGGTTGATTTTACATGATTAAATCTCAGATTTAGAAGCTATTTTAATGGAAAAAACTGAATTATACCTATTGGGAGATGGATTCCCAATGAAACCTCCAATTGAGATGAACTTGCTTCCAAATTGTAGATCCTTGCTCCTCTTTCTAGATCCTTGCTTCCTCCTTCTAGATCCTTGCTTCTCAACTTTCTAATGATGAATTAGGAAGAATTTGGAATGAATTTGGTGGAGAATTGGAATGGGAATGGAGGGAATTTGGGAGTGGGAAATTCTAGATCTAGATTTGGAATGAGAATGAGAGGAGAGAGAAATTCCCCCCTCCTAATATAGGCCGGCCATGCCCCCCTCCCCCAAGCAATTGTAAAATGTCCAATGTACCCCTTGGGGCCTCTCATGAAGAAATAATTAAGGAAGGAAGCTTCTAGTCTAATTACTTAATTAATTTAATCCATCTCCTTAACCATGGGCTTTCTAAATGGGCCAAGTCTAACTATTTAATTCATGCTGGTCCATGGGTCCAAACTAAACTAGTTGGGTCTACTAAAATAAGTCCAAAATAATTAAATAACATCCAACAACAATTAAATAATACAACAAAAAATATTTACCATGCACAATATTTATTTAAATAGGAAATTACTAAAATACCCTTTTTCCTAAAATGTGGTAGTGACAATACTATATTTTAGTAGTTGATTGTAAGCATATAGTTATTAGTGGATAGTTAGTATATATATGAGATTTTGACAATTACCTTGAGATACCAAGGTAAGTATCAAGGTATTTGGGGATACCCAAGGTATTGGATTTGAGTATCAAGTTGAGGTTTAGTAGTGCGATACCGAGTTGGTTCAAAACCAAGGTATCCATTTAATATTTATAATTAGAATTTATATATTTAATATTGCTTGAATGTAGATATGTGATATTCATCTATTTTGTTGCGTATCCTGAGATACGGTATCCTAGTATCCTAAGATGTAGCTTGTATAACCTAGATTCATAGTGTATGAATCCAACATCTTTGAGATAGACTCGTGCAACCTAGAAATAGGTAGTTTGATCAAGTTTGACCGGTTTGACTTAGAGTTGACCTAGTTTAACTGTGTTAACTTAGAAATGGCTTGTTGATCTAGTTGTTGACTAGTTTAACTTATTTTCTTTCTGAAACTTTGTATTAATATTATATTCCATATCTAAGTCTTCGAGGCACCGTATCAGACATCTTTAAGACTATTCACCGAATTTCAGACGAGTATATTCTCTGATAGTTTTTCATTTATGATATCTTCTATGTTCATTGTATCTAGTATAAATATCCTTATTCTTTTGACACGATGGTTACACGGATTGGTATATCCGGATCTCGTCATGAGATGTTATTCCTTGGTATATGGTGTATCTTATGCAAGCCTTGTTTTATTGATTATCTTGTACATGTACAGACACTGATTCTCGGGAAGACTAGCTATCTTCTTGGGGAATCTTGTGCCATAGCGTACTATGGTTGAATCTACTATACCAGTCGAGGGTGGGGAGTATTTAGTATAGATATGTGATCATACCCATCTTATTCTTGTATACTGTTAATCATACACTGCATGTATGATTAGCCAGGCCATAAATCATGTATCAAGTTCCCAAGCCGATCACATGTTAAAGCTAGTACTCACATACTTAGTCATTAGTATTCTTGTTCATTGTCATATTTTTCATTATTGTATTTATTACAGTATTTTCTTATTGTATATCTCTTGTATCTATTATGCATCTTGTATATTCACATATATTTACTGTTACATAGTTTTTATCATGGATTAGAACTGTTGTTAGATATGTATTCTACTCCTTTTCTGACTGGATATATTTTTTCAGATGACAATGATGAGTGGTACCCTATACATTATGGACCTCAGGATGTTGTGGGCTTAGAGTCAGAGAACCTGGCTCAGGAGGGACTTATCCCGACTGTGACAGATGACCGGGACTTGTAGCTTCTTAGTATTCTTTTGTACTGGATTTGTCTCCAGCTTATTTGTTAGTATTCTTTCAGACTCATTGATGTTATTATTTTAGACTCATGAGTTGTTTGTGACTATTCTATTCTTTATCATATTCGTGCTCGTTTCTATCTTAGATCTGTGATTGAGTATATTGATATTGTTGGTGGTTCATTATATTGCTAGATAGATTACCCAAACAACGTTCTACCGCAATTCTGTGGCATAGGATGGGTGTTGTTCCCGACTCGCATCCCTACACCGGGTGTGGGTCGTGACAATATCACTCCCTCACATATATTTATATAGATATAGTAGCATCACACACATAAATACATATATATAACATACATGTATACATATAACATATCTATTTAAATAGCTATATATATAGATGTATGTCTACATATATATATAAACACATATGCATATAGATATTTAATACACTAGTGTATATATATATATATATATATATATATATATATATATATATATATATATATATATATATATATATATTATAAATGGCCAAGAACAATGGGGATTGAATCTAGAAATACAATACAACAAACACGTGGAGTGCATCGCACCCGTATCACACTAGATCTATGATACACTTGCGATACGAGTCCACCACACAATCAACGTACCCCGAAGGACACGAGCAAGTCTAAATTACTACTTATGAACAATACAAAGAGTCAAACATACATCTACGTGTCCATGTCAAAATGTGACATGCACAAAGTCCCGTGTCGGAGAAAAAATTCCCAAATTAACATGTATCATCAAATTATTGGGATACGACCTACACGTATCCAATTATGGATATGATACTAGCCACAAACAAGAAAATACTTGTCAATTTGGTTTATATAACCAATTGACAAAGACAACAAGTGTCAATCTCAAAATTCTCCCAAAATTGACATAAAAAGCACCATAACTTTCTCCATAGGCCTCCTATGAACCAAATTCCAATTCCTATGGGTAGCCTATGCATATGGGGTAGTTTCTCATAGTTAAATCTTAGATTTAGAACCTAATTAAAGGAAAAAAACTGGATTATACCTATTGGAAGATGGATTTCCAATAAAATCTCCAAATTTGATGAAATTGGCATTCAACTTGTAGATCCTTGCTCCTCTTTGTAGATCATTGCTTTATCCTTCTAGATCCTTGCGCTACTAGACTCTAATGGTAATTTTGGAATGAAATGGAAAGAAATTTGGTAGGTAATTAATATGGGAATAAAAAAATTTGGTTGAGAGAAATTCTAGATCTAAATTTGAAATGAAAAGAAGAGAGAGAAACTCCCCCCTCTTTTATATGGCCGCCCCCCTTGGCCCCTCCCTCAAGCTACTATGTAATATCCATTATACCCCTTGGGGTCTCTCATAAAGAAATAATTAAGGAGGGAAGGTTCTATTCTAATAGTTTAATTAAATTAATGATCCTCCTAATAAAAGAGCTTCTAATTGGGCTCAATTCTAACTAATTACAAATATTGGTCCATGAGTCTAAACTAAACTAGCTAGGTCCACTAACACAAGTCCAAAATAATAAAATAATATATAACAATAATTAAAATAATATAATAAATAATTATTCAACATGCATAATATTTAATTAATTATAAAATTACCAAAATACCCTTTCCTAGAAAATGTGATAGTTACACATGATCCAACCACAACTAAGGACCACATGCGAGTACATTTTTGTGATTACTTTCAGTGCTTGATAGTCTCTACAATGCATGCTTAGTATTGATTATTTGATTATCAACACTTGTTACATGGATTATTATGATAGATTCTTGTTATGAGATACGTGACTGTTCATGATTATTGTTATTTTTCGTGACTGGTTCAGAATTCATGTTGTACTCGTAGAGAGGAAAATACTTAGTGGACGTGTGAACTACCATTTCCATCCCATGGTCTTACTAGAATAATAGTAGCCATGCATGACACGTATGGTTTGCCGGATTTTACCCTTAGTCGTTCACATGTCAACATGGTATTTCAAATCACGTAGAGTAGTTTATTCCTATCTGTTCTTCCATACATTGTAGTTATTTTCTATGTTGCTTGGAGATATTGTACTACATCTTTGCCATGACAGGACTTCAGCATTTAGCTATTCTGGTTGCCTTACTGTGATTTCAGTTTTGTTGCTATCATGTATTCTTTACTATTTATTATCTTATAGCTTCTACCATATGTTAGAATTGTTTTTACTATGATGTACTCGTTCCTTTCCTGACTGGATAACCATATTTTAGGTGACTACGATGAGGATAAGATCCCTACACATTATGGACCATATGTTAGCGACATAGCCGAGCCTGATCTTGCCTTCAGGAGGATCATGGAGAGTTAGCAGCTCATATACCGTCTGGAATGGAGTAGTTTGGTAGAGTAGTTTGTTTTGTTAGTTATTTTGGACCGGATTGTTCTTCGGCAAAATTTTTAGAGTATTTTGAATATTGTTCTTTTGATATTTAGTCATTTTTTGGAGACTTTTTGGACCCGCATCGAGACTATTATTTTATTATAATCTATGGTATATTAATTTAAATTAGTGCGTGTGATTGAGTATATTATGGAGATGTATATATGTTGTGAGTTGTAGATTATACTTGTGGCCTATTGACAAAGTTCTATCGCCGACACTGCAGCGTAGGCTGGACGTACTCATGACTCATGCCCAAATCCAGGGTGCGAGTCGTGACACATTTTTATGGTGGCCCATTCAGGTCAAGTTTTGCACAAGGTTACGAACTCGTAGTAGTACTCAAGTTAGATCTACGACTGCGAGCCTGCCATAGGATATACATACTAGGAATAGAAAAATACTCAATCATAATTAGGGATCCCATATACCCAACTTTCTAACCCTTATTAATTTCTTTCGAGGAATCAGACCTATTTTATAGTTGATTGTCCTTCTTGAATACTACTGTATCTTGTGCCATATCAATTGAGTTTTTGTTATTTTTAACCTTTCAAAATGCCATCCAAGACTAGTGCGCGCGATTCCAGAGCCAATGGTGCTCTCCCCATACCACCCGCATCGCAAATCTTCATATATGTATCATTTGTGCTTAAGCATAGTTTAGTAACAGAACCTTGAGTAGGAGTTACAAAATCACGACTGGTGGAAGCATTATCCTAGTTAGTGATACTTGCAAGGGGCTTCGTGTTACCATGGGAGGACATGATTTGGATGCTAGTTTACTCATAATACCTCTTTGAGTTTTGACATTGTCCTCGGAATGGATTGGTTGAGTATACACCATGCTAGCATAGACTGTCGTGGAGGAAGTGTACTTGTGAAACCCCAAAAATTTTAATAAATCGTATTAGTTTTTTTTTATAGTAATTGTGTGCTAAATAGAGAAAACAGAATTTTTATTTAATTTTTATTTGAGGTGTTTGTGCATCCAGGGGATTTTTGAAGCCATTATAAATTTTTCCTAATTTATTTCATGTAGGAGACCCTGTGGACAGTTACTAGCTTAATGGTGTGCACAAATATAATTTTCTAGAATTTTCTAGGTATATATATATATATATATATATATATATATATATATATATATATATATATATATATATAATTATATATGTATATATTAGTTAATTAGAATAAGAAAAAGAAAAAAAGAAAAGAAAAGATAATTGGTTTGGATCCTTAATGGATCCAAACCCAAATCCGTAACCCACCCCAAACCCAAACCAAAACAACTAAAGAAGGAAAGAAAGAAGTAAGAAGAAGAAAACAGCAGCATCAGCTGCTGTTTTACAACCCCCCCCCCCCCCCCGAGCGGTATTTCCCCCCTGCACCGTCTCACTCTCTCTCTATATATTTGTACTCCACAACTCTAACCCTAAACCTAAATCCCTTCCTTCTAGCGCCGAATGTAGCCCTACGACCGCCGTCCAGCCTCGTCGCCGGCCATCGCGCCCAGCCGGAGCCGCCCGTCGACGTCCGCGCGATTCCAGCGCACCGCAACTGCAGAAATGGACAGCAGAGTACCTGTGTTCTCGACGCATTTTCTGTCTCCTCGCTCGACTAAACTCGACCCCGTCTTCGCCGGTATGATCCTCACCTATCTCCCTTCCATATTTGTATTTTAGTTCATCTCGAACCACGCATAAACCTAGGTAAAAATTGACGCCAAGTCGAGGAAAAACTACGACATTTAAATCTCAGAAAAATCTGTTGCAACCACCCCTGTTCTCGGGTTCGTATCTCCCACCACAGAGATCCGAATCCAGTTTTTCTTTTTGGTATGCGAAGACCACCTAACCTAGTTTATTTTTTATTAAATACAATATTTTATTTGTTGCTGTATATTAAAATAAATTAGGTAGAAAAACCCCAAAACTTACTTTTTTTAAATTTTAAAAATTATGAAACGGAGCGCGCCCCGCCAAACGGGACCGCCCCGTCGTGTACCAAATGTACCAAAAGGTGCGCACAGTGTACCCGAACATGTGGAAATTTACGGAAACTGATTTGGACGCGTGTGCGCGTCGGAATCAGCATGTATCCGCAGAAAATTTCCAGTGTCGCAGCTTTTACAAAAGTCATGCGCATTTTGTGCACGCTTTTCAAAATACGACAAAACTTGCGCCACTGGACTCATGGTATCGTTCCGGTCTTGTGATCCAATTTTCACGCAATTCTGAGACAGTTGACCAAGTTGCTAATTGGCGGGTCGCACAGTTGACTTTTTGGACAAAATTGTGTTTGGCTCATCAAAATCCACATCTGGATATACCGTTGAGTTCGTACTGACATTTAGAGTTTGTTTGACCTATAATTTGTCCCTTTTAGAGACCTTTACCCTTGGCACGCTTTTCGGTACAAGGTGGCCCACATGTGGACCCCACTTTGGCCCGAAATTACTATTTTGTCCATGTGTCCAAATTGGACGAAATGGTAGTGTTTTCAAGCTATTTGGCTTATTCTGGGAACGTTGGTGATATTTATTTCATCATCCGGAGACGTTCATTCTGAGGCCATAGTTTCTTACACTTGGTGTTTGACATCTGGGCGTTACATTTTCCAGCTCTCTTGCCAGGCAAGTATACCTTGCCATGTTGTACTGTTTAAATTCTGAATTATTAATTGCATGTTTATATTATATAATTATGCGCGTCCGAGGGAGACTCGGGTGCAGTCAATGAATGCGTTGACGTTAGGACTTGTGTCTGACCTAGTGTCTAGTAGACCCACCTAAAGTTGTGGAGTTATTGGTATGACTCCCCAGGCCTTGACACGTATCATTACACGTCACAGAGTGAGTTCATGTAGGTACACGTGCCTCATACGCGACTGACCATCAGTGTGAGCAACACGTGTAACAGTATTTAGCTAGTTGTTTATTTCTATAGAGACTTGCATCATAGTACGAGATGTCCATGTCGTGTTCACGACTTGTATATCTACAATGGGCGGGGAGGACGACTAGTAGGCGTATGGGACACCCACTCCTTCTATACAGATATCGCACTCGACGGAGTGATACGGACGTATACATATATTGCAGATACCACGTTCTTTAGATTGTTGGGCGTCACTTATTATTTTTGCAGATACCACACTCTATAGAACGTTGGACGTTATACTATTTTAGATACCATGCTCCTCGGATATGGACGATTGCAGAGTGCCCTTGAATGGGGGCATATGTGGCATATACTAGCCAGTCATAACGATTGGTGAATTACGTCAGAATATGTCTAGCCTACACTTTCCCATACGTACTAAGTTATCCTCAAATTGCATTCACTGAAATGGTTAGCACACCCCCTTATTTATTCAGTATTTACTTTATGGCATGCTTCTATGTATCTTGCTATGTCCCTCTGAGGACCTGGTCCCTTTCCAGATGTAGATGTTCAGGAGTATTCGCATGAGCGCAGATCCGGACAGGCTACTTATATTTCGAGGAGGCCTTCTCTTCGAGACTCATAATTATTAGATGTTGTACTTATATGGTATTTATCTTGTTTATCCTATATTCTAGTTTGACAGTGGATTTGTTTCCATCCGACTGTCATTGAGATACTTCATATTGAGATCTAGTTACAGGGTTATTGGTTATTCTTTTATATATGATTTTGTGGATGAGATTTAGATTATACCCTGTGACTTGTGATAATTTTACCACTTGTGAATTATTTTTCATTATACAGCGTACGCATGTGTTATGGTTTCCATATATTGGAGTTGCCATATACATGCGGCTGGCATGCTTACGTGTCCTAGTCCTACGTATTTTTGGGATTGGGGCGTGACATATTTTTAGTGGTGGCCCATGCAGGTCAGAGCATATTGTCTCGGTTACGTTACTGTACCGAGCAAGCCTGCACCTAGGATTAGAATATAGGATCTCATCCATATTTGATTATGACTCATCTTCCTTCCAATCCATTCCATTTGAATAATCGCGTCTTGCTTGATTCATGTGCTTCCCTAATAATTCTCTGAGTATAGCCCCTGCTAAAATATCGGAATCCCTGTTGATGGAATGATACTTAGGGTAACATTCCTATTAAGAATCCCACTAGGGCATTGACACATCACTAAGTTTATGATACTTAATGAACCCTAGCCTTCCGTATTACCTAATGAACCCTAGAATCACTTACCTATAAATTAATTTACCATTATCCCTTGACGTATTTATGTATGACTTGAGAGTAGTATAAACACTACTAGGATTAGTTTGAAATTTGACCATAGTGTTTGACCCTAGTATTGAGGAACCAATAGAAATCCAAGGTTAAACATTAGGACTGAACCTAGCTTTTCAGGGTAAGATAGTACTAGAGAGCTACAACTTTAGCACCTTATCTTATAATAGCCGAACAATGCCTTAGGAAGCCAAGAGGAATGGATAGAATATTCCTTTAAACATACCTCGAACACAGAGATTAGCATACCACCTTCCCTTTAGAAAAACTATGACAATATCTAGAGTCCCTGTAAACTCCCTCACCCAAAATAGGTATTTTATGTATATTTTATATTATTATATTTATTATAGATGTTGAATTTATTTAGAGTATTCTCTTAGTTAATTAGAAAATAATTTTTTAGTATATTTACTTATATAAATATTTATTTAGAATTATTTTTAGGCTATTTTAGATTATTGGGATTTTTTCATAATTTTTAGTTAATTAAAAACTAGTAACACTAATTTTCTAGGACTTTGAAGAATTTATTTTATGTTCAAATTTAATTAAAAATATCCCAAACTTTTATTTTAGTTTCTAAATAATAAAATATATTTTCTAGATTTTTTGGGAATTTTTTGATTATTTTTAGCATTTATTTTGAGTTAATTATGAAAAACTGAATTAAAAACTAATTTCTGAAAAAGAAAACCCAAAAAGTAATTATTTTTGCCCAGTCAGCCAACTGGGGCCCACCTGTCAGCCTCCCGTAGCTAACAGTGCGGGGCCCGCCTGTCAGCGACTGCTGGGTGGGTGTGAGTGCGCCAAGCCGAGCCGAGCCGAGTCGCGTCCTAGTCCGAGTCGGACTCAGCTGAGCCGAGCCGCGCGAATATCTGACCTTTCGATCTGAGAGGGGAGCCACGGATGGCTGCCACGTGGCAGAATCCAAGCCGTGGCTTCTCTTTCTCTCTCCTCTATATATATAATAGTTTAAGTTATTTTCTAGGATTTTTCTTGAGCCGATTTTTGGAGAATTGCCATCTAGGGTTCCTTCATCTTCCAGAAGCCATTGCGTATAGCTCTGGACTCCAAACTAGGCCTAGTTTTTTTGTGTTAGAACGATATTGAGGTTAGCTTTCTGATTATATAAATTGTTTTACGAAATTATGAGTATTAAATTCTGGAAAATTCGTAGAGCATAGTATGTCCGAAAATAGACGTGTTTCGATGTTTTCGCGATTTCGGGAGAATTAGGAATCAGAATCATGAACCGTTTGAAGTTTCGGAAAGATAATATCTAGATAATTGACATATATTTTTCCCTGAATTTATTTCGAAGTATTTATATACTGTTAATTCTGTAGAACTTGTAGGTTAGAATTTAACCATCGGTGCACAATACAAAATTTGTATGTGCCATAATTTCCAAACGAATTTCAATTGGGATGAGCCATAAATTCTAGCATATTTTTGACACTGAAATCTACAGGAAATCATGCATGAAAGTTGAGTTGGTGTCGGTTGACTTTTCGGTCAACAAATCGCCTCGATTTGCGTGCCATGAGTCTCGAGTTGATAAATTTCAGTTTCTTTGGACAAAATTTAGGAATTAACATAAAAATTAGAATAATAAGATTAAAATAGGATTTTAGAGTAATTATTCCAAAATTAAATAAATTAAAATAAATTATCTTTTGACGTGATAAATTTGTAATACATAGGCTATTTGGACTGTGACTTGGACTCTGATTCATACCAGCAGCAGGACCCCAGGCGAGTACATTCTCTGACAGTATTCTAGTAGGACGTTAGTATTTAGCCACCACGGTTAGTTTATATCAGACCCTGAGTCGGAGAACCCAACGCACGTTCGTACATTTACATGTACGTAAATATTATTCAGTTTGGTATATATATTTATGTACGTAATTACTATATGTATTCCAATAGTTATGAAAATAAATTGATGGTTATATTATTACATAGTTATATGAATATATATGTAAGTAAATGCTAATTGATAATATGACTAAATATTCAGACTATACGACCCTAGGACACCGTGGACTATCCCATACTTACCTTGACCATGTTGACCCTAAAAACTTATGGATTTGTCCGCCTTGCGTACAATAATGTACTGGCATAGACACCTGTCAGTTGACTGACTGATTTCGTACAGTACTTGAAGATACGACACCCGCGTAATTCAACGCATAATTGACCGTGTTAGATGACTAGTGTTACCCCTAGTATACCTCCTGAGTCTAGTGTAAATGTGGTTGTGTATGTGCTAGTGTAAAGACTAATGAATCTATTGTATTATATTTATGTGTATCTAGGATATTGGATTTGTTCTGCATGATTTCTGGAGCAGATTATTGGTACATTGCAGCTTCCTTGCCAGGCAAGTATACCTTGCCATTGTACTGTTATATATATTCCATATGTTGCATGCATCTTTATTTTCTGTCTTTATTTCATATATTTTAACTGTTATATAAAATGTGCGCGACGGTGTCGTCGCGATATATTTTATTTATGTATTTGCATTGACCTTGTTTATGAGACTACCCTATTATCATGTAGCATCATTAGGTTCATTGGCCGTGACACAGTTGTTACACGAGTTGTGAGTCTCATGTAGATCACGGACTTGCATGCAGGTTTGGCCTCCTGTACGTGTGGGCCGTGCGTTAGGAATAACTGTCGTTAGAAACTTTACATGCTAGTAGACTTGGTAGTTATTAGAGGTGTTATTGTGTCATGGATGTGACATGCTTAGAGCATGGGGTGGGGAGAACAACAAGTACCGCATTTGAGCTCCTTTGCACTTTTTCTATTGTGTGGCCGGATTCTCCGCTGGAGATACGGGCGGTGATGACCACTATATATTATATTATTATCAGGTGGGCCTCCTGCGTTCGAAAGTCGTCGTGCCTTTGTAGGCCCCTGGATCTCCAATAGAGAACCATGCCAAATCCCAGTTTTCAGCCAGATAGCTCACTTGTGGGAAAAGTTGTTCTTAACTGCATTCACTTAGATAGTTAGGCAACCCCATTGGATATTTATTTCAGTACTTTATTGGCATGTGTTTAAGTATCTTGTTATGTCCCTCTGAGGACCTGGTCCCCTGCCAGGTGTATCTGTTCTTGAGTATTTGCAGGAGCACAGATTTGGATGGTTCTATATGCTTCGTGGATATCTTTTCTTCGAGCCGTGATCGATAGCTGGTATACTTATATTGGGTTTGATTGTGTTGTACTTATTTTGTATTTGCTCTTATATTCGAGTTGGTAGTGGATTTGTTTCCATCCAACTATCATCCTTAGATACTTCTTATTGAGATCTAGTTTCATAGATGTTGGTTATTATTTATATTTGATTTTCTGTGGATGAGATTAGATTATACCCTGTGACTTGTGATATATTTTATACCACTTGTGGATTTGATATTCATATTACAGCGTACGTATGGGTTATGGTTTCCATATATTGGAGTTGCCATATCCATGCGGCTGGCATGCTTACGTGTCCTAGTCCTACGCATTTTTTAGACTGGGGTGTGACATATTTTTGTGGTGGCCCATGTAGGTCGAGAGCATATTGTCTCGGTTACGTTACTGTACCGAGCAAGCCTGCACCTAGGACTAGAGTATAGGATCTCATCCACAAAATTGACTATGATTCATCTTCCTCCTATCTGTTCTATTTGAACAATTGTATCCTGCTTGATTCCTGTACTTTCCTAATAGTTCTTTAAGTATAGCCTTTTGCTAGAATATAGGAACCCCTGTTATTAGGACGATAATTAGGGTAGCACACCTATTAAGAATACAACGAGAATATAGATACACCACTAAGTTTAGAATATCTAGTGAACCCTAGAATTTCTTATCTTTAGATTGGTATACCCTTACCCCATGATGTATTAAGAAGACTTAAGAGCAGTATAGATACTACTAGAGTTAGTTAGAAGTTTACCATAATGTTTGACCCTAGTATGGGGAACCAATAGAAAACCAAAATTGAATATTAGGACTGAACCTAACCTACACAGTTAGATGAGTATTGGAGAACTACAAACTTAGATCATTGTCTTATCATTAGTAGACAGCACCCTAGGAAGCCTAGAGGAATGTAATCAACCATTTATTTTCCTAATCATACCTCAAACATAGCAACTAGCATACCACTTCCCCTTAGAAAAATATGATGCTATCTAGAGCCCCTATTTTAATTTCATATATTGTTCCTCTGCGACCTTAACGTTCACTAGTTGTGCGATGACTAAAAATTACGTTCTTCTTTTCTTCCTCTTTCAACTCGTGCCATCTGATACTTCTGATTATAGACCAAGTGATTATATTCTATTTTAGGATATATATAGCTTGCTAGGATTTTGGTTGTTACTCTTAAATTTTTGAATTATGTGATTGGTAATTAGAACTTGACAGTTTAAGTTATTATTGTAGATTATGACCTAATGATTACCCCTTAGTTTTAAGTCGCGTAACTTGTACCCCACCTCAATATAAGTTATATCTCCTTTTCCCTTGAGGCTAATAACTCTTCTATTCTTACTATTGACACATGTTCTATGAGCACTATAATTAAGACTTAAGGTGACCCTTACCTATATAACGCAATAGGTGACCCTAATAAGTACCAAGATCTTCCCTCATATACCCTAATAAGAGTTTCTATTTTATTTACATGTGCAAGATTATTTTGTAGGATCCTCTTAAGACTGTCACAGTATTAGTTTAATTATTTTAAGTTGGGTAGTATGCCTCACAACTTAGTATCACATAGTCCACTTGACCCATCGAGGTAGTGTAACTGAATGACATTAATTGTATGATAGCATAAGACGACAGTGTTTATTCAGACAATAGAAGTTAGAGGTCCTTGCCCACATTTGGTCGACTAGCGACTTAGACAAGAAGGTTGTATGATAACTGTAGAGATTGTAGAGTCTTTTTACTATTGTTGCTTATGTTGTTTTATTTTGTGAACTTGAATTAATTTGCACCTTCTTTCATCATAATCCAGCATAGTTATATTTGTTGTACTATCTTGACTCATGCTGCTATTATAGCCTAGTTTTTGCAAGCTTATTCTTTATCAAGCTTGTTCACTACATATGTATTATTGGGCGCGCACACTAGTACATTTCAGAATCAGTGTACTACGGTCTGATCAACCATAGTGCGCTCGATTCGCCATTCACATAACTATTTTACATGGATTGAGATATATAGTGATTAGTAGACGAATATACTTGCCCTCTAGACATGTCTGAGCTTATCGTATTGGCTACATAACTGTACTAATACGAGCATGCGAATACGGATTTACTAAATAGAATTTCAGTCCACAACTGCCTTGACAATTCTCATTGAATTCCTTAAAACGCCTTGATCCCAATACTTCTATTCTATTACCTCGCCCTTGAACTCTTTATTATTGATCTCCGTCTTCCCTTATTTCGGAAAGACGAAACCTCATGCTTGGTATAAGTTTGATACACAGAGAGTACTGGATATACCCCATAGGCCGATCACATACTTGAGGATTATTCTTTCGTAATTAAGGACATATTATATATGATATAATCGGCGTTGAAGTTTGAGGATTGAATGACATGAGTAAATAAATTAAGGAATATTTTCTTAAAGTATATAGCCTTCTGTGATAGATGGGTAAATTCTAAGTTGGGTAGCAGTGCATTGGCAACTCGAGAGGAATTTCTTTTAGATTGTGATCGAGTAAGATTAGATTGGGAGAGGTTCAAGCCATTTTAATTTTGAGAATTTTAGAAAAATGACTAAGATGATGAGGATTAATGAATTTTAAAAATCTTGATATTGAGGACCCAATATTTATACCTTAAGTACATAATTTAAATTTTGAGTATTGAAGGTAAAATCATCAATTTAAATTTGAAGGATAAATATATAATTTCAGACTTGAACATTGGTGGACTGCATTTAAATTATTTTTCAATTTGATGATTTAAATTAAGAATTAAAATTTGATGGTTGGACTACCTATTTAAAATATTGAGGATGTAAATAGAATTTAAAAAGTTGAAGAATACAAAAATTTATAAGTAAAAATAGGAATAATATTGGACTCAAATTACTTCTAGAGGAGATTATAATAGTTGGAGATCGTGAGGTAAAATTTGATATGGGTTATTTAAATCTTGAAGATATTATATGGATTCAATTTAAATTTGGATATTGATGATTTGGAAAAGTGAGAAGAGATTACAATAGGTTGAATTTTGATTTGAACAATGATTATCTTCATTTTGAAATGATCGCGATAGATTTGAATAGATTTTGTTATTTAAATTTTTGGAAGAGATTACGATTGACGTACCTTATGTACGAATGTGAAGAATTTAACAAATTATGCCTTATTTTAATTTCGAGGACGAAATTATTTTAAGTTGGGTAGATTGTAAACTCCCTCGCCCAAAATAGGTATTTTGTGTATATTTTATATTATTATATTTATTATAGATGTTGAATTTATTTAGAGTATTCTCTTAGTTAATTAGAAAATAAATTTTTAGTATATTTACTTATATAAATATTTATTTAGAATTATTTTTAGGCTATTTTAGATTATTGGGATTTTTTCATAATTTTTAGTTAATTAAAAACTAGTAACACTAATTTTCTAGGACTTTAAAGAATTTATTTTATGTTCAAACTTAATTAAAAATATCCCAAACTTTTATTTTAGGTTCTAAATAATAAAATATATTTTCTAGAATTTTTTGGGAATTTTCTGATTATTTTTAGCATTTATTTTGAGTTAATTATGAAAAACTGAATTAAAAACTAATTTCTGAAAAAAAACCCAAAAAGTAATTATTTCTGCCCAGTCAGCCAACTGGGGCCCACCTGTCAGCATCACATAGCCAACAGTGCGGGGCACGCCTGTCAGCGACCGCGGGGTGGGTGTGGGTGCGCCAAGCCGAGCCGAGTCGCGTCCTAGTCCGAGTCGGACTCAGTTGAGCCGAGCCGCGTGAATATCTGACCCGTTCGATCTGAGCAGGGAGCCACAAATGGCTGCCATATGGCAGAATCCGAGCCGCGGCTGCTCTTTCTCTCTCCTCTATATATATAATAGTTTAAGTTATTTTCTAGGATTTTTTTTGAGCCAATTTTTGGAGAATTGCCATCTAGGGTTCCTTCATCTTCCAGAAGTCATTGCGCATAGCTCCGGACTCCAAACGAGGCCTAGTTTTTTTGTGTTAGAACGATATTGAGGTTAGCTTTCTGATTATATAAATTGTTTTACGAAATTATGAGTATTAAATTCTGGAAAATTCGTAGAGCACAGTATGTCCGAAAATAGACGTGTTTCGATATTTTCGCGATTTCGGGAGAACCAGGAGTCAGAATCATGAACCGTTTGAAGTTTAGGAAAGCTAATGTCTAGATAATTGACATATGTTTTTCCCTGAATTTATTTCGAAGTATTTATATATTGTTAATTCTGTAGAACTTCTAGGTTAGAATTTAACCATCGGTGCACAATACAAAATTTGTATGTGCCATAATTCCCAAACGAATTTGAATTCGGACGAGCCGTAAATTCCATCATGTTTTTGACACTGAAATCTACAGAAAATCATGCATGAAAGTTGAGTTGGTGTCGGTTGACTTTTCGGTCAACAGATCGCCTCGATTTGCGTGCCATGAGTCTCGAGTTGATAAAATTCAGTTTCTTTGGACAAAATTTAGGAATTAACATAAAAATCAGAATAATAAGATTAAAATAGGATTTTAGAGTAATTATTCCAGAATTAAATAAATTAAAATAAATTGTCTTTTGACGTGATAAATTTGTAATACATAGGCTATTTGGACTGTGACTTGGACTCTGATTCATACCAGCAGCAGGACCCCAGGCGGGTACATTCTCTGACAGTGTTCCAGTAGGACATTAGTATTTAGCCACCACGGTTAGTTTACATCAGACCCTGAGTCGGAGAACCTAACGCGCGTTCGTACATTTACATGTACGCAAATATTATTCAGTTTGGTATATATATTTATGTACATAATTACTATATGTATTCCAATAGTTATGAAAATAAATTTATGGTTATATTATTATATAGTTATATGAATATATATGTAAGTAAATGCTAATTGATAATATGACTAAATATTCAGACTGTACGACCCTAGGACACCGTGGACTATCCCATACTTACCTTGACCATGTTGACCCTAAAAACTTGTGGATTTGTCCGCCTTGCGTACAATAACGTACTGGCATAGACACTTGTCAGTTGACTGACTGATTTCGTACAGTACTTGAAGATACGACACCCGCGTAATTCAACGCGTAATTGACCGTGTTAGATGACTAGTGTTACCCCTAGTATACCCCCTGAGTCCAGTGTAAATGTGGTTGTGTATGTGCTAGTGTAAAGACTAATGATTCTATTGTATTATATTTATGTGTACATAGGATATTGAATTTGTTCTGTACGATTTCTGGAGCAGATTATTGGTACATTGCAGCTTCCTTGTCAGGCAAGTATACCTTGCCATTGTACTGTTATATATATTCCATATGTTGCATGCATCTTTATTTCATATATTTTAACTGTTATATAAAATATGCGCGACGGTGTCGTCGCGATATATTTTATTTATGTATTTGCATTGACCTTGTTTATGAGACTACCCCATTATCATGTAGCATCATTAGGTTCATTGGCCGTGACACACTTGTTACACGAGTTGTGAGTCTCATGTAGATCACGGACTTGCATGCAGGTTTGGCCTCCTGTACGTGTGGGCCGTGCATTAGGAATAACTGCCGTTAGAAACTTTGCATGCTAGTAGACTTGGCAGTTATTAGAGGTGTTATTGTGTCATGGATGTGACATGCTTAGAGCATGGGATGGGGAGAACAACAAGTACCGCATTTGAGCTCCTTTGTACTTTTTTATTATGTGGCCAGATTCTCCGCTAGAGATACGGGCGGTGATGACCACTATATATTATATTATTATCAGGCGGGCCTCCGGCGTTCGAAAGTCGTCGTGCCTTTATAGGCCCCTGGATCTCCAATAGAGAACCATGCCAAATCCCAGTTTTCAGCCAGATAGCTCACTTGTGGGGAAAGTTGTTCTTAACTGCATTCACTTAGATGGTTAGGCGACCCCATTGGATATTTATTTCAGTACTTTATTAGCATGTGTTTAAGTATCTTGTTATGTCCCTCTGAGGACCTGGTCCCCTGCCAGGTGTATCTGTTCTTGAGTATTTGCAGGAGCGCAGATTTGGATGGTTCTATATGCTTCGTGGATATCTTCTCTTCGAGCCGTGATCGATAGCTGGTATACTTATATTGGGTTTGATTGTGTTGTACTTATTTTGTATTTGTTCTTATATTCGAGTTGGTAGTGGATTTGTTTCCATCCAACTATCATCCTTAGATACTTCTTATTGAGATCTAGTTTCATAGATGTTGGTTATTATTTATATTTGATTTTCTGTGGATGAGATTAGATTATACCCTGTGACTTGTGATACATTTTATACCACTTGTGGATTTGATATTCATATTACAGCGTACGTATGGGTTATGGTTTCCATATATTGGAGCTACCATATCCATGCGGCTGGCATGCTTACGTGTCCTAGTCCTACGCATTTTTGGGACTGGGGCGTGACAGTCCCTCTATTTTAATTTCGTATCTTATTTCCTTGCAACTTTAATGCTTGCTAGTTGTGCGACGACTAATTGTATTCTTTTATTCTCTATCTTTCAACTTGTGCCACTTGACACCTCTGGTTATAGACCAAGTAATTTTATCTTATGTTAAGGATATATAGTTTGCTAGGATTATAATTGTAATCTTGAACTATAAAATTAGGTGCTTGGTAGCTAGAGCTTGATAGTTTGAGTTGTTCCTTTAGATTGTGATATGATTATTCTTAGTTTAAATCACGTAAGTACCCCACCTCAATATAGGTTATATTCCCTTTTTCCTGGAGGTCAGTAACTTTTCTTTCTTACTATAGACACTTGTTCTATAATCACTACGATTAAGATTTAAGATGACCATTATAATACAATAGAAGACCTTAATGAATACCAAGATCTTTCTTCATGTACCCTAATAAGAGTTCTACTTTATTTACCAGGACCCGGTTATTTTGTAGAAACCCTAAAGGCCGTTATAGTATTAGTTTATTATTTTAAGTTGGGTAGTATGCCTCGCAACCTAGTAACACATAGTCCTCTTGACTCATTATTGTAGTATAATTGAATGACATTAACTATATGCTAGCATAAGACGATAGTGTTTATTAAGACTGTAGAACTTAGAAGGCCATACCCCTATTTGGTCGACTAACGACTTAGACAAGGAGTTAGAATAACAACTGTAGAGATTGTAGAGTCTTATCTTCTTGTGAATTTGAATTATTTTGTAATTTCTCTCATCATAATCTAGCGTACTTAAATTTGATATACTACCTTGACTTATGCTGCTATTATAGCCTGGTTTTGCAAGCTTATTCTTTATCAAGCTTATTCATGATATATGTATTATTGGAGTACTACACTAATACATTTCAGAATCAGTATATTACGGTCTGATCAACCATAGTGCACTTGGTTCGCCCTTCGCATAACTACTTTGCGTAGATTGAGATATATAGTGATTAGTAGACGAATGTACTTGCCCTCTAGATATGTCTAAGCATATCGTATAAGTTACATAACTGTACTGATACGAGCATGTGAATAGGAATTAGCAAAATAGGATTTCAATCCACAACTGCCTTGACAATTTCCATTGAATACTTTAAACGCCTTGATCCCCACACTTCTAATCTATTACCTCCCCCTTGAACTCTTGATTATTGTTTTCCGTCTTCCCTTATTTCGGAAAGATGAAACCTCATGCTTAGTATAAATACGAAAAGTGTATTAGTTCTGTAGCCATTTCTGTTTATTTCTTGGGAAATTACCAAACTCTATTATTAGATTTCATTTCAGTTTAAAATTGTGCTATCTTTAGAATGAGCTTCGTTACCTACCTACATTTTATTACCTTCCTAATAAATGCGTCACTATGGCAGCATAAATTTTTTTTTGCCTCGTAACTTGGGTCAAGTTCATAACTCAAGTGTTACGATGAAGAATGTATCATTTTGCTGTCAGGGGTCTAAATAGATTTCACCTGGATGGACAATTGATTGACTCCTGAATGGATAGCAGCACTTATGACTCGGTTGACTTGTAAGGATTAAGAATTCATATGGACCGCTGAGTGTCAAGCCGCTTTCGAGGAGATTGAAGAAGCGACTAACCACAGCACTAGTATTGACTATTCTATCAGGATCAGGAGGTTATATGATCTACAGTGATGCATCAGAGAAAGACTTGGGATGCGTATTGATGCAGCATGGCAAGATGATTGCATATGCATCTAGACAGTTACGAGTGTATGAGAAGAATTATCCAACTCATGACTTGGAACTTGTAGTCATTGTATTTGCTCTGAAGTTATGGAGACATTACTTGTATGGGGAACAAGTGGAGATCTATACATACCACAAAAGCCTCAAGTATGTCTTCACGCAGAAGGAGTTAAATATGAGGCAACGCCGATGGTTTGAATTGATAAAAGATTTTGAGATAGAACTACATTATCACCCAGGCAGGGCTAACGTTATAGCAGACGTGTTAAGCCGGAAGCCAGCAGCTTATTTCTTGACAGCAAAAAGAGAATTATTGGAGGACTTGCAAGAGCTTGGCATTGAAGTAATTTTACCCAGAGCAGATGGGACATTACGATATGGTGATCGTCTTTATGTTCCAAATGGAGAGATTCGACAGGAGCTGATGACAGAAGCTCATAGTTCGATATATTCTATTCATCCTGGAGGCATCAAGATGTATCATGACTTACGATAGCACTTTTTGTCGCATGGAATAAAAAGAGAGAGAGCTCGCTTTGTAGCTAAATGCCTGGTATATCAGCAAGTAAAAGCGGAGCACAAGAGAACAGCAGGATTATTGCAACCACTTCTGATTCCAGAGTGGAAGTGGAAGCACATCACCATGGACTTCGGTACGGGTTTTCCCAACAGTCCAAGTGGAAGAGATGCAGTATGGATAATCGTGGATCGACTCACCAAGTCAGCATATTTCTTACCTTTTAGAGTTGGCCAGTCTATAGAAGCTTTAGCTGATTTATATATATAAAGAAGATCGTAAGATTGCACGGCATACCAGTCAGTATTGTATCAGACAGGATTCGCGTTTCACATCGCACTTTTGATGGAGCATGCAAGAGAGTCTTGGAAACTCGTCTGAAGTTTAGTACATCTTATCACCTACAGACAGATGGGCAGTCAGAGCGTACTATTCAGACATTGGAGGATATGTTGATGGCTTGTATGTTAAACTTTGGAGGATCATGGGAGGACCACCTACATCTTGTGGAGTTTTCTTACAATAATAGCTATCAAGCGAGTATTCAGATGACTCTGTTTGAAGCATTGTATGGAAGAAAGTGTAGGTCTCCTGTGTGTTGAAGTGACGTGGGAGAACGTCAGATTCTGGGACCGGAAGTGGTGGTCAACACCGTAGAGACAGTTAAGTAAATATAAGGACACTTGCGAGCAGCGCAAGACAGACAGAAGCAGTGGGCAGACCTTCATCGTCGTCCCTTGGAGTTCAAGGAGGGTGATCATGTCTTCTTGAGGATATCACCTACCAGAGGCACCATTCGATTCGGAGGACGTGGCAAGTTGAGTCCAAGGTATATTGGACCATTTGACGTGCTAGAAAGAGTGAAAGAAGTGGTATATCGACTTGCGCTACCACCTTCATTTGAGGGAGTACATGATGTATTCTATGTGTCATAACACATACAAAATATGGCAGACAGCAGTCATGATCTCGACCATTCGGAGATCACCATTGGGCCAAGCTTGTCATACCAAGAGCAACCGTGGGAATCCTTGATCGTCGAGAGAAAGTGTTGAGGAACCAGTCTATTCCCTTGGTTCGCGTGGCATGGAAGCATGGCACGCCAGAAAAATCAACTTGGGAGCACGAGGATGACATGCGCAAATATTTTTCGAACCTAATCGTTGACCAAGGTATGAAATTACTTTGTTAATTTATATCTTATGCCATCCTTGACTTTCTACCGTAACTTGGTTTTAATTTCGAGGACGAAATTTTTGTAAGTTGGGTAGATTGTGAAACCCCAAAATTTTTAATAAACCGTATTAGTTTTTTATTTAATTATTTATTTTATTTATAGTAATTGTGTGCTAAATAGAGAAAATAGAATTTTTATTTGAGGTGTTTCTGCATCCAGGGGATTTTGGAGCCATTATAAATTTTTCCTAATTTATTTCATGTAGGAGACCCTGTGGACAGTTGCTAGCTTAATGGTGTGCACAAATATAATTTTCTAGAATTTTCTAGGTATATATATATGTACATATATAATTATATATATATGTATATATTAGTTAATTAGAATAAGAAAAAGAAAAAGAAAAAAAGAAAAGAAAAGAAAAGATAATGGGTTTGGATCCGTCCAAACCCAAACCCGCAACCCACCCCAAACCCAAACCAAAACAACTAAAGAAGGAAAGAAAGAAAGAAGTAAGAAGAAGAATGCTGTTTTACAAACCCCAACAGCTGCTGTTTTACAACCCCCCCCCCCGAGCGGTATTCCCCCCTGTACCGCCTCACTCTCTCTCTATATATTTATACTCCACAACTCTAACCCTAAACCTAAATCCCTTTCCTCTAGCGCCGACTCCAGCCCTACGACCGCCACCCAGCATCGCCGCCAGCCACCACGCCCAGCCGGAGCCACCCCGGCCGCCAGTCGACGTCCGCGCGATTCCAGTGCACCGTAATTGCAGAAATGGACAGCAGAGTACCTGTGTTCTTGACGCATTTTTTGTCTCCTCGCTCGACCAAACTCGACCATGTCTTCGCCGATATGATCCTCACCTATCCCCCTTCCATATTTGTATGTTAGTTCATCTCAAACCACGAGCAAACCTAGGTAAAAATCGACGCCAAGTTGAGGAAAACTACGACATTTAAATCTCAGAAAATTTGTTGCAACCACCCCTATTCTCGGGTTCGTATCTCCCACCACAGAGATCCGAATCCGGTTTTTCTTTTTGGTATGCGAAGACCACCTAACCTAGTTTATTTTTTGTCAAATATAATATTTTATTTGTTGTTGTATATTAAAATAAATTAGGTAGAAAAATCCGAAAACTTACTTTTTCTAAATTCCAAAAATTATGAAACGGAGCGCGCCCCGCCAAACGGGACCGTCCCGTCGTGTACCAAGTGTACCAAAAGGTGCGTGCAGTGTACCCGAACGTGTGGGAATTCACAAAAACTGATTTGGATGCGTGTTCGCTCGGAATCAACATGTATTCGCAAAAAATTTCCAATGTCACGGCTTTTACAAAAGTTGTGCATATTTTGTGCACGCTCGTCAGAATGTGACAAAACTTGCGCCACTGGACTCATGGTATCGCGCCGGTCGTATGACCCAAATTTTATACAATTCTGAGACAGTTGACCAAGTCGCCAATTGGCGGGTCCCACAATTGAATTTTTGGGCGAAATTGTGTTCGGCTCATCGGAATCCACATCTGGACATACCGTTGAGTTCGTACTGACATTTAGAGTTTGTTTGACCTATAATTTGTCCTTTTTAGAGACCTTTACCTTTGACATATTTTTCGGTGCAAGGTGGCCCACATGTGGACCCCACTTTGGCCCAAAATTACCGTTTTGCCCATGTGTCCAAATTGGACGAAAGGGTAGTATTTTTTAGCTATTTTTCTTATTCTGGGAACGTTGGTGATATTTATTTCAGCATCCGGAGACGTTCATTCTGAGGCCATAGTTTCTTATACTTGGTGTTTGATATCTGGATGTTACATTTTGCAGCTCTCTTGTCAGGCAAGTATACCTTGCCATGTTGTACTGTTTAAATTCTGAATTATTAATTACATGTTTATATTATATAATTGTGCACGTCTGAGAGAGACTCGGGTGCAGTCAACGAATGCGTTGACGTTAGGACTTGTGTCTGACCTAGTGTCTAGTAGACCCACATAAAGTTGTGGAGTTATTGGTATGACTCCCCAGGCCTTGACACGTATCATTACACGTCATAGAGTTAGTTCATGTAGGGACGCGTGCCTCATGCGCGACTGGCCATCAGTGTGAGCAATACGTGTAACGGTATTTAGCTAGTTGTTTATTTCTATAGAGACTTGCATCATAGTACGAGATGTCCATGTCGTGTTCACGACTTGTATATCTATATTGGGCGGGGAGGACGACTAGTAGGCGTATGGGACACCCACTCCTTCTATACAGATATCGTACTCGACGGAGTGATACGGACGTATATATATATTGCAGATACCACGTTCTTTAGAGTGTTAGGCGTCACTTGTTATTTTTGCAGATACCACACTCTATAGAATGTTGGACGTTATACTATTTCAGATACCATGCTCCTCGGAGATGGACGATTGCAGAGTGCCCTCGAATGGGGGCATATATGGCATATACTAGCCAGTCACGACGATTGGTGAATTACGTCAGCATATGTCTAGCCTACACTTTCCCATACATACTAAGTTGTCCTCAAATTGCATTTACTGAGATGGTTAGCACACCCCCTTTATTTATTCAGTATTTACTTTATGGCATGCTTATATGTATCTTGCTATGTCCCTCTGAGGACCTGGTCCCTTTCCAGGTGTAGATGTTCATGAGTATTCGCGGGAGCGCAGATCCGGACAGGCTACTTATATTTTGAGGAGGCCTTCTCTTCGAGACTCATGATTGTTAGATGTTGTACTTATATGGTATTTATCTTGTTTATCCTATATTTTAGTTCGGCAGTGGATTTGTTTCCATCCAACTGTCATTGAGATACTTTATATTGAGATCTAGTTACAGGGTTATTGGTTATTCTTTTATATATGATTCTTTGGATGAGATTTAGATTATACCCTGTGACTTGTGATAATTTTACCACTTGTGAATTATTGTTCATTATATAGCGTACGCATGTGTTATGGTTTCCATATAATGGAGTTGCCATATCCATACGGCTAGCATGCTTACGTGTCCTAGTCCTACGTATTTTTGGGACTGGGGTATGACAGTACTATTTCATCCTCTAGTAGAGCCAGAATTTGAGTTTGTTAGGGAAGGAGTTGAGCAGAGTGATGGGAATATTTGTCGAGCCATGGTAGCAGAGAAGGACTTGGCATACCCTATTATTTCAGAGTTTCTATAAGTATTTCCTGAGGAGCTACAAGGATTGATCCCAGACAGAGATCTTGAATTTTCTATTGACTTAGTGTCGGGACAGAGCCAGTTTCGCAACAGGTCTACAAGATCAACAATAACGAGCTGGCAGAACTGAAAAAGCTGGTTGATGAATTGCTAGACAAGGGTTTCATTAGATCGAGTTTCTTGCCTTGGGGAGTCCCGGTATTATTTGTATGAAAGAAAGATAGGTTGGTGCGAATGTGTATTGATTATAGGGCTCTGAACAATCTCACCATCAAAAAAAAATACCCGCTACCAAGGATAGATGATATTTTTGATCAATTGAGCGGTGCGAGGGTATTTTTGAAGATTGATTTAAGGTCTGACTATCATTAGTTGAAGGTGAAGAAGTAAGATATTTTGAAAACTGTATTTCACACCAGATATGGCCAATACGAGTTTATGGTGATGCCATTTGGGTTGACTAATACCCCAACAGTCTTTATGAACTTGATGAACAAGGTATTCTACCAGTACCTTGACAAGTTCATTGTAGTATTCATAGATAATATTCTTGTCTATTCGAAGACACCGGAAGAGTACAAGGAGCATCTAAGGATTATGCTAGAGACCCTTCGGAAGGAGAAGCTCTATGGAAACATCTCAAAATATGAGTTTTTCCTGGTTATGGTAGAGTTCCTTGGGCATGTGGTGACTAAAGACAGGATATCGGTAGATCCAAAGAAGATTGTTGTTGTAGAGTCTTGGACCACTCTGAGTTCTGTTGCAGAGATCAGAAGCTTCTTAGGATTGGCCTGGTAATACAAGAAATTTGTGAAAGATTTTTCTTGGATCGCAGAGCCATTGACTAGACTCACTCGGAAGGATATACAGTTCGCATGGACCAAAGAATATCAGGCTGCATTTAATGAGCTAAAGAAGAGGTTGACCACAACGCCTGTTTTGACGGTGCCATCAAGGACGGGTGGATTAGTTATTTATAGCGATGCTTTGGGGAAGGGCTTGGGATGTGTTCTAGAGTAGAACAAGAAGGTGGTGGCGTATGCTTTTAGACAGTTGCGGCCACATGAGAAAAACTATCCCACTTACGACTTAAAAATAGCAGCGGTGATCTTCGCTCTAAGCTGTGGATACATTATCTGTACGGAGAGTGTATGGAAATATACACTGACTATAAGAGCTTGAAGTACATCTTTACGCAAAAAGAACTGAATATGAGGCAGCGTAGGTGGCCTGAACTAATGAATGATTTCGATATTTCACTATAATATCATCCGGGGAAGGCTAATGTAGTTGTCAATGCCTTGAGCAGATATCCAGTAGCGATGTACTTGACAACTGATCGTCACTTATTAGCATACTTGGATAGCCTGGGCATCGAGGTTATTGTTCGAGGAGTGGAGACGCGGATGATGGGCATACCGATTCAATCGGGGTTGATGGAGAAGATTCGAGAGACACAATACCAGGACGAGGGTCTGCGAAACCTCAAAGCTCAGGTGCAGGCAGGATTGATGGAGGACTTCGCTATTGCTGAGGATGGTTTACTAAGGAACGAGACTAGGTTATGTGTGCCTAGTGGGGACCTACGGGAAGAGATCATGCAGGAGGCTCATCGTTCCCAGTATTTTATACGTCCGGGAGCTAACAAGATGTATAAGGACCTGAGGAAACACGTGTTGTGGTATGGGTTAAAGTGAGAGGTAGCATGTTTTCGTCTGCCAGCAGGTCAAAGCCGAGAGGTAGAGACCATGAGGATTGATACAGCCACTATCGATTCTTGAGTGGAAATGGGAACAAATCATGATAGATTTTATTTTTGGACTTTCACGCACTCCAGGAGGGAAGGACGTAATTTGGGTCATTGTTGACAAGCTGACCAAATCAGCCCACTTTTTGTCCTTTAAAGTGGGATTGTCCACGGAGAAGCTCGTCGATTTATATGTGAGATAGATAGTCTGGCTGCATGGAGTTCCAGTGAGCATCGTCTCCGATCGGGATAGCAGATTTATGTCACACTTTTGGAGGAGTTTGCAGGCTAGCCTGGGTACCCAACTCAAATTTAGCACTGCTTACCACTCTCAAACAGATGGACAGCCAGAGAGGACTATTCAGATGTTTGAGGATATGCTTCGGACATGTGTACTAGATTTTGGTGGTTCATGGAAGGATCATCTTTATCTGGTAGAGTTTGCATACAACAATAGCTATCAGGACAGTATCGAGATATCTCCTTTCGAGGCTCTGTACGGTAGGATATGTCGATCTCCATTGCCTTGGGACGATATAGGCGAGATAGTACTATTGGGACCAGAGATGGTAGTTGATGCTGCAGAAAAAGTGAAGCAGATTAGAGAAAGACTTTGTGTGGCTCAGGACAGACATAAGCAGTTGGCCGATAGCTGCCGGAGACCATTAGAGTTTAGGGTATAAATTTATTTTATTTAAATATCGATTATATTTTTAGATTATGCGTTAAGTTCCTGTTTTGGCAGAGGTTGGCGACTTAGTGTTCTTGAGGATATCTTCGACATGTGGTACGATTCGTTTTGGTAGAGATGGAAAGCTTAGTCCAAGATTCATCGAACCTTTCAATATTCTGGAGAAGGTCGGGGCAGTATCTATCGACTAGCCTTACCGCCTACATTGGAAGAAGTACACAACTTATTCCATGTGTCCCAGCTGAGGTGATACATGGCAGATCCTAACCATGTATTAGATCATTCGGAGCTTGAGGTTGGACCGAGTCTTCGCTATCCAGAGCAACCGGTAGAGATCCTAGACTGCAGAGATAAAGTGCTTCGTAATCAAGTAATTCCCTGGGTTCGCGTCGCCTGGAGGCATCACTCTCCTGGTGAATCCACGTGGGAAAGAGAGGATGAGATGCGAGTGCGTTATCCTTATCTTTTTGCACCATGAGGTATTTTCCTTCTTGTACTTGTTCTGCCACAAATTTTGAGGACAAAATTTTTTAAAGGGGTAGAATTGTAACTTCCATATCCTAAAATTCTAGCTTAAATGTTGTTATTAGGTTAATTTGGGGCTATTGGAATTTTTTCACAATTTTTGGTTAATTAAAACTAGTAATACTAATTTTCTAGGGCTTTCAAAAATTTATTTTAATATCAAACCTAATTAAAATTGTCCCAAACTTTTATTTTTGGTTCTAATTGACTAATTATATTATTTAGAATTTTTTGAAATTTTTTGAAATTTTTTTGGTTATTTTTAATATTTATTTTAAGTTATTTAGTCGAAAACTGCATTAAAATTTGTTTATAATTAATAAACTAAAATGATTACACAGTCAGCGTAAGGGCGGGCCCACCTGTCAGTGACCCAGCCCACGGGTCAACTGCTGATGCAGCTTCCGAGTTTGACTCGTAGCCGAGCTACTCCGAGCGGGAGTTGGACTTTGATGGAGCCAAGTCGGCCTAAGGCTGGACCGTTCGATCCGGGCGGGCGACGCTAGATGCACGCTACGTGAAAGCCCTGAAGCCGCGGTTGCAGAGCAGCTTCTTTATATATATATATATATATATATATATATATATATATATATATATATATATATATATATATAGTTTAGGCTTTCGTCTTTTCTGTCGAATTAATTTTAGAGAGAGAGAAGGGGTTTGGGGGATTGTCATCTAGGGTTCTTTGATCTTCCAGAAGCCATTGCGGATAGCTCTAGACTCCAAACATATCTTAATTTCTTGCGTTAATACCGTATTGAGGTTAGTTTTCTAAATATGTAATATTTTTCACAAAATTCAGAGTATTAAATTCTGGAAAATTTGTAGAGCACAGCATGTCCAAAAATAGATGCCTCTCGGTGTTTTCACGATTTTAGGAGAAACAGGGATCCGAATCATTAACCGTTTAAAGTTTCAAAAAGTTAACGTCGAGATTATTGACATATATTTTTCCTAAAATTTAATTCAAATTATTTCTATGCTGTTAATTCTGTAGAACTTATAGGTTAGCAATTAACCACCATTGCACAATACGATTTTGTATGTGCAATAGTTTCCAAACAAATTTGAATCCGGATGAGCCATAAATTTTTGCATATTTATAATGATAAAATCTACAAGAAATCATGCATGAAAGTTGAGTTTATATTAGTTAACTTTTTGGTCAACAGATCGTCTCGATTTGCATGTCATAAGTCTCGAGTTGATAAAATTGGGTTCTTTGGACAAAATTTAGGAATTTACCTAAAAATTTAGAATAAAAATAAATTAAAATAGGATTTAAAGTAATTATTACAGAATTAAATAAATTAAAATAAATTATCTCTTGACATGGTAACATATTATACATAGGATTTGGACTCTGAATTAGGACCTGATCCAACCACAGCTAAGGATCTCATGCGAGTACATTTTCGTGATTACTTTTAGTGCTTGATAGTCTCTATAATGCATGTTTAGTATTAATTATTTGATTCTCGATACTTGTTACACGAATTAGTATGATGGATTCTTGTTATGAGATACATGATTGTTCTAGATTATTATTATTTCTTCGTGACTGGTTCGAAATCTATGTTATACTCGTGGGGAGAAAAAAATACTTAGTGGACGTGTGAACTATCCTTTCCTTCCCATGGTCTTACTGGAATAATAGCCGCCATGCACGATACGTGTGGTTTGCCAAAATTTTATCCTTAGTCGTTTACATGTCGACAAGGTATTTCAAATCACGTAGAGTAGTTTATTCCTATTTGTTTTTCCATATATTGCAGTTATTTTTTATGTTGCTTAGAGATATTTTACTACATCTTTGCCATGATAGGACTTCAGCATTTAGTTATTCTGGTTGCCTTATTATGATTTCAGTTTTGTTGTTATCATATATTCTTTACTATTTATTATCTTATAGCTTCTCCTATGTGTTTGAACTATTTTCACTATGATGTACTCGTTCCTTTCCTAACTAGATAACCATATTTTAGGTGACTACGATGAGGATGCGATCCCTACACATTATGAATTGTATGTTAGCGACATATCTAAGCCTTATCTTGCCTTTCAGGAGGATCAGGGAGAGTTAGCAGCTCAGACACCGTCTGGAATAGAGTAGTTTAGTAGAGTAGTTAGTTTTGTTGGTTATTTTGGACCGGATTGTTCTTCGGGAATTTTTTTAGAGTATTTTGAATATTGTTCTTTGGATATTTTGTCATTTTTGGGAGACTTTTGGACCCGCATCGAGACTATTATTTTATTATTATCTATGGTGTATTAATTTAAATTAGTACCTGTGATTGAGTATAGTATGGAGATGTATATATGTTGTGAGTTATAGATTATACTTATGGCTTATTATACAGTGTTCTACCATCGATACTACGGCGCAGGCTGGACGTACTCATGACTCATGCCCAAATCCAGGGTGCGGGTCGTGACAGTCTATGTCTTTGGGTATCAGTGTTAATTGTTGGGAGTGTAGCTTGTGAGTCTGTGTGAGGTTTCTGGTTGGGCAGGTGAGCTATAGGCATCAGTTAGAGATAACTCATAGTGCAGTACCTTTGTAGAAATATTTCGATGGTAGGTGTCAGTATAGTTAGTATTGGTACCAATAGTGGGAGAGTAGAGAGTATCAGTGGTGATTCCTGGAGTTGGTATTAGTGTCAGCATGCATATTCTAGAGAGTCATAAATTCATATAGTTGAGTGATCCATGTGTCAATTAGGTATCATAAAATTTATGTTTGGATATCGATGGAGCATGATATACTATTTGGTGCTTGGTTGGGTCGTGAGGAAAAAAAGGTGTATTCAGGAGAGATACTAGTGAGTGTGTCATGATAGAATAGTACCCATAAGTATATAGGTGAGTGTGATAGTGATAGAATATATTATGCCAGTATAAGACTTATGCTATGTGTTGAGTGTTGGGCATTAGTGGGAGTAGATGTGCGTATATGTCTAGTGTTGGGGTATCATCTAGTATTTGGGAGTGTTGAAGTGTTAGTAGAGATGTGTGAGGAAAGAAAGAGTGGTGAAGTAGTACCAGTTTCATGAGTATTATGAAGTAGGGGTTTAGTACCAGAGGTACCAATAGTGTGATAGTGGGGCGGGTTGGTGTTAACTAGGTACCAAAGAATATTAAGTGCATTAGTCAAGGACAGTTATGGAGTTAGTAAGTATGATGGGTATATTATCTAGTACTTGAGGATGTTGATGTGTTAGGGAATGATATATGGTAGAAAATAAAGTACAGTGACTAGAATTGGGTGCACAATGCACAATGGGTGATGAATGAATGCATGATGGTGAAGTAAAATACCAATGTGGGAGTTTCATGAATATCAGAAAGTGGGGGTCTAGGTATTAGAAAATATCAATAGTGTGTCATGGGTTGAGAAGTATTAAGATTAGTCATGGAATATATGTTAATGTACCGCTGATTAGTATATCAGTCTATAGGTTCAGGAATAAAAGGTATGAGAGGAGATATATATATATATATATATATATATATATATATATATATATATATATATATATATATCAATAGAGATATAGAATCATGTGTCTGCCTATGAAAGTGAAGTAAAACATGTGTATTATAGAAGTAAATAGCTAGTGCAATGGGTACATGTAATCAGGAGTTCTAGTAAAGTGAAATGGTGATCTTGTGAGTAGGCTAGTGTCAAGAGTGGTGGTAGTATGCGATGAGCTGTTGTGAGTGATGAGAAGTTAGTGTTCTAGAATATTAAGTACATATATTGTGTAAGCTAGTATTTCTATATCAAAAGCGCATAGGGAGTAATAGTATCTAGGGTATATCAGGGATTAGTTGAGTAATATGTAGTATCAGTCAATATCTTGCATGATAATATTAGATGGGTGTATCAGTTAATATGTATGAAGGAGTATTTAGAAGAAAGAGTACAAGTATTCCAGGTAGTGAGTAAGAAGGGTAACCTAAATAGAAGACAGTTTAGTAGGCATAGTATCATGCTGGTGTTTTGGAGTACATAAGTAGTATGTATCATAAAATATTATGCTGGATATAAGGATACCAGTGAGATGTCTTGATGTCGTAATGTCTAGGAGGTATTTGTGTATGTATTATGATACTAAATATAGATGAGAACCCTAGAGTGATTAATAGGTGTTAGAGTATGAGTTTACACCAAGTATCAGGATATGAAGAGTACCCTTGTGGCAAGATTCAGAGTACCTCAAATATTATGGAGGTTTAAGTACAAATATTTTTAGTGGTACCCATAGAATACTAAGTACAGATGGGAGACATGAGTAACCTAGTATGAAAGTATCATCTAAGTGCCATATAGGAGCTAGTGCCTTATGTAGTGGCATCAAGACTAGGGTAGATACCCTGTAGAGAGCATTCTAGATTGATAAGAGATACCCATAAAATACATGATTGAGAGTGTATACAAGTGTTCATTGCAAGAATAATAGTTAAACAGTTTTAGGTGATTGAAGAACTGAGACAGATAATAGAAGACAGTATCCTAGAGGTGTAGTATAATATCTTGGGTAGTGTATGCCAGTGAGTTAAGTATGCCCATGGCCAAGAACATAGTATATCAGTAGTATTATAAGTGGTAACCCATGATAGATAATCTGGCTAAGGTATAGTTTATAAGTGACTCTGTTTGAGGTTGCAATTCATAACAACTAGAGACTATATCCATGTATGGTTGTTCCTTCAGTAGGATTACAGGACTGTATGTTATATGATAGGACTATTTTGGACTATGATTGTTGGGGGTTTGACCATAGTAAAAATTTTATGAATAAGTTATGACTGACCCAAGGGAGATGAGCGAGGCCTTAAATTTCGAGAACAAATTTTTTTCAAGGGGGTAGAGTTGTCACTACCACTTTTTCGGATAGGGGTATTTTTTTTCTTTTTTCTTTTTTTGTTAATATTATGAATATTGATATTTCAAAAAAAACTATTGTTGAATGATATTTATTTTATAAAAAATAGTGTTGATGTTTTTGGACTTTATTTATTTCCAATATTTTGTATAGTTATATATGTTATATATATTGTATATAGTTAACGGTTAGTTGTTAGCCCTGAGTCTAATTAGTTGTTAGTGAACCTATTTGGACCCAACTAGACTTGTCATGGACAAACTTTAAGTTAGAGATACTTGAGCCCAAAAGTTGCTCATTTTCATTAAGTTAAGTGATTTAATTCACCAACCATTACGAGTAAAAGCTTCCTACTTAATGACTTTCTTCATAACAAACCCCAAGGGGTATTTGAGACATTTTTTATTGCTTGGAGGCCAAGCATGAGAGGGGCCGGCCACAAATAGGGTGGAGTCTTCTCTCTCCTCATTTCCTTTCTACTCTAAAATTCTAGATCTAAGTATTTTTACCCAAGTTCCTTTATCCTTACACCTAAACCTCACTAATTCCCTCTTAAATTCTTTCCTAATTTACCATTGGAGACTCTTGGAGCAAGAAAGAGACAAGGATCTACAAGAAGATGGAAGGAACACAAGTTGAAGGCTCTTGACATCCATTTGGAGACTTGCATTAAGAATCCATCTTTCAATAGGTATAATTCAGTTTTCTCCTTCTAATTGGACTCTAAATCTGTAGTTTAATCATTAAAAACTCACCTATGGACTAGGGATACCTATAGGAAGAAGTTTGGACTACTAGGGACCCCTATGGTGATAGTTACCATGTGTTTTGTGTCAATTTTGGAGAAAATTCGAGATTGGCACACCAAGTGTTTGTCATTAGGCTAGATGGATGTTATTGTGTTTGCTTTAGTATTATGAGTTTAGTGTAGTATCCACAATTGGATACGTGTAGGCTGTATCATGGTAATTTGATAATACGGATTAATTTAGGATTTTTTCCTTCGACACGGTGGTTCGAGCATGCCATATTTTGACATAGACACGTAGTTGAGTAGCTAGCACTTTATATTGCTTAGAAATATGATTTTAGACTTGCTCATATTATTTGTAATACAATTGGTGATGTATTGGGACCGTATCGTAAGCATATCATAGATTTAGTGTGATACGAGTGTGATGCACTCCACGTGTTTGATGAAATGCTTACTACCCTATTTAGTGTTATGTATAGCTATTTAGATTGCTATGAGATGCATATATATATATATATATATATATATATATATATATATATATATATATATATATATATATATATATATTCAATTGGTTATGATTTATACTAGGGGTATCTTTAGCTATACTATGTATATTTGGTTATGTAGATTAATGTTCAGATTTTGGACTGTCCATGGGGGTATACCTGACTTTTTGGTTGCTATTATAGGCGTTGTTTTGTTAGATGTCTACCATAATGCATTGGTGACTTGTTTCAGTCATGGGACTGATCAAGATGGGAGGGCTCTGTCAACATTAGGTAGGAAAATATGAATGGGAGAGTTGTATTGATACGTGTGAGTGTGTTGGTGTGCATGAGTATAGGTGTAGATAAGAGGGTAAGCAAGGTGTAGCTATGTTAGTTTTGGTGAGGGAGCATGATGCTTCAGTGGTTAACTAAAGGGGAGAGGTTGCTGCCTTGGGGCCAAGGTCGGGCAGTAGGCAAAAAGGAGTTACCGCAGCAGCAGTGTGAAGGAGTGGGTCTATGCTCACTGCACAATGAGCACATCAGGGATCTATCAGTGTGTTGTGCACTGTGTGCACAGCAAGGATGTTGGCACCAGCAGTAGGTGCATGGTCAGGGGTTAGGGACTATTAACTGATAATTAGTTAGGATAGTTAGTGTGTTATATCAGTTAGTTAATACTTGTTGTTGTTAACTAATAGTTGTTAGTTAATAGGTTAGTTAGTTGCCTATTAATTGGTTATGTTAGTTGATAGGTTAGTTAGTTGCCTATTAATTGGTTATGTTAGTAGATAGGTTAGTGTAATGTTAAAATTTTGTTTTTATATGTTAGTGGCTAGAAGTTAGTGAGATGTTAGTTTAATAGAGAGGATTAGTTGATTAGTAAGAGTTAAGTCAATGTTTAACAATTAGTTTAGTTGCTAGTTATATGTTATATAGATGTTAGTTGGTTAAGTGTATCATTGGTATGTTAGAAATTAGTTATGTTAGATAGTGTTATGATACAAGTTAGTTAAATTAGTTATATATATATATATATATATATATATATATATATATATATATATATATATATATATATATATATATATATAGTGTTATGAGTGAGTTAATATAGTTAGCTAGTATTAGATAGTAAAATGTTAGTGTCAATATCATTATGAGTTATTAGATAGATGTATATGGGTTAGTTAGTATTTAATATCAATTATTAAGTTAGTGATTTACTAATTAGAGTATATAGTATAGGTATTAGCATGGGTTAATATTAAAACTAGTTTACCTCGAGGGATACCAAGGTAATGTTAAGGTATGGTTTTAACTCAAGATATTGGATATTCACTCTAGGTATTAGTATGGGTATCAAGAGAGGGTTAGGTAGTATGATACCAAGATGGCACAAAGCCAAGGTATTCACCTAGTTTTAGTAATAACTAAGGTAACTGGTGTATATACTACATATTGTGTATTTTGTGATACTTATTAGTATTGATACTCTAGTATCCTAATATAACTAGTATAGTCAAGATACATAGCGTATGGACACAATATCCTAGAGATGGACTCATACAATATAGAAATAGTTAGTTTGATCAAGATTGACTAGTTTGACTTAGAGTTGACCTAGTTTGACCATTTTGATCTAGAATGGCTTTATGACCTAGTTTTGTACTAGTTTAACTTGTTATCATTCCAAAATCTTGTATTTATATAATATTCTATATTTAGGTCTTCGAGGCACTGTTCCGGATATGGGTTGATACTTCATCTCAGATTCCAGGCGAGTACAACTCTCTGTTAGTTTTTATTTCATAATAGTATATATATCACTTGTTCTAGAACTGTTTACTTGATTTTGATACAGTGGCTACACGGACTGGAACTAAATGGATCATGTCATGGAAATTATTCTCTACCGTGTTCAGCGGGTACTTCTTCACATATATTTCATCGTGAGTATCGGGTATTGATTATCGTGTACTTCGTGTTCACACACTACTCATGTTCAGTATGCTCATATTCGTGTACACACACTGCTCGTGTTCAGTGTACCCATATTCGTGTTCGTAACGTATCGTGATTGGATCCATGAGTATTGGTCGGGGATGGGAGAGTAGGACTTGGTTATGTGATCAAGCCCAGTGTATTCGTGTACATGTCGATTACATATCACATGTGTAATTGAGTTACCATATTGTATCTGTGTTCAACCCTAACAGATCACATAATGAACTTGTACTCTATGGCACAGTAGCTAGTATATCTACTTTCATCACTTGTAGCTATTCATATTGTCTGTTCTTCACTTTTCAGTATATTACTTGTTCACTCTAGTTTATTGTAATTTTTTATTGCTAGTTATCTTATATTCTTTTTTATTATTTGTTATATATGCTATATTATGTTTTTGGAACTATTTTCAGAGGTATGTACTTTGCTCTTTTCCTGATTGGATAATATTTTTCAGTGATGGTTGTGCTCTCCATTTCGGGATCTCAGAATGGTGCCTTAGACTGGATTGCTATTACCCTATGGACTTGAGGTAATTTTTGTAGAATTCTAGTTAGTACTTATTTCCATATCATGCCTAGTTCTTTCCTTGTAGAATGTTATTGATTATCTTTCCTGTTCATTGTTCTTTTAGATTATTGTGATTAAGTACATGGTAGTACTGGTTATACTAGTATGATAGATAAATAAGGATAACCTAGACATCATTCTACTATCGGTGCTGCGGCGTAGGCTGGACGTACCCACGTACTCGTGCCCTGATCATGCGGGTGCGGGTCGTGACAGAAGGAAATCGAGAAAAATCTGCAAAACTTGGTTGCCAAAACCCTGCATCTCTTACCTCGACATCTCTAACGATAAGAGAAAGAATGTGGCCAGCTCCTCCAATAAAGACAAATTGTTGACTCTGCTTTGGTACTTCCCGTCTACGTCCTAGATGCAATCCTTAGCTGCACAACTATGCTGCCTAAGGAAAAGTTACCAATGGCTCTTGCCACAATATCTCTGGTTGGGACCAACTTTCCTTTGCAAAAAGGGGACAAGACGAAGCCAAATAAGTCATCCTCAGCCAAATAGTCAAACCGTTCCATGCTTGACGCAAAGACCGACACGATTAAAGATCGAACATGCAAGTACACGGTAGCCCCCAAAATCCACGTATGGATTGGGCTCCCTATATGAAGCGTAAAAGAGAAACTGTCACCTCTACACTCAGCTCTCCCTCATAAAATATGCCCTTGCATGTACATATGACATGAATGAGTCAGAGTCAAATGGCTCGGGACAACTCTCAGCATGAGATCACGCGCGCTAGGAAAGGTACATCGTGCACATATATACATGCCAACGATGCCCCAAGGAGTCGATAAAAAAATATGCACATACAACAAAGGTATGTGATGTAATCCCTTCCTTTCTCTCTCTCTCTCTCTCTCTCTCTCTCTCTCCCCCTCTCGTTCGCTCCTCACCCCAGATCTATGCGAGGTGATCAGTCAGAATTGTAAGGGGAAGGAAATCTCAGGTGCGTCTATAACATTTCTAAGGGGACGCCATTTCGCGATCAACTACTGTCTAAATATTGTCAAGTCTTCCACAAGACAGTCAGTGTTCGACTGGTTATGGCCCACTGCTTCATCAAGGCAAGTTTGTAAGAGATGAGATCAAGATCCGCTCATTGCCTTTGTCTATATGATGCATGAACATCCCCGTGACCAAGCAGGTTCTGACGAGGTACATCTTTAAGACAAAGAAATCAACCATAATCCAACCACCAAGTTAGATCCCTCGGAGGGGTATATCGAAATAGCCATTCTCGAAGTAGGGCCAACCCTCAAAATGAAGAACTACCAGCAGGTACTCCTCAGAGTTTGGAACAAATTCATCAGGGGGTAGCATCCCCCACGAATCTGATGCCATAGATTTTGATCGCACGATCTTGTCAACCACCCACTCAATTCATAATCGAGAAGTCGGTACATATGCAACTAGTGCTGAACCAGATGAGCATACATCCGCCAGCTTTGACTACCGTCTCAACACTCTCGAGGTTGCTATCAACGATGTTCGCATGATGATGCAGGACATACAATAGATGCTAAGGGGAAAAAACTCTGCTACCCTACCAACGATTTTCCTGGTCCAAGAGAGAGAAGGTAATTTAAACATGGCAGCAAGTGCCGACAGTAGCCAGATACTGGCCATACCTCGACCAACGTTTATCCCACAACAGTCGTCCAAACGACCGATTTTGAAGCCATCCGTGCCTCAGTTCTCGCTTTGACTCCATAAAAAACTGAAAGAAGTTTCGCAAACTTGGGATAAGACAGCCCTACCCTCTTGAATTGAACAACATTGTCTTAATACCTAAGTACAAGCCTCAGCCGATGGCCCCTTTTGATGGGAAGAAGTTACCTCATTAGTTTATAAATTACTTCAAATCCATGGCGGGACATCTACCACGAGACTACGCCTTACTCAGGGCCTTAACTAACTTGGCTTACAAATGGTTCTACAGTCTCCCGGATAAATATATCACGTCATTCGATGATCTCCAATGACTATTTCTATATCAGTTCTATAAAGGAGGGATGTATATGTCCATGTCAACTCTTATCAATACATATCAGAAGGAGAAGGAGCCAACGCGGGACTTTATAGAATGGTTCAGACAACTATCATTGAAGTTGCCTCTAGGCATCCCAGAGTCCATACTTATGGACACATATAGATACAATTGTTTACCCATAGTAAAATTTTCTATGGGGACAATGTAGTTCGATCAGCGGTTCACGTTCATTTTAAACACAGACTTGGCCAAAAAGAACATGGTCAACATCCTGCTGCTCGGACTCAAGCTAGCTGGCACTGATAAAAGGGGCAAGCATCCCCAAAATAGCAGTATCAACAACCCCAATCGCGGTGGTAAAGGTAAAGAGTCTATCGCAAATAGACCTTTCCAAGAATGCCTCTCCGTCTAGACAAAAGCTTCAGACGATCAGAGACCGAAGAAAGAATATTCCTTCAATAATGACGACATGGTCAGTATCTTCAATATACTGATGCAGGGCAATAAATTGAAGCTGCCTGATGTCATGAGGCCAAAATAAGTAGGTCGCCCCAATGACCCAAGGTATTGTTTGTTCCATTAATACGTACATCACCCAACCATGGACCGTTATGTACTGAAGAGAAGAATACAATAACTAGTGGATGTTAAAGCCATTATGTTCTATACTGACGAAAAGACGGTCACTGCAAATATGGTGCCTTTGCAGTTCGATGATTTCCCGGCTCAAGAAGTCTCGTACGGTACCAAAGGTAGCGATGAAGATCATCAACCTACCGTTCGCTCCCAGCGAAGTGTTGATCCCTTTCACCACCCCGCAAGGTAAAGTCATGTGGGTCCACCCGAACATTTGGAGAGATTGAGAACAAGAAGGTATTCCTCTTTCTTCCAAAATTTCAAAGGTAAATAAGAAGAACTGGACATGTTATATGGTCCTTTCCTGTAAACCCCCTGATTTTTAAAAATTTTAAAAACTGGATTTTTCACAATTTTCTAGAATTTTTTGGGATTTTTCTGTAATTTAAAAATAGGGTTTTAATTATTCAATGATTTTTAATTAATATTAAATGATATTTAAATATTATGAAAATAATATTTTTGGATGTAAAATGAAAAACTGGACTTAGGGCAATTTTTTTGGAATTTATTGGGCCCCGGACCTATTTTTAAACACCTAAAAACAATTATTAATTATTTAAACTATTTATTTATTTATTAATTATTTATTTTAATATTTAAACCCTGGCCCAAACCGGCCCAGCCCAACCCCAACCGGGCCGGCCCAGCCCAACTCAGCCCAAGACCCGCTAGGCTTAACGGGTCGGGTCGGGTCCGCCCGACCGAACCCGACCCGAACCCGACCCGTTCCCCTCTCACCCCACTCGCCCGCGTTCTCCGCCGCCCGCCGTGCGCCCCGCCGGCCATGACCCCCGCCAGCCCCGCGCGACCCCCGCACCCTCGGCCACGATTCCCCCCCTCCACCGCCTCGCCCGGAGCCACGCCTTCCCCCGCTGTCCTATTTAATCCCCTCTTCCCTTCCCTCCGGCCACCACGACACCACGCCGCCACCGACTCCCCCGCGCCGCCAAACCTCCTCCGCCGCCGCCACGCCGACCTCCTCCCGCAGCTGCCCGCCACCGAAGACCAGCCGGCCTCCCCTTTCTCCTCCTCCTTCTTCTCCAGCCGAGCCGCTGCTCGAGCCGCCTCCGGCGACCCGCTGCCGGCGCCGCCCGCGTCCCGAGCCCCCGGCGACGCTGTCCCCAGCCTCCCTCCGCCGCCAGTGCCGCCCAGCCCACCTCCGGCCGGCCTCAGCTCCGCCGACAGCAAACCCTAACCCTAACCCTAACCCTAGGTTTTCGACACGTGTCGAACACGTGTCGGACACGGCTCGACCCTGTTTTTCGGGTCCCCTTCAGGTGCGTGTATCTTTTTGCTCGTAGCTCCATTTTTGATTCCGCAAATTATGTTGCGAAGCCTGTATGACCCTCTCGGTGTCCGGACAAACTGTTCGGGGCATCGCGTCCTGTGGTGATCGTACACCGCGATCCAAAAACAGGAAAAACCAAACCATGTTTCACCCCGGAACTGAGTACGCCTCGCCAAACGGGACGACTTGGTCGCGCGTGGTCTTCACAGATACGTGTACCTCGTCGATACGGACGTGTGGAATTTCGCGGAAGCTGATTCGGGTGTGCGTGCACACCGGAATCAACGCGTATCCGCGGACATCGTCCCGTATTCGACTTTTCTGCAATTTATCATAACTTTGTGTACACTCATCGGATCGAGACGAAACTTGCGCCATCGGACTCATAGCGATATGCTGGTCCTGTGGATCAAGTTTGGTTCGATTCTGAGAACGTTGACGAAATCGCGTGTCGTGGGCCCCACAGGCCCCGCTCAACGGGCGATTTTGTGATCGGCTCATCGGAATTCAAATCTGAAAGTTCCGTTGGGTTCGTATCAGCGTTCCTGACCTGTTGACACTGAGTTTGGTGAATTTGGAGACCTTTGACCCGGACGCATTTTTCGGTGCAAAGCGGGCCCACCGGTGGACCCCATTTTGGTCCGAAATTACCGTTTTTGCCCTTGTCTTCAAATTGGACCCAAGGACAGGCGTTTCTAGCTGATTGATATTTTCTGGATCTGATGGTGATGTTTGTTTCAGCAACCGGAGTACCGCCTGCAATTCTCGCCGAAGTCAGAACTGCAACCCGAGCCGGAACCACAGGCAAGTGTACCTTGCCAAAACTTGCAGCTTTGCTAGCTATTTTCTGGACTTGTTTATACATCAGTGGGCAAGTAAAGCTTTCCAATTCTCAGATAATCCTGGTTATAGTATTTTACTTGATTTCTGGTAGATTCTTATGCAACATGTTTAACTGCTTAACCCAGGACACCTGATACTCTTCATGTGACGGAATTGCCTGAGATATACCTGGTGATTCCATATAGGCTACATTTTCATGTCATTCCAGTTACATGCTTAGATTCTATCCTGACTCATTGCATTAGTTCAATCTTGCGTGACTTATACCTGATATTTCCTGGAACTATGACGTGAGATTACATGGGGTGGGGAGAGTATTGTCATATCAAGGCTGAATATAATATAATATAAATACTTATATCTGGTGGTGCCTTAGACTCTGATACAGAGCTTTGGTTCCTTACTGGCTCTTCGAGAAAATACTGCTATGGTTTCTTCGACACTGATCCTGTAGTAGTCAGCCTGAGTATGACTAAAACTCTCACTTGCATATCACTAGCTGGTTTACATATTTACCCTGCTGTTTATTTTATTGCTGCACTGCATATATTTTGGCTTGTATTTTCTGTACCTTGTTATGTCCCCTGAGGACCTGGAATGGACTATGTCCCCAGGTATAGCCGAGGAGAACTACCCCGAGGTGTACGGTACAGGAGCACTCCTTGGAGCAGAACCCAGAACCGAGGACGAGATAGTTGCAGAAGACTTCTCCTGAGCACCGGCTTCAGCTTCACAGTATTTCCTTTTCAGTATTTTATTTCCAGTCTATGTTTCCTTAAATGTAACAGAATAATTCTTGGATTTGTTTCCCGAGATAACCTTATTTAATATTGCTTATTCATTTCCATTACATTATTTCTGGCAATTAATCTGTGGTTATTCTGTGGATGAGATTAGTAATACCTGAGACTTGTACTTAGTACTGCTAGACTACAGCTTAAGCATGCCCTGATGGATCCATTAAATTGGGTTGTCCATCAGTGCGTGCTGCTGGCCATTGCTCACGTGCTCAGTCCCTCATCATTTTGGGACTGGGGTGTGACATGGTTTTTGTGGTGGCCCATGCAGGTCTACGACTAAATTGTTCGGTTTCAACTTAGGGACCGAACAGGCCTGCAATAAGATAGGATAAAATTTTAGGATCTCATCCACTTGATTGAATCGTTTTTGATATCTGTATCGTATTCGAACTAACTTGAACTTGCATCTTGCCTTGTTTCCTGTGCGCCTCTTATTGGGTATTTTGGATACAGGGAAATGGACCCACAAGAATGCAACGAGACTCCCGCCAGAACGCCACAAGCTACAGGTGTCACCTACGACGACGAAGTGACACCAGTCAGAGGAATCCCCACAACTCAACAGAGCCAGCCGGCAGGTCAACCTACCTCCCGATTCCGGCGCGATGACATCCCACCTCCGCCGCAGTTCGTCCCACCAATGCCCGTGTTCCCACCAGGACAGCCAATCGACGGGCAACAAATATTTCAGATGATCTACGCGATGATGCAAGCACAGCAACAAGTCCAACACGAGGCTCAGCGTCGCGAAGCTAATTTCTTGAGGGACAGCATTGTAACTGCATTGGAGCAGGCCAACCTACCAGCTCGACGGCCAACTACAGGCTCAATCACTGACTTCCGCCAACTGAAGCCCCGCATTTTTTCTGGAAAAGAGGAGCCCACAGAAGTTCATGAGTGGCTTACCAACATTCGGCATCAACTTGAAGCAGCTGAACTTCCACGGAAACGCTGGATGACAGCCGTCAGAATGCAATTGACGGACAACGCTCATCACTGGTGGCTATCCGAGGAGACGCGACTCGGACCAGACCGAGTCACCTGGGAGGAGTTCTCTAGACTCTTCCAGGAGATGTACATTCCTGCCATCGCTCGATCAGAACTGCGGGACAAGTTTAATCGCCTCACTCAGGACTCTATGACGGTGGAAGAGTACAACGCAGAACTCATTCGTCTGAGCCGCTTCGCCCCCACCCTGATCCCGACTGAGGAAGAGAAGGCCAAGAAATTCTTCGACGGACTAAATATTGAGCTGCAGAAACTAATTGGGTCCGTCGCACCGACATCATACTCGGACGTCCTTGCTGCGGCTCGACGCATAGAGCGCGTCACCAAGAGAGAGACCAGACTGAAGCGGCCTTCCCCATCTGCACCAACCAAAGCAGCACAAGAGGAGTCTGCCAAACGTCAACAAATAAGCTCGCCACCAGCAGCAGCACCAAAAGCCTTCTACCTTCCTACCTGTTACCACTGCGGCAAGATAGGCCATGTCGAGAAGGAATGTAGACGTAAACTCGGGCTATGCTTAGGCTGCGGATCCAGACAGCATGCAGTGAGAGACTGCCCTGAGCGTAGAGAAGGAGCACCAAGGGCGAACCAGCAAACTCCACCAGCACCTCGAGCAGCACCCTACCAGCAAGCTCAGCAACAGCAGAGGAATCTACCTCAAGGACGAGAGCAAGCTTACGCGATGACTGTGCAGGAAGCCGATGCGAGTAAGTGATTTATAGTTTTCTGTTTCCAGTCTTGTTGTAGTTCGTGCCCGTTGGTTCGTGACCTCAGCCCCAACCTAGTAAATTGCAACTTATTAATAACAACCTGGTTTTCATAAAAGTTATAGTTTTAACTAGATTTTCCTGGAAAGTGGAAGCTTTCGATTTTAGGGAAATGGTATTTCCCTGAAGTCTCTTGTGATGTGCTTTCAAACGATACCTGCGAACGTGTCATCTCTGCTGACCGGTTATTCTTTGATTGCGAGGACGCAATCCTCTTAAGGGGGATAGATTGTAAACCCCCTGATTTTTCAAAATTTTAAAAACTGGATTTTTCACAATTTTCTGGAATTTTCTGGGATTTTTCTGTAATTTAAAAACAGGGTTTTAATTATTCAATGATTTTTAATTGATATTAAACAGAATTAAAATATTATGAAAATAATATGTTTGGATGTAAAATGAAAAACTGGACTTAGGACAATTTTTCTGGAATTTATTGGGCCCCGGACCTATTTTTAAATGCCTAAAAGTATTTATTTATTTAATTATTTATTTATTAATTAGTTTCTAATTATTGATTTTTATTATTAATATTATTATTATTTTCTTTTCTTTTTTACCCAGCCCGTTGGGCCGGCCCAGCCCGGCCCAACAGACCCAGCCCAACCCGAGCCCTAGCGGGTCGGGTCGGATCCAACAGACCCGACCCGGAACCGCAAAACCCGACCCGGCCTCCACCCTCTCCCCCACGACCCGCGGCTGCCCGCACTTCCCGCCGCCCCGCCCGGCCGCGTCCTCCGCCCGCTCCGGCCGCCCATCCCCCACGACCTCCGCCTCCCCCGCTCGGCTCCGCCTCCCCCGCCATGACCCGCTCCCCTCCGCCCCCTTTATAAACCCCCGATCCCCTCTCGACCACCGCCAGCCACCGCACCCCTCCGCCGTGCCCCCAGCCGCTGCCACCGACCCACGACGCTGCCGTCCTCGCCGTGCCGACCATCGCCACGACCCCACCACCACGACGAGCCCGCCGCGCCTCCCTCCCTCTCCTCGTCGACCGACGACAGCAGCGGCGAGCAGCAGCGAGCAGCCCCCGCGCCGCCCCCAGCTCCGCCGCGAGCACCGTCGCCGCCTCGCCGCGCCGTCCTCGGCCCCCAACCGCCGCAGCCCGGCCGCACAGCGCCGCCCCTCGCCGGATCCCCAAAGCCCAGCACAGTAAACCCTAGGTCGGACACGTGTGTCGGACACGTGTCGGACACGACTTGACCCTATTTTTCGGGTCCCCTTCAGGTGCGTGTAACTTTTTGCTCTTAGCTCCGTTTTCGATTCCGCAAATTGCGTTGCGAAGCCTGTATGACCCTCTCGGTGTCCGGACAAACTGTTCGGGGCATCGCGTCCTGTGGTGATCGCACACCGTGATTCAAAAACAGGAAAAACTAGACCATATTTCACCCCGGAACTGAGTACGCCCCGCCAAACGGGACGACTTGGTCGCGTGCGGTCTTCACAGATACGTGCGCCTCGTCGATACGGACGTGTGGGATTTCGCAGAAGCTGATTCGGGTGTGCGTGCACACCGGAATCAACGCGTATCCGCGGACATCGTCCCGTATCTGACTTTTCTGCAATTCACCCTAACTTTGTGTACACTCGTCGGATCGAGACGAAACTTGCGCCATCGGACTCGTAGCGATACGCTGGTCCTGTGGGTCAAGTTTGGTTCGATTCTGAGAACGTTGACGAAATCGCGTGTCGTGGGCCCCATAGGCCCCGCTCGACGGGCGATTTTGTGATCGGCTCATCGGAATTCAAATCTGAAAGTTCCGTTGGGTTCGTATCAGCGTTCCTGACCTGTTGACACTGAGTTTGGTGAATTTGGAGACATTTGACCCGGACGCGTTTTTCGGTGCAAAGCGGGCCCACCGGTGGACCCCGTTTTGGTCCGAAATTATCGTTTTTGCCCTTGTCTCCAAATTGGACCCAAGGACAGGCATTTTTAGCTGATTGATATTTTCTGGATCTGATGGTGATGTTTATTTCAGCAACCGGAGTACCGCCTGCAATTCTCGCCGAAGTCAAAACTGCAACCCGAGCCGGAACCACAGGCAAGTGTACCTTGCCAAAACTTGCAGCTTTGCTAGCTATTTTCTGGACTTGTTTATACATCAGTGGGCAAGTAAAGCTTTCCAATTCTTAGATAATCCTGGTTATAGTATTTTACTTGATTTCTGGTAGATTCTTATGCAACATGTTTAACTGCTTAACCCAGGACACCTGACACTCTTCATGTGACGGAATTGCCTGAGATATACCTGGTGATTCCGTATAGGCTATATTTTCATGTCATTCCAGTTACATGCTTAGATTCTATCCTGACTCATTGTATTAGTTCAATCTTGCGTGACTTGTACCTGATATTTCCTGGAACTGTGACGTGAGATTACATGGGGTGGGGAGAGTATTGTCATATCAAGGCTGAATATAATATAATATAAATACTTATATCTGGCGGTGCCTTAGACTCTGATACAGAGCTTTGGTTCCTTACTGGCTCTTCGAGAAAATACTGCTATGGTTTCTTCGACACTGATCCTGTAGTAGTCAGCCTGAGTATGACTAAAACTCTCACTTGCATATCACTAGCTGGTTTACATATTTACCCTGCTGTTTATTTTATTGCTGCACTGCATATGTTTTGGCTTGTATTTTCTGTACCTTGTTATGTCCCTTGAGGACCTGGAATGGACTATGTCCCCAGGTATAGCCGAGGAGAACTACCCCGAGGTGTACGGTACAGGAGCACTCCTTGGAGCAGAACCCGGAACCGAGGACGAGATAGTTGCAGAAGACTTCTCCTGAGCACCGGCTTCAGCTTCACAGTATTTCCTTTTCAGTATTTTATTTCTAGTCTATGTTTCCTTAAATGTAACAGAATAATTCTCGGATTTGTTTCCCGAGATAACCTTATTTAATATTGCTTATTCATTTCTATTGCATTATTTCTGGCAATTAATCTGTGGTTATTCTGTGGATGAGATTAGTAATACCTGAGACTTGTACTTAGTACTGCTAGACTACAGCTTAAGCATGCCCTGATGGATCCATTAAATTGGGTTGTCCATCAGTGCGTGCTGCTGGCCATTGTTCACGTGCTCAGTCCCTTGTCATTTTGGGACTAGGGCGATCCTAACCAGCTTAGCGGGTCGGGCGGGTCCGCTCACCCGGAGCCCACCGCCCGACCCGACCCGCTCCTTCACCCCTCTCCCTTGTCACCCACGACCAGCCGAGATTCCCGCCGCCGCCTCCGCCGGAGGGGTCACCCCCACGTCGCCTCCCCTCCGGATCCCGCGGCCACGTCGTCCCCGCCCGAGCCCCCTCGAGCCCCTGTTTATATCCCCCTCCTCCGTCCTCTTCCACCCCCAAACACCGAGCCCTAACCCTAACTCTACCCGATCTCCGGCCACCCCCTCACCGGATCCCTCCCCAGCGCCGTCAAGGATAGGCGTTTCTAGCTAATTGATATTTTTTGGATCTGATGGTGATGTTCGTTTCAGCAACCGGAGTACCGCCTGCAAATCCAGCTGAAGTCAGAACCGCAACTGGAACCGGAACCACAGGCAAGTGTACCTTGCCAAACGCTGCAGCTTGCTATATATTTTTCTTGGTTAATTTTGCATCAGTGAGAACATAGAGCTTGTAAATTCTCAGTAATTTCTGCTATAAATCTGAGATCGACCCTTTTCATTTTATAATTGTGTGCAAGAGAGTCTCGGCACCAGGCTCAAGTTCAGTACTGCCTATCATCCTCAGACAGACGGACAGTCAGAGCGCACAATTCAGATCCTAGAAGATATGCTGCGATCTTGTATACTGGACTTCGGAGGATCTTGGGAAGATCATCTACACTTAGTGGAGTTCTCCTACAACAACAGCTATCAGGCAAGCATTCAGATGGCACCTTTCGAGGCGTTGTACGGAAGGAAGTGCAGATCGCCAGTATGCTGGAGCGACGTTGGTGAACGTCAGATACTGGGTCCAGAGTTGGTAACAGAGACAGTGGAGAAAGTAAAACAGATTCAGAACCATCTCCGTGCAGCCCAGGATAGACAGAAGCATTGGGCCGATGCACACAGACGACCCCCGGAGTTCAAGGAAGGAGAGCATGTATTTTTGAGGATCTCGCCCACTAGAGGTACTATCAGATTCGGCAGCAGAGGCAAGTTAAGCCCAAGGTACATTGGGCCATTTGATATCTTGGAGCGCATTGGTGAGGTGGCTTACCGTCTTGCATTACCTCCATCCTTAGAGGGAGTGCATGACGTATTCCACGTCTCACAACTGAGGAGGTATGTGACGGACCCAAGCCATATAGTTGATCATTCTGAGATTTCAGTGGGACCTAGCCTGAGATACGAAGAGCAGCCAGTGGGTATACTCGACACCAACGAGAAGACACTGCGAGGGCAGACAATCAGGCTGGTTCGAGTAGCTTGGAAACAGCACTCTCCAGGCGAATCGACCTGGGAGCGAGAAGATGTTATGCGGCAGTGTTATCCGCACTTATCTGCAGAATCAGGTAACCTAAGCATTCTTTAATTCTGTAAATTCTGTCTTTATAGTTTACCCTTCGATTGCGAGGACGCAATCCTCTTAAGGGGGGTAGATTGTAAACACCCTAAATTTTAGAGATTTTTTTAAAAATCAATTTTGGGATTTAAAATGCATTTTCCAGTAATTTACATAGGACCTGTAGTGAGTTTGTAATTTTTAATTACCAATAAACAACATTAAAATGAAATAAAAATATGATTTTATGGTGTAAAATAGAAAACCGGACTTAGGGTAATTTTCTGGGATTTTATTGGGCCTCGGACCTATTTTTAAAAGCCTAAAAAATAATTTCCAAATTAAATTAATTAGTTATTCTGTTATTATTATTATTATTATTATTATTATTTGTTTTTCTGTTTCTTGGGCCCGGCCCAGTGGGCCGAGCCCGTTAGTGCAGCCCGCTAAGAACCCAGCCCGCGTAACCAGCTTAGCGGGTCGGGCGGGTCCGCTCACCCGGAGCCCGCCGCCCGACCCGACCCGCTCCTTCACCCCTCTCCCCTGTCACCCACGACCAGCCGAGATTCCCGCCGCCGCCTCCGCCGGAGGGGTCACCCCCACGTCGCCTCCCCTCCGGATCCCGCGGCCACGTCGTCCCCGGCCGAGCCCCCTCGAGCCCCTATTTATATCCCCCTCCTCCGTCCTCTTCCACCCCCAAACACCGAGCCCTAACCCTAACTCTACCCGATCTCCGACCACCCCCTCACCGGATCCCTCCCCAGCGCCGCCGTGACCTCCTCCAGCGCCGTCGGCTGCCCTCTCCCCTTCCTCTCCTCCTCCAGAGCTAAACCCCCGTCCCCAGGCCGAGCAACCCCCTTCCCAGGCGGAGCCGACCCCGACCCCGGCTGTTCAGCCCTCCGGCCGGCCTCCCCTGGCGCATCTCCGCCTCCCCGAGAGCCGCCCAGCCCCTCGTCGACCCTCCGCCGACCTCGGCCAGCTGCCAGACACGGTCCCAGCAGGACGCGGGCAGTGGACACGGCCCTTCGTGTCGGACACAGTGTCAGATTGACACGAGGACACAAGGTAAACCCTAGTTTTCCTACTCTGTTCTAGTACCCGTAATTTCCTTCTCGTAGCTCAGAATTCGATTCCGTAAATTTCTACGCGAAGCCTGTATGACCCTCTCGGTGCCCTGACAAACCGCTCGGGGGATCGCGTCCTGTGGTGATCGCACACCGCGATCCAAAAACAGGAAAAACCAGACCCTGTTTCACCCCGAAACTGAGTACGCCCCGCCAAACGGGACGACTTGGTCGCGCACGGTCTTCACAGATACGTGCGCCGCGTCGATACAGGACGTGTGGGATTTCGCGGAAGCTGATTCGGGTGTGCGTGCACACCGGAATCAACGCGTATCCGCGGACATCGCTCCGTATCCGCCTTTTCTGCATTTCACCCTAACTTCGTGCACACACGTCGGATCGAGACGAAACTTGCGCCATCGGACTCGTAGCGATATGCTGGTCCTGTGGGTCAAGTTTGGTCCGATTCTGAGAACGTTGACGAAATCGCGTGTCGTGGGCCCCACAGGCCCCGCTCGACGGGCGATTTCGTGATCGGCTCATCGGAATTCAAATCTGAAAGTTTCGTTGGGTTCGTATCAGCGTTCCTGACCTGTTGACACTAAGTTTGGTGAATTTGGAGACCGTTGACCCTGACATATTTTTCGGTGCAAAGCGGGCCCACCGGTGGACCCCGTTTTGGGTCGAAATTGTCGTTTCTGCCCTTGTCTCCAAATTGGACCCAAGGACAGGCGATCCTAGCTGTTTGACACCTTCTGAGCATGATGGTACTGTTTATTTCAGCTTTCGGAGACATCTCTGGAAATTTCCGAAACCAGGACCTAAGTGGAATTCAAACCTCAGGCAAGTGCACCTTGCCAAACTTGCAGTCATTATTTTCTTATTTTCTGTAAAAATAATCTGCTGGATTTCTTGTGCAAATTCATATAAACTGTTTTAAACTGCTTAACCTAGGGAACGTATGACGTACCTAGTGTCCGATCATAGTCGGGTGCCGACACCGTACGCGGTGTTGGGTTCGTCATTTAGAGATGGATTTACGACCCCCTTATTTTGTACTTGACCTCTCAAGTACCCTACAACCCAGGACACTTGACACTATCATGGACAGAATCTTCCCGAGTTATTCGTGGGAAATCTGAATAAGATACAGGACTTGACAGAGTTATTTATTTATAGACAGTATGACTTGTTGCATTAGTTATAATCCCGCTGACATGGACATGAGACGTTATGGTCATGGCTTGCGTGATTACATTGGGTGGAGAGAGACACACAGGCTACAGGCTGTTCTATATATATATCTACTATTATTGTGAGGTTGTAGACTCTCCAGCAGAGCTAGACCCTTTACGTGTTATTACTGCTACCGGCTCCCCGACACAGAGCTTGTAGCGGTCTCAGCCTGAGTACTAGTGTTGCTCTCATTTGCATATCACATAGATAGTTAGTTACTTAGTTTACCCTGCTGTTTATTTATTTATTGCACTGCTTATTCAGTTGGCTTGTTTTTTATCTTGTGCCTTGCTATGTCCACTGAGGACCTGGAATGGATTATGTCCCCAGGTTTTGCTGAGGAGCAGTATCCCGAGATATACGGGACAGGAGCTGAAGCTATTGCTGGAGCTGAACCAAATACTGAAGACGAGGTGACTGCCGAGGACTTCTCCTGAGTGCTTGTTCCAGTACTCAGTATTTATTTCATGTTTACATCTTTTGTTCCTGGCCTATAGAGCCAGTTTATTCAGACTTAAGTCGGATTGTTTCTCTGACTGACTTGCTGTGATGATGTTGCTACATTATTTCCATTTGATTATGCAGTTTATTTCTTTATCTTTATGGATGAGATTAGTGTGACTTGTGTAGTAGACCTTAATTACAGCTTAAGTACGCCCTGATGGCTCCATTAAATTGGGTTATCCATCGGTGCGTGCTGCTGGCCATTGCCACGCGTGTCCAGTCCCTCGATATTTTGGGACTGGGGCGTGACATGGTTTTTGTGGTGGCCCATGCAGGTCTACGACTAAATTGTTCGGTTTCAACTTAGGGACCGAACAGGCCTCCAATAAGATAGGATAAAATTTTAGGATCTCATCCACTTGCTTGAATCGTTTTTGATATCTGTATCGTATTCGAACTAACTTGAACTTGCATCTTTCCTTGTTTCCTGTGCGCCTCTTATTGGGTATTTTGGATACAGGGAAATGGACCCACAAGAATGCAACGAGATTCCCGCCAGAACGCCACAAGCTACAGGTGTCACCTACGACGACGAAGTGACACCAGTCGGAGGAATCTCCACAACTCAACAGAGCCAGCCGGCAGGTCAACCTACCTCCCGATTCCGGCGCGATGACATCCCACCTCCGCCGCAGTTCGTCCCACCAATACCCGTGTTCCCACCAGGACAGCCAATCGACGGACAACAAATATTTCAGATGATCTACGCGATGATGCAAGCACAGCAACAAGTCCAACACGAGGCTCAGCGTCGCGAAGCTAATTTCTTGAGGGACAGCATTGTAACTGCACTGGAGCAGGCCAACCTACCAGCTCGACGGCCAACTACAGGCTCAATCACTGACTTTCGCCAACTGAAGCCCCGCACTTTTTCTGGAAAAGAGGAGCCCACAGAAGTTCATGAGTGGCTTACCAACATTCGGCATCAACTTGAAGCAGCTGAACTTCCACGGGAACGCTAGATGACAGCCGTCATAATGCAATTGACGGACAACGCTCATCACTGGTGGCTATCCGAGGAGACGCAACTCGGACCAGACCGAGTCACCTGGGAGGAGTTCTCTAGACTCTTCCAGGAGATGTACATTCCTGCCATCGCTCGATCAGAACTGCGGGACAAGTTTAATCGCCTCACTCAGGACTCTATGACGGTGGAAGAGTACAACGCAGAATTCATTCGTCTGAGCCACTTCGCCCCCACCCTGATCCCGACTGAGGAAGAGAAGGCCGAGAAATTCTTCGACGGACTAAACATTGAGCTGCAGAAACTAATTGGGTTCGTCGCACCAACATCATACTCGGACGTCCTTGCTGCGGCTCGACGCATAGAGCGCGTCACCAAGAGAGAGACCAGACTGAAGCGGCCTTCCCTATCTGCATCAACCAAAGCAGCACAAGAGGAGTCTGCCAAACGTCAACAAATAAGCTCGCCACCAGCAGCAGCACCAAAAGCCTTCTACCTTCCTACCTGTTACCACTGCGGCAAGATAGGCCATGTCGAGAAGGAATGTAGACGTAAACTCGGGCTATGCTTAGGCTGCGGATCCAGACAGCATGCAGTGAGAGACTGCCCTGAGCGTAGAGAAGGAGCACCAAGGGCAAAAGATTAGTAAAACCTACATGGGCCACCACAAAGACAGCATGCAGCCGACCCCGACCCCGGCTGTTCAGCCCTCCGGCCGGCCTCCCCTGGCGCATCTCCGCCTCCCCGAGGGCCGCCCAGCCCCTCGTCGACCCTCCGCCGACCTCGGCCAGCTGCCAGACACGGTCCCAGCAGGACGCGGGCGGTGGACACGGCCCTTCGTGTCGGACACAGTGTCAGATTGACACGAGGATAAGGTAAACCCTAGTTTTCCTACTCTGTTCTAGTACCCGTAATTTTCTCCTCGTAGCTCGAAATTCGATTCCGTAAATTTTTACGCGAAGCCTGTATGACCCTCTCGGTGCCCTGATCCGAAACCAGGACCTAAGTGGAATTCAAACCTCAGGCAAGTGCACCTTGCCAAACTTGCAGTCATTATTTTCTTATTTTCTGTAAAAATACTCTGCTGGATTTCTTGTGCAAATTCATATAAACTGTTTTAAACTGCTTAACCTAGGGAACGTATGACGTACCTAGTGTCCGATCATAGTCGGGTGCCGACACCGTACGCGGTATTGGGTTCAATTTTGGGATTTAAAATGCATTTTCCAGTAATTTACATAGGACCTGGAGTGAGTTTGTAATTTTTAATTGCCAATAAACAACATTAAAATGAAATAAAAATATAATTTTATGGTGTAAAATAGAAAACCGGACTTAGGGTAATTTTCTGGGATTTTATTGGGCCTCGGACCTATTTTTAAAAGCCTAAAAACTAATTTCCAAATTAAATAAATTAATTATTCTGTTATTATTATTATTATTATTATTATTATTTGTTTTTTTGTTTCTTGGGCCCGGCCCAGTGGGCCGAGCCCGTTAGTGCAGCCCGCTAAGAACCCAGCCCGCCTAACCAGCTTAGTGGGTCGGGCGGGTCCGCTCACCCGGAGCCCGCCGCCCGACCCAACCCGCTCCTTCACCCCTCTCCCCTGTCACCCACGACCAGCCGAGATTCCCGCCGCCGCCTCCGCCGGAGGGGTCACCCCCACGTCGCCTCCCCTCCGGATCCCGCGGCCACGTCGTCCCCGACCGAGCCCCCTCGAGTCCCTATTTATATCCCCCTCCTCCGTCCTCTTCCACCCCCAAACACCGAGCCCTAACCCTAACTCTACCCGATCTCCGGCCACCCCCTCACCGGATCCCTCCCCAGCGCCGCCGTGACCTTCTCCAGCGCCGCCGGCTGCCCTCTCCCTTTTCTCTCCTCCTCCAAAGCTAAACCCCCGTCCCCAGGCCGAGTAACCCCCTTCCCAGGCGGAGCCGACCCCAACCCCGGCTGTTCAGCCCTCCGGCCGGCCTCCCCTGGCGCATCTCCGCCTCCCCGAGAGCCGCCCAGCCCCTCGTCGACCCTCCGCCGACCTCGGCCAGCTGCCAGACACGGTCCCAGTCCCAAAATATCGAGGGACTGGACACGCGTGGCAATGGCCAGCAGCACGCACCGATGGATAACCCAATTTAATGGAGCCATCAGGGCGTACTTAAGCTGTAATTAAGGTCTACTACACAAGTCACACTAATCTCATCCATAAAGATAAAGAAATAAACTGCATAATCAAATGGAAATAATGTAGCAACATCATCACAGCAAGTCAGTCGGAGAAACAATCCGACTTAAGTCTGAATAAACTGGCTCTATAGGCCAGGAACAAAAGATGTAAACATGAAATAAATACTGAGTACTGGAACAAGCACTCAGGAGAAGTCCTCGGCAGTCACCTCGTCTTCAGTGTTCGGTTCAGCTCCAGCAATAGCTTCAGCTCCTGTCCCGTATATCTCGGGATACTGCTCCTCAGCAAAACCTGGGGACATAATCCATTCCAGGTCCTCAGTGGACATAGCAAGGCACAAGATAAAAACAAGCCAACTGAATAAGCAGTGCAATAAATAAATGAACAGCAGGGTAAACTAAGTAACTAACCATCTATGTGATATACAAATGAGAGCAACACTAGTACTCAGGCTGAGATCGCTACAAGCTCTGTGTCGGGGAGCCGGTAGCAGTAATAACACGTAAAGGGTCTAGCTCTGCTGGAGAGTCTACAACCTCACAATAATAGTAGATATATATATAGAACAGCCTGTAGCCTGTGTGTCTCTCTCCACCCAATGTAATCACGCAAGCCATGACCATAACGTCTCATGTCCATGTCAGCGGGATTATAACTAATGCAACAAGTCATACTGTCTATAAATAAATAACTCTGTCAAGTCCTGTATCCTATTCAGATTCCCCACGAATAACTCGAGAAGATTCTGTCCATGATAGTGTCAAGTGTCCTGGGTTGTAGGGTACTTGAGAGGTCAAGTACAAAATAAGGGGGTCGTAAATCCATCTCTAAATGACGAACCCAACACCGCGTACGGTGTCGGCACCCGACTATGATCGGACACTAGGTACGTCATACGTTTCCTAGGTTAAGCAGTTTAAAACAGTTTATATGAATTTGCACAAGAAATCCAGCAGAGTATTTTTACAGAAAATAAGAAAATAATGACTGCAAGTTTGGCAAGGTGCACTTGCTTGAGGTTGGAATTCCACTTAGGTCCTAATTTCGGAAATTTCCAAAGATGTCTCCGAAAGCTGAAATAAATAGTACCATCACGCTCAGAAGGTGTCAAACAGCTAGGATCGCCTGTCCTTGGGTCCAATTTGGTGACAAGGGCAGAAAAGGCAATTTTGGCCCAAAACGGGGTCCACCGGTGGGCCCGCTTTGCACCGAAAAATGTGTCAGGGTCAACGGTCTCCAAATTCACCAAACTTAGTGTCAACAGGTCAGGAACGCTGATACGAACCCAACGGAACTTTCAGATTTAAATTCCGATGAGCCGATCACGAAATCGCCCGTCGAGCGGGGCCTGTGGGGCCCACGACACGCGATTTGGTCAACGTTCTCAGAATCGGACCAAACTTGACCCACAGGACCAGCGTATCGCTACGAGTCCGATGGCGCAAGTTTCGTCTCGATCCGACGTGTGTGCACGAAGTTAGGGTAAAATGCAGAAAAGGCGGATAAGGAGCGATGTCCGTGCGCGACCAAGTCATCCCGTTTGGCGGGGCATACTCAGTTCCGGGGTGAAACAGGGTCTGGTTTTTCCTGTTTTTGGATCGCGGTGTGCGATCACCACAGGACGCGATCCCCCGAGCGGTTTGTCAGGGCACCGAGAGGGTCATACAGGCTTCGCGTAGAAATTTATGGAATCGAATTCTGAGCTACGAGGAGGAAATTACGGGTACTATAACAGAGTAGAAAAAGTAGGGTTTACCTTGTGTCCTCGTGTCAATCTGACACTGTGTCCGACACGAAGGGCCGTGTCCACTGCCCGCGTCCTGCTGGGACCGTGTCTGGCAGCTGGCCGAGGTCAGCAGAGGGTCGACGAGGGGCTGGGCGGCTCTCGGGGAGGCGGAGATGCGCCAGGGGAGGCCGGCCGGAGGGCTGAACAGCCGGGGTCGGGGTCGGCTCCGCCAGGGAAGGGGGTTGCTCGGCCTGGGGACGGGGGTTTAGCTCTGGAGGAGGAGAGGAAGGGGAGAGGGCAGCCGGCGGCGCTGGAGGAGGTCACGGCGGCGCTGGGGAGGGATCCGGTGAGGGGGTGGCCGGAGATCGGGTAGAGTTAGGGTTAGGGCTCGGTGTTTGGGGGTGGAAAAGGACGGAGGAGGGGGATATAAATAGGGGCTCGAGGGGGCTCGGCCGGGGACGACGTGGCCGCGAGATCCGGAGGACAGGCGACGTGGGGGTGACCCCTCCGGCGGAGGCGGCGGCGGGAATCTCGGCTGGTCGTGGGTGACAGGGGAGAGGGGTGAAGGAGCGGGTCGGGTCGGGCGGCGGGCTCCGGGTGAGCGGACCCGCCCGACCCGCTAAGCTGGTTAGGCGGGCTGGGTTCTTAGCGGGCTGCACTAACGGGCTCGGCCCACTGGGCCGGGCCCAAGAAACAGAAAAACAAATAATAATAATAATAATAATAATAATAACAGAATAATTAATTAATTTAATTTGGAAATTAGTTTTTAGGCTTTTAAAAATAGGTCCGAGGCCCAATAAAATCCCAGAAAATTACCCTAAGTCCGATTTTCTATTTTACACCATAAAATCATATTTTCATTTTATTTTAATGTTGTTTATTGGCAATTAAAAATTACAAACTCACTACAGGTCCTATGTAAATTACTGGAAAATGCATTTTAAATCCTAAAATTGATTTTTAAAAAAATCTCTAAAATTTAGGGTGTTTACAATCTACCCCCCTTAAGAGGATTGCGTCCTCGCAATCGAAGGGTAAACTATAAAGACAGAATTTACAGAATTAAAGAATGCTTAGGTTACCTGATTCTGCAAATAAGTGCGGATAACGCTGCCGCATAACATCTTCTCGCTCCCAGGTCGATTCGCCTGGAGAGTGCTGTTTCCAAGCTACTCGAACCAGCCTGATTGTCTGCCCTCGCAGTGTCTTCTCGCTGGTGTCGAGTATACCCACTGGCTGCTCTTCGTATCTCAGGCTAGGTCCCACTGAAATCTCAGAATGATCAACTATATGGCTTGGGTCCGTCACATACCTCCTCAGTTGTGAGACGTGGAATACGTCATGCACTCCCTCTAAGGATGGAGGTAATGCAAGACGGTAAGCCACCTCACCAATGCGCTCCAAGATATCAAATGGCCCAATGTACCTTGGGCTTAACTTGCCTCTGTTGCCGAATCTGATAGTACCTCTAGTGGGCGAGATCCTCAAAAATACATGCTCTCCTTCCTTGAACTCCGGGGGTCGTCTGTGTGCATCGGCCCAATGCTTCTGTCTATCCTGGGCTGCACGGAGATGGTTCTGAATCTGTTTTACTTTCTCCACTGTCTCTGTTACCAACTCTGGACCCAGTATCTGACGTTCACCAACTTCGCTCCAGCATACTGGCGATCTGCACTTCCTTCCGTACAACGTCTCGAAAGGTGCCATCTGAATGCTTGCCTGATAGCTGTTGTTGTAGGAGAACTCCACTAAGTGCAGATGATCTTCCCAAGATCCTCCGAAGTCCAGTATACAAGATCGCAGCATATCTTCTAGGATCTGAATTGTGCGCTCTGACTGTCCGTCTGTCTGAGGATGATAGGCAGTACTGAACTTGAGCCTGGTGCCGAGACTCTCTTGCATGCTTCTTCAGAAGTGAGATGTAAATCTCGAGTCTTGATCTGATACAATACTAACCGGCACTCCATGTAATTTTACGATCTGACGCATATACATGTCGGCTAGTACTTCTGTGGATTGTCCGACTCTGAACGGCAAGAAGTGAGCCGACTTAGTGAGCCGATCCACGATGACCCATACTGCATCCTTACCACTAGGGCTTTTTGGAAATCCAGTGACGAAGTCCATGGTAATATGCTCCCACTTCCATTCAGGGATGGGAAGTGGCTGCAACATACCTGCAGTCCTTTGGTGCTCGGCCTTCACCTGCTGGCAGACTAAGCATTTTGCCACAAAGCGGGCAATCTCCCTTTTCATTCCGTGCCACCAGTAATATTGTCTTAAGTCCCGGTACATCTTGGTTCCTCCTGGATGAACAGAGTATATGGAGCTATGGGCTTCCGTCATCAATTCCTGCCTTAATTCTCCACTTGGAACACATAGGCGATTTCCGCACCTTAATGTTCCGTCCTCGTGGATACGAAGTCCCGTCTGCAAGCCTGCTTCTGTTCTTTCTCTCAGCCTTCGGAATCTGGCATCATTAGGCAAAGCTTCCTTGATTCTCTCTACTAGCGATGACTTCACTTCAAGGTTAGCCAGCAAACCATTTTGTCCAGGTAGAACAACCTCTATCTAAAGATCTTGCAAATCTTGTAATAGTTGAGGCTGCCCCGTTAAGAAATAAGCCGAGGGTTTTCTGCTGAGGGCGTCGGCTACAACATTTGCCTTCCCCGGGTGGTACTGCAGATCGATGTCAAAGTCCACCATCAACTCAAGCCAACACCTTTGCCTCATGTTGAGCTCCTTCTGTGTATAAACATACTTCAAGCTCTTATGATCAGTGAATATCTCGACCTTTTCTCCATACAGGTAATGTCTCCAGATCTTCAATGCAAAAATCACTGCAGCTAGCTCCAGGTCGTGCGTCGGGTAGTTCTTTTCGTGGACCTTCAGCTGCCTCGATGCATAAGCGATAACCTTGCCATGTTGCATCAAGACACAACCTAGTCCACTACCGGACGCATCACTGTAAACAACAAAACCTCCTGACCCTGAGGGAAGAGTCAAGACTGGTGCTGTTGTTAGACGCCTCTTCAATTCTTCAAAGGTATGCTGACATTCTTCCGTCCATATGAACTCCTGATCCTTCCGTGTCAGCTTAGTCATCGGCTCTGCGATTCTTGAAAAATTTTCTACGAACCGTCGGTAATACCCAGCAAGTCCAAGAAAACTTCTCACTTCCGCAACAGAGGTAGGGGTAGGCCAGGTTTCTATGGCAGTGACCTTCTCTGTGTCCACAGACAGTCCTTCACCCGAGATAATATGCCCTAAGAATGGCACCTTGTCCATACAGAACTCACATTTGCTGAGCTTGGCATATAGCTTCTCCCTTCTCAAGGTTTCTAGCACAATTCTAAGGTGTTCCTCGTGCTCTTCGTGGTTCTTGGAGTAGACTAGGATATCATCAATGAATACCACCACGAACTTATCCAAGTACTGATGGAAGACCCCGTTCATCAAACTCATAAATACGGCGGGTGCGTTGGTTAAACCAAACGGCATTACTAGGAACTCATAATGTCCATACTTAGTTCTGAAGGCCGTCTTTGGGATATCTTCCTTCTTCACCCTAATCTGGTGATAACCGGATCTAAGGTCAATCTTTGAGAATACCTTAGCACCACTCAACTGGTCAAACAAATCATCAATGCGTGGTAGTGGGTACCGGTTCTTAATAGTGACAGCATTAAGGGCTCTGTAATCAATGCACAGCCGTACAGATCCATCCTTCTTGGGTACAAAAAGTATAGGTGCTCCCCATGGTGAAACACTGGGCCGAATAAATCCTTTCTCCAGAAGGTCGTCAACTTGTGTTTTCAGCTCCACTAACTCCTTAGGTGCTAGCCGATATACCGATGAAGTGATAGGTTCGGCTCCTGGAGTTAGGTCTATTGTGAATTCTATCTCCCGATCAGGTGGTAAACCTGGAAGGTCGTCGGAAAATACATCCACAAATTCCGTTATGACTCTTGGGTAACTTAAATCTTCTTCTACGGTCAATACCCTAAGAGTTGGCTGGACCCCTTGTTCTACAGCTCCTCGTAGAAATTCAAACTCAGGAAGGCTAGGGGGTCTAAATATCACTTTTCCAAGCCGGCAATCCAGTGTCGCATGGTACTGACTTAACCAGTCCATACCAAGTACAACATCGTAATCAGGCATAGAAAAGATCAGGAATTGGGCTCGCATCTCTCGGCCACAGACTACTACCGAACACGATCTACAAGTATCACTAACCGGGATAATTCTACCTCCCGTTAGTATCCTCTTCATCTTCGAGAGAGGTGCGGTAGCTATTCTATGTGTGGCTACGAAGCTAGCAGCAATAAATGAATGCGAAGCTCCAGAATCAAATAATGCTACAGCAGGAATTGAAGCTACTAATATGGTACCTGCTATCACTTCGCCTGCAGTAGCTTCCTCAGTGACTGCTAGTGCATATGCCTGACCTCGTCCCTGAGCGGGACCCCTTTGCTGACGAGCTTGTTGGAACAATACTGCCTGAGGTGGTAGAGGTGGCCTGGCTCCTCCAGGCCCTGTCTGTGTTGCTCCCCCAGCTGGAAGAGCTGCAGGTAGAGATGGTCGATTCGGAACTCCCTCTCGACGTTCCGAACAGTCCTTTGAGAAGTGTTGTCCAGATCCGCAAACCAGGCAGAGTCCCAGCTTGCGTCGACATTCCTTTTCAATATGTCCTACCTTGCTGCAGTAGTGGCAAGTAGGCAGGTTCTTAGTTGCTGCTCTTGGAGGCGGGCTCTTCTGGGGCCGTTTAGCAGATTCCCCTGGTGATGACTTGGACGGTGCTGAGGAGAAGGGACGTTTCAGGCTTGATTCCCTCCGAGTAACGCGCTCCAGCCGACGTGCTGCAGCTAGGACGTCGGTGTAGGAGGTGGGCGCGACCGATCCGATTAACTTCTGAAGCTCGAACCTGAGCCCATCAAAGAACTTCTCCGCCTTCTCCTCTTCGGCAGGAATTAGCGAAGGGGCGAAGCGGCTCAGGCGAATGAATTCGGCGTTATATTCCTCCACCGTCATGTTGCCCTGGATCAGGCGGTTGAATCTGTCTCGGAGTTCTGATCGAGCCCCAGCAGGGATGTACATTTCCTGGAAGAGTCTGGAGAACTTCTCCCAGGTAACCTGATCATGTCCGAGCCTTCTTTCTTCGGACAGCCACCAATGATGCGCATTGTCCGTCAGTTGCATCATGACGGCAGTCATCCATTTGTCCCTTGGTAGTTCGGCGGCCTCCAACTGATGCTGTGTGTTTGTAAGCCATTCATGTACTTCAGTTGGTCCTTCCTTGCCCGAGAAGGTACGGGGCTTGAGTTGACGGAAATCCGTAATAGATCCCGTCGTTGGCCGCCTATTTGGTGGATTTGCATGCTCCAATGCTGCGACCAGGCTGTTCCTTACGTTCTCGGCCTCTCAGCGTTGGGTCTCCTGTTGAATCTGTTGTTGTGCCTGCATCATGGCGTAGAACATCTGGAATATTTGCTGGTCGTCCATTGCCTGTCCTGGGGGAAAGACAGGCATCGTTGGAGGGAACTGGGGAGGAGGCGGGATGTCATCACGCCTGAACCTGGAACTTGGCTGGCCAGTTTGATTGCTCTGAGAGGATTGTCCTCTAGTATCTGGCGTCGTTCCATCCTCGCAGGTAAACCCTGCTTCAGTTGGTGTACCCAAGGGGGTCTCATCACCATGTCTGGGATCCATTTCTCTGCATCAAAAGAAAACAATGAGAACGCACAGAGAAATCAAAACAGGATGCAATTCAAGCAATTAAATTGAATTCGGCATATAGTTCAAAAACGATTCAATAATGGATGAGATCCTATAAATTATCCTATCTTATTGCAGGCCTGTTCGGTCCCTAAGTTGAAATCGAACAATTTAGTTAGGACCTGCATGGGCCACCATAAAAACCATGTCACGCCCCAGTCCCAAAATATCGAGGGACTGGACACGCGTGGCAATGGCCAGCAGCACGCACCGATGGATAACCCAATTTAATGGAGCCATCAGGGCGTACTTAAGCTGTAATTAAGGTCTACTACACAAGTCACACTAATCTCATCCATAAAGATAAAGAAATAAACTGCATAATCAAATGGAAATAATGTAGCAACATCATCACAGCAAGTCAGTCGGAGAAACAATCCGACTTAAGTCTGAATAAACTGGCTCTATAGGCCAGGAACAAAAGATGTAAACATGAAATAAATACTGAGTACTGGAACAAGCACTCAGGAGAAGTCCTCGGCAGTCACCTCGTCTTCAGTGTTCGGTTCAGCTCCAGCAATAGCTTCAGCTCCTGTCCCGTATATCTCGGGATACTGCTCCTCAGCAAAACCTGGGGACATAATCCATTCCAGGTCCTTAGTGGACATAGCAAGGCACAAGATAAAAATAAGCCAACTGAATAAGCAGTGCAATAAATAAATGAACAGCAGGGTAAACTAAGTAACTAACCATCTATGTGATATGCAAATGAGAGCAACACTAGTACTCAGGCTGAGACCGCTACAAGCTCTGTGTCGGGGAGCCGGTAGCAGTAATAACACGTAAAGGGTCTAGCTCTGCTGGAGAGTCTACAACCTCACAATAATAGTAGATATATATATAGAACAGCCTGTAGCCTGTGTGTCTCTCCCCACCCAATGTAATCACGCAAGCCATGACCATAACGTCTCATGTCCATGTCAGCGGGATTATAACTAATGCAACAAGTCATACTGTCTATAAATAAATAACTCTGTCAAGTCCTGTATCCTATTCAGATTCCCCACGAATAACTCGGGAAGATTCTGTCCATGATAGTGTCAAGTGTCCTGGGTTGTAGGGTACTTGAGAGGTCAAGTACAAAATAAGGGGGTCGTAAATCCATCTCTAAATGACGAACCCAACACCGCGTACGGTGTCGGCACCCGACTATGATCAGACACTAGGTACGTCATACGTTCCCTAGGTTAAGCAGTTTAAAACAGTTTATATGAATTTGCACAAGAAATCCAGCAGAGTATTTTTACATAAAATAAGAAAATAATGACTGCAAGTTTGGCAAGGTGCACTTGCCTGAGGTTTGAATTCCACTTAGGTCCTGGTTTCGGAAATTTCCAGAGATATCTCCGAAAGCTGAAATAAACAGTACCATCACGCTCAGAAGGTGTCAAACAGCTAGGATCGCCTATTCTTGGGTCCAATTTGGTGACAAGGGCAGAAACGACAATTTCGGCCCAAAACGGGGTCCACCGGTGGGTCCGCTTTGCACCGAAAAATGTGTCAGGGTCAACGGTCTCCAAATTCATCAAACTTAGTGTCAACAAGTCAGGAACGCTGATACGAACCCAACGGAACTTTCAGATTTGAATTCCGATGAGCCGATCACGAAATCGCTCATCGAGCGGGGCCTGTGGGGCCCACGACACGCGGTTTCGTCAACGTTCTCAGAATCGGACCAAACTTGACCCACAGGACCAGCGTATCGCAACGAGTCCGATGGCGCAAGTTTCGTCTCGATCCGACGTGTGTACACGAAGTTAGGGTAAAATATAGAAAAGGCGGATACGGAGCGATGTCCGCGGATACGCGTTGATTCCGGTGTGCACGCACACCCGAATCAGCTTCCGCGAAATCCCACACGTCCTGTATCGACGAGGCGCACGTATCTGTGAAGACCGTGCGCGACCAAGTCATCCCGTTTAGCGGAGCGTACTCAGTTCCGGGGTGAAACAGGGTCTGGTTTTTTTTGTTTTTGGATCGCGGTGTGCGATCACCACAGGACGCGATCCCCCGAGCGGTTTGTCAGGGCACCGAGAGGGTCATACAGGCTTCGCATAGAAATTTACGGAATTGAATTCCGAGCTACGAGGAGGAAATTATGGGTACTAGAACAGAGTAGGAAAACTAGGGTTTACCTTGTGTCCTCGTGTCAATCTGACACTGTGTCCGACACGAAGGGCCGTGTCCACTGCCCGCGTCCTGCTGGGACCGTGTCTGGCAGCTGGCCGAGGTCGGCGGAGGGTCGACGAGGTGCTGGGCGGCTCTCGGGGAGGCGGAGATGCGCCAGGGGAGGCCGACCGGAGGGCTGAACAGCCGGGGTCGGGGTCGGCTCCGCCTGGGAAGGGGGTTGCTCGGCCTGGGGACGAGGGTTTAGCTCTGGAGGAGGAGAGGAAGGGGAGAGGGCAGCCGGCGGCGCTGGAGGAGGCCACGGCGGCGCTGGGGAGGGATCCGGTGAGGGGGTGGCCGGAGATCGGGTAGAGTTAGGGTTAGGGCTCGGTGTTTGGGGGTGGAAGAGGACGGAGGAGGGGGATATAAATAGGGGCTCGAGGGGGCTCGGCCGGGGACGACGTGGCCGCGGGATCCGGAGGGGAGGCGACGTGGGGGTGACCCCTCCGGCGGAGGCGGCGGCGGGAATCTCGGCTGGTCGTGGGTGACAGGGGAGAGGGGTGAAGGAGCGGGTCGGGTCGGGCGGCGGGCTCCGGGTGAGCGGACCCGCTCGACCCGCTAAGATGGTTAGGCGGGCTGGGTTCTTAGCGGGCTGTACTAACGGGCTCGGCCCACTGGGCCGGGCCCAAGAAACAGAAAAACAAATAATAATAATAATAATAATAATAATAATAATAATAATAACAGAATAATTAATTAATTTAATTTGGAAATTAGTTTTTAGGCTTTTAAAAATAGGTCCGAGGCCCAATAAAATCCCAGAAAATTACCCTAAGTCCGGTTTTCTATTTTACACCATAAAATCATATTTTCATTTCATTTTAATGTTGTTTATTGACAATTAAAAATTACAAACTCACTACAGGTCCTATGTAAATTACTGGAAAATGTATTTTAAATCCCAAAATTGATTTTTAAAAAAATCTCTAAAATTTAGGGTGTCTACAATCTAATGGATGATTGTAAAATGAAAACCATGGATAACCCAATTTAATGGAGCTAATTGTACCTTAGTTACATGGAGTGCCGGTTAGTATTGTATTTTGGCCCATACAGGTACCGGAGCACTCCTTGGAGCAGAACAAGGAACTGAGGACGAAGTAGTGGCCGAAGATTTCTCCTGAGCACCGGCTTCAACTACACAGTATTTCCATTTCCAGCATTTCATTTCCTGTCTTTTCTCCTTAAATGTAACAGAATAAATTCTCGGATTTGTTTCCCGAGACAACCTTATTTGTTATTGCATATTTACTTCCATTGTATTATTTCTGGTAATTAATCTGTATTGTTCTGTGGATGAGATTAGTAATACCTGAGACTTGTAACTTATTACTGCTAGACTACAGCTTAAGCATGCCCTGATGGATCTATTAAATTGGGTTGTCCATCGGTGCGTGCTCCTGGCCATTGCCACGCTTCTCTAGTCCCTCGGCATTTTTGGGACTGGGGCGTGACATGGTTTTACGTGCTCAGTCCCTCCTCAGTTGTGAAACGCCGGCTTATACATTGGTCACGCCCCAGTCCCAAAATATCGAGGGACTGGACACGCGTGGCAATGGCCAGCAGCACGCACCGATGGATAACCCAATTTAATGGAGCCATCAGAGCGTACTTAAGCTGTAATTAAGGTCTACTACACAAGTCACACTAATCTCATCCATAAAGATAAAGAAATAAACTGCATAATCAAATGGAAATAATGTAGCAACATCATCACAGCAAGTCAGTCGGAGAAACAATCCGACTTAAGTCTGAATAAACTGGCTCTATAGGCCAGGAACAAAAGATGTAAACATGAAATAAATACTGAGTACTGGAACAAGCACTCAGGAGAAGTCCTCGGCAGTCACCTCGTCTTCAGTGTTCGGTTCAGCTCCAGCAATAGCTTCAGCTCCTGTCCCGTATATCTCGGGATACTGCTCCTCAGCAAAACCTGGGGACATAATCCATTCCAGGTCCTCAGTGGACATAGCAAGGCACAAGATAAAAAAACAAGCCAACTGAATAAGCAGTGCAATAAATAAATGAACAGCAGGGTAAACTAAGTAACTAACCATCTATGTGATATGCAAATGAGAGCAATACTAGTACTCAGGCTGAGACCGCTACAAGCTCTGTGTCGGGGAGCCGGTAGCAGTAATAACACGTAAAGGGTCTAGCTCTGCTGGAGAGTCTACAACCTCACAATAATAATAGATATATATATAGAACAGCCTGTAGCCTATGTGTCTCTCCCCACCCAATGTAATCACGCAAGCCATGACCATAACGTCTCATGTCCATGTCAGCGGGATTATAACTAATGCAACAAGTCATACTGTCTATAAATAAATAACTCTGTCAAGTCCTGTATCCTATTCAGATTCCCCACGAATAACTCGGGAAGATTTTGTCCATGATAGTGTCAACTGTCCTGGGTTGTAGGGTACTTGAGAGGTCAAGTACAAAATAAGGGGGTCGTAAATCCATCTCTAAATGACGAACCCAACACCGCGTACGGTGTCGGCACCCGACTATGATCGGACACTAGGTACGTTATACGTTCCCTAGGTTAAGCAGTTTAAAATAGTTTATATGAATTTGCACAAGAAATCCAGCAGAGTATTTTTACAGAAAATAAGAAAATAATGACTGCAAGTTTGGCAAGGTGCACTTGCCTGAGGTTTGAATTCCACTTAGGTCCTGGTTTCGGAAATTTCCAGAGATGTCTCCGAAAGCTGAAATAAATAGTACCATCACGCTCAGAAGGTGTCAAACAGCTAGGATCGCCTGTCCTTGGGTCCAATTTGGAGACAAGGACAGAAACGACAATTTCGGCCCAAAACGGGGTCCACCGGTGGGCCCGCTTTGCACTGAAAAACGTGTCAGGGTCAACGGTCTCCAAATTCACCAAACTTGTGTCAACAGGTCAGGAACGCTGATACAAACCCAACGGAACTTTCAGATTTGAATTCCGATGAGCCGATCACGAAATCGCCCGTCGAGCGGGGCCTGTGGGCCCACGACACGCGATTTCGTCAACGTTCTCAGAATCGGACCAAACTTGACCCACAGGACCAGCGTATCGCTATGAGTCCGATGGCATAAGTTTCGTCTCGATTCGACGTGTGTGCACGAAGTTAGGGTAAAATGCAGAAAAGGCGGATACGGAGCGATGTCCGCGGATACGCGTTGATTCCGGTGTGCACGTACACCCGAATCAGCTTCCGCGAAATCCCACACGTCCTGTATCGACGAGGTGCACGTAGCTGTGAAGACCGTGCGCGACCAAGTCGTCCCGTTTGGCGGGGCGTACTCAGTTCCGGGGTGAAACAGGGTCTGGTTTTTCCTGTTTTTGGATCGCGGTGTGCGATCACCACAGGACGCGATCCCCCGAGCGGTTTGTCAGGACACCGAGAGGGTCATACAGGCTTCGCGTAGAAATTTACGGAATCGAATTCCGAGCTACGAGGAGGAAATTACGGGTACTAGAACAGAGTAGGAAAACTAGGGTTTACCTTGTGTCCTCGTGTCACTCTGACACTGTGTCCGACACGAAGGGCCGTGTCCACTGCCCGCGTCCTGCTGGGACCGTGTCTGGCAGCTGGCCGAGGTCGGCGGAGGGTCGACGAGGGGCTGGGCGGCTCTCGGGGAGGCGGAGATGCGCCAGGGGAGGCCGGCCGGAGGGCTGAACAGCCGGGGTCGGGGTCGGCTCCGCCTGGGAAGGGGGTTGCTCGGCCTGGGGATGGGGGTTTAGCTCTGGAGGAGGAAAGGAAGGGGAGAGGGCAGCCGGCGGCGCTGGAGGAGGTCACGGCGGCGCTGGGGAGGGATCCGGTGAGGGGGTGGCCGGAGATCGGGTAGAGTTAGGGTTAGGGCTCGGTGTTTGGGGGTGGAAGAGGACGGAGGAGGGGGATATAAATAGGGGCTCGAGGGGGCTCGGCCGGGGACGACGTGGCCGCGGGATCCGGAGGGGAGGCGACGTGGGGGTGACCCCTCCGGCGGAGGCGGCGGCGGGAATCTCGGCTGGTCGTGGGTGACAGGGGAGAGGGGTGAAGGAGCGGGTCGGGTCGGGCGGCGGGCTCCGGGTGAGCGGACCCGCCCGACCCGCTAAGATGGTTAGGCGGGCTGGGTTCTTAGCGGGCTGCACTAACGGGCTCGGCCCACTGGGCCGGGCCCAAGAAACAGAAAAACAAATAATAATAATAATAATAATAACAGAATAATTAATTAATTTAATTTGGAAATTAGTTTTTAGGCTTTTAAAAATAGGTCTGAGGCCCAATAAAATCCCAAAAAATTACCCTAAGTCCGGTTTTCTATTTTACACCATAAAATCATATTTTTATTTCATTTTAATATTGTTTATTGGCAATTAAAAATTACAAACTCACTACAGGTCCTATGTAAATTACTGGAAAATGCATTTTAAATCCCAAAATTGATTTTAAAAAAAATCTCTAAAATTTAGGGTGTTTACAATTGGGTGTAAAATGCATGGGCCTTGTAGATCGTCTGCATGGGCCTTGTAGATCGTCTTATTGTAAACACCTTCTGAGCGTGACTTGTTGGGATTTAAAATGTAAACACCCAATTGTAAACACCCTAAATTTTAGAGATTTTTTTAAAAATCAATTTTGGGATTTAAAATGCATTTTCCAGTAATTTACATAGGACCTGTAGTGAGTTTGTAATTTTTAATTGCCAATAAATAACATTAAAATGAAATAAAAATATGATTTTATGGTGTAAAATAGAAAACCGGACTTAGGGTAATTTTCTGGGATTTTATTGGGCCTCGGACCTATTTTTAAAAGCCTAAAAACTAATTTCCAAATTAAATTAATTAATTATTCTGTTATTATTATTAGTATTATTATTATTATTTGTTTTTCTGTTTCTTGGGCCCGGCCCAGTGGGACGAGCCCGTTAGTGCAGCCCGCTAAGAACCCAGCCCGCCTAACCAGCTTAGCGGGTCGGGCGGGTCCGCTCACCCGGAGCCCGCCGCCCGACCCGACCCGCTCCTTCACCCCTCTCCCCTGTCACCCACGACCAGCCGAGATTCCCGCCGCCGCCTCCGCCGGAGGGGTCACCCCCACGTCGCCTCCCCTCCGGATCCCGCGGCCACGTCGTCCCCGGCCGAGCCCCCTCGAGCCCCTATTTATATCCCCCTCCTCCGTCCTCTTCCACCCCCAAACACCGAGCCCTAACCCTAACTCTACCCGATCTCCGGCCACCCCCTCACCGGATCCCTCCCCAGTGCCGCCGTGACCTCCTCCAGCGCCGCCGGCTGCCCTCTCCCCTTCCTCTCCTCCTCCAGAGCTAAACCCCCGTCCCCAGGCCGAGCAACCCCCTTCCCAGGCGGAGCCGACCCCGACCCCGGCTGTTCAGCCCTCCGGCCGGCCTCCCCTGGCGCATCTCTGCCTCCCCGAGAGTCGCCCAGCCCCTCGTCGACCCTCCGCCGACCTCGACCAGCTGCCAGACACGGTCCCAGCAAGACGCGGGCAGTGGACACGGCCCTTCGTGTCGGAAACAGTGTCAGATTGACACGAGGACACAAGGTAAACCCTAGTTTTCCTACTCTATTCTAGTACCCGTAATTTCCTTCTCGTAGCTCAGAATTCGATTCCGTAAATTTCTACGCGAAGCCTGTATGACCCTCTCGGTGCCCTGACAAACCGCTCGGGGGATCGCGTCCTGTGGTGATCGCACACCGCGATCCAAAAACAGGAAAAACCAGACCCTGTTTTACCCCGGAACTGAGTACGCCCCGCCAAACGGGATGACTTGGTCGCGCACGGTCTTCACAAATACGTGCGCCTCGTCGATACAGGACGTGTGGGATTTTGCGGAAGCTGATTCGGGTGTGCGTGCACACCGGAATCAACGCGTATCCGCGGACATCGCTCCGTATCCGCCTTTTCTGCATTTCACCCTAACTTCGTGCACACACGTCGGATCGAGACAAAACTTGCGCCATCGGACTCGTAGCGATACGCTAGTCCTGTGGGTCAAGTTTGGTCCGATTCTGAGAACGTTGACGAAATTGCGTGTCGTGGGCCCCACAGGCCCCGCTCGACGGGCGATTTCGTGATCGGCTCATCGGAATTCAAATCTGAAAGTTCCGTTGGGTTCGTATCAGCGTTCCTGACCTGTTGACACAAGTTTGGTGAATTTGGAGACCGTTGACCCTGACACGTTTTTCGGTGCAAAGCGGGCCCACCGGTGGACCCCGTTTTGGGCCGAAATTGCCGTTTCTGCCCTTGTCACCAAATTGGACCCAAGGACAGGCGATCCTAGCTGTTTGACACCTTCTGAGCGTGATGGTACTATTTATTTCAGCTTTCGGAGACATCTCTGGAAATTTTCGAAACCAGGACCTAAGTGGAATTCAAACCTCAGGCAAGTGCACCTTGCCAAACTTGCAGTCATTATTTTCTTATTTTCTGTAAAAATACTCTGCTGGATTTCTTGTGCAAATTCATATAAACTGTTTTAAACTGCTTAACCTAGGGAACGTATGACGTACCTAGTGTCCGATCATAGTCGGGTGCCGACACCGTACGCGGTGTTGGGTTCGTCATTTAGAGATGGATTTACGACCCCCTTATTTTGTACTTGACCTCTCAAGTACCCTACAACCCAGGACACTTGACACTATCATGGACAGAATCTTCCCGAGTTATTCGTGGGGAATTTGAATAGGATACAGGACTTGACAGAGTTATTTATTTATAGACAGTATGACTTGTTGTATTAGTTATAATCCCGCTGACATGGACATGAGACGTTATGGTCATGGCTTACGTGATTACATTGGGTGGGGAGAGACACACAGGCTACAGGCTGTTCTATATATATATCTACTATTATTGTGAGGTTGTAGACTCTCCAGCAGAGCTAGACCCTTTACGTGTTATTACTTCTACCGGCTCCCCGACACAGAGCTTGTAGCGGTCTCAGCCTGAGTACTAGTGTTGCTCTCATTTGCATATCACATAGATGGTTAGTTACTTAGTTTACCCTGCTGTTCATTTATTTATTGCACTGCTTATTCAGTTGGCTTATTTTTATCTTGTGCCTTGCTATGTCCACTGAGGACCTGGAATGGATTATGTCCCCAGGTTTTGCTGAGGAGCAGTATCCCAAGATATACGGGACAGGAGCTGAAGCTATTGCTGGAGCTGAACCGAACACTGAAGACGAGGTGACTGCCGAGGACTTCTCCTGAGTGCTTGTTCCAGTACTCAGTATTTATTTCATGTTTACATCTTTTGTTCCTGGCCTATAGAGCCAGTTTATTCAGACTTAAGTCGGATTATTTCTCCGACTGACTTGCTGTGATGATGTTGCTACATTATTTCCATTTGATTATGCAGTTTATTTCTTTATCTTTATGGATGAGATTAGTGTGACTTGTGTAGTAGACCTTAATTACAGCTTAAGTACGCCCTGATGGCTCCATTAAATTGGGTTATCCATCGGTGCGTGCTGCTGGCCATTGCCACGCGTGTCCAGTCCCTCGATATTTTGGGACTGGGGCGTGACATGGTTTTTGTGGTGGCCCAGAGTTGATTAGAGATGACTTTGCAATTAAAACCTCCATGGTTTTAGTACTGGATCCATCAGGGCATGCTTAAGCTGTAGTCTAGCAGTAATAAGTTACAAGTCTCAGGTTTTACTAATCTCATCCACAGAATAACACAGATTGATTGCCAGAAATAATGCAATGGAAATATGCAATAACAAATAGGGTTGTCTCGGGAAACAAATCCGAGAATTATTCTGTTACAATTAAGGAGAAAAGACAGGAAATAAAATGCTGGAAATGGAAATACTGTGTTGTTGAAGCCGGTGCTCAGGAGAAATCTTCGGCCACTACTTTGTCCTCTGTTCCTTGTTCTTCTCCAAGGAGTGCTCCGGTACCGTACACCTCTGGGTAGTTCTCTTCAGCTGTACCTGGGGACATAATCCGGATCCAGGTCCTCAGGGGACAGCAAGGTACAGAAAATACAAGCCAAAATACGGTGCAGCAGATAAAATAATCATCAGGGTAAACTAAGTAACCAACTATGTGATATGCAATATGAGAGCAGCACTAGAACTCAGGCTGAAGCCACTACAAGCTCTGTGTCGGGGAGCCGGTAGCAGCAATAACTATGAACTACACTATGTTATATACTATGTTTTATATATAATATCAGCCTGTAGTCTGTGTGTCTCTCCCCACCCAATGTAATCCCACGTCTCATGTCCACGATGCCTCATGTCCATGTCACGCACGATTATAACTAATGCAGCAAGTCTGATAGCTATGAATCAATCATCTAAGAATGTAAAGTCTATGTCATAAAACATGCATCCTATACAGAATCACCTTGAATGTCTCAGGAAGACTCTGTCTCATGAAATAGTGTCAAGTGTCCTGGGTTCTGGTGTACTTGATAGGACAAGTACGAGAATAAGGGTATCGATTGTCCATCTCTAATGACGTACCCAACACCGCGTACGGGGTTGGCACCCGACTATGATCGGACACTAAGCACGTCACACGTTTCCTAGGTTAAGCAGTTAAAACAAGTTACATATGGATCTACCAGAATTCAAGTAAAATACTATAACAGAAATTACTGAGAATTTACAAGCTCTATGTTCTCCCTGATGCAAAATTAACCAAGAAAAATATATAGCAAGCTGCAGCGTTTGGCAAGGTACACTTGCCTGTGGTTCCGGTTCCAGTTGCGGTTCTGACTTCAGCTGGATTTGCAGGCGGTACTCCGGTTGCTGAAACAAACATCACCATCAGATCCAGAAAATATCAATCAGCTAGAAATGCCTGCCCTTGAGTCCAATTTGGAGACAAGGGCAGAAACGGCAGTTTCGGGCCAAAACGGGGTCCACCGGTGGGCCCGCTTTGCACCGAAAAATGCGTCCGGGTCAACGGTCTCCAAATTCACCAAACTTAGTGTCAACAGGTCAGGAACGATAATACGAACCCAACGGAACTTTCAGAATTGGATTCCGATGAGCCGAACACAAAATCGCCCGTCGAGCGGGGCCTATAGGGCCCACGACACGCGATTTCGTCAACGTTCTCAGAATCGAACCAAACTTGACCCACAGGACCAACGTATCGCTACGAGTCCGATGGTGCAAGTTTCGTCTCGATCCGACGTGTGTACACAAAGTTAGGGTGAATTACAGAAAAGTCAGATACGGGGCGATGTCCGCGGATACGCGTTGATTCCGGTGTGCACGCACACCCGAATCAGCTTCTGCAAAATCCCACACGTCCGTATCTACGAGGCGCTCGTGTCTGTGAAGACCGCACGCAACCAAGTCGTCCCGTTTGGCGGGGCGCACTCAGTTCCGGGGTGAAACAGGGTCTGGTTTTTCCTGTTTTTGGATCGCGGTGTGCGATCGCCACAGGCCGCGATACCTCGAACAGGTTGCACGGGCACCGAGGGGGTCATGCAGGCTACGCAACGCAACTGACGGAATCGAAAATAGGGTTACGAGCAGAAAGATACACGTACCTGAACAGGGTTCGAAAATCGGGTTTTCTTCGTGTCCGACACGTGTCCGACACAACCCAAAACCTAAGGTTAGGGTTTCGAGTCGTGTCTGTGTCCGCCTGCCGTGTCCGGGGTCGGGTTCGGCCGAGACTCGCCGGGGGAGGGTGGCTCAGGGTGGCGGAGGCTCGACGAGGGGTTGGGCGGCTTCGGGGAGGCGGAGATGGGCCAGTGGAGGACGGCGGCCGGAGCTGGGGTTGAGGGGCAGCGAGGTCACGCTCGGGGGACTGAGGCGGGTCGGCCGGTGGGCGGAGCGGTGGAGCTGGGAAGGAGGAGGAGAAGGTGGAGGTCACGGAGGATGGCCGGGGTCGTGGTGGCGGTGGTCCTAGGGTTCAGGCGGGGTGATGGTTGGGGGAGTTGGCCGGAGCCGAGGGGGTATATATAGGGGCGGAGAGCCAAGGGGGTGGCCGAGGTCATGGCGGAGAAGGCGGAGCCGAGGGGTCGTGGGGTGAGGCGCGGGCGGATCTCCGACGACGTGGCCGAAGAACGCGGCGGGGAAGTCGGGCACGCAGCGTGGGGGAGGAGAGGGGTCACGGGTCGGGTTGGGCGGCGGGTTCGGGTCTGGCCGACCCGCCCGACCCGTTAGGCGAATGCGGGTTTGGGCTGCGGGTTCGGGTCGCGGGTTGACCCGGATCCGACCCGCAGCGGATGGGTTAGGCTGGGCTTGTTGGGCCGGGCCGGTTTAATTTTTTTAAATAATAATAATAATAATAATAATAATAATAATAATAATAATAATAATAATAATAATAATATCCAGTAATTATTTAATAAATAATTAAATAATTAAATTTAGGTGTTTTTAAAAATAGGTCCGGGGCCCAATAAATTCCAGAAAAAATGCCCTAAGTCCAGTTTTTCATTTTACATCCAAAAATATTATTTTCATAATATTTTAATATTGTTTATCATCATTTAAAAATCATTTAATAAATAAAACCCTGTTTTTAAATTACAGAAAATTTCCAGAAAATTCCAGAAAATTGTGAAAAATCCATTTTTTTTTTAAAAATTTTGAAAAATCAGGGGGTTTACAATCTACCCCCCTTAAGAGAATTGCGTCCTCGCAATCAAAAGAATAACCGGTCAACAGAGATGACGCGGTCGCAAGCATCGTTTGAAAACACATCACAAGATACTTAGGGAAATACCGTTTCCCTAAAAATGAAAGTTATGCACTTCCAGAAAATCTAGTTAAAACAAAAGATCTACAACTTTTATGAAAACCAAGTTGTTATTAACAGGTTGTAATTTACTAGGTTGGGGCTGAGGTCACGAACCAATAGGCACGAGCTAAAACAAGACTAGAAACGGATAACTACGATTCACTTACGCGCATCAGCGTCCTGCACAGTCATCGCATAAGCTTGCCCTCGTCCTTGTGGTGGATTCCTCTGCTGCTGTTGGGCTTGCTGGAAAAGTGTCGCCTGAGGTGCCAGAGGTGGCCTCGGTGCTGGCAAAGCTGGTTGGTTTGCCCTTGGTGCTCCATCTCGATGCTGGGGACAGTCCTTGGCTATGTGTTGATTGGTGCCGCAAATCAAGCATAATCCCAACTTGCGTCTGCAGTCTTTCTCGACATGGCCTATCTTGCCACAGTAGTGACAGGTAGGAAGGGTCTGCGAAGCTGTCCTCGGTGGCTGGTGCGTGTGAGATCTCTTTGCAGATTCTCCCGGTGATGATCTGTCTGGTGCTGAGGTGATTGGCCGCTTGAGGCGAGACTCTCTCCTGGTGACGCGTTCCATGCGTCGGGCTGCAGCGAGAACGTCCGAGTAGGAGGTAGGTGCGACGGATCTGATGAGTCTCTGTAGCTCGAAGTTCAGTCCGTCGAAGAATTTCTCGGCCTTCTCTTCCTCTGTCGGGATCAGGGTGGGGGCGAAGCGGCTCAGACGAATAAATTCTGCGTTGTATTCTTCCACCGTCATAGAGTCCTGGGTGAGGCGATTGAATTTGTCCCGCAGTTCTGATCGAGCGATAGTCGGAATGTACATCTCTTGGAAGAGTCTGGAGAACTCTTCCCAAGTGACTCGGTCTGGTCCGAGTCGCGTCTCCTCAGACAACCACCAGTGGTGCGCGTTGCCTGTCAATTGCATTCGGACGGCAGTCATCCAGCGTTCCCGTGGAAGCTCAGCTGCTTCAAGTTAATGTCGTATGTTGGTGAGCCACTCGTGAACTTCTGTGGGCTCCTCTTTTCTAGAAAAGGTGCGGGGCTTCAGTTGGCGGAAGTCAGTGATAGAGCCTGTAGATGGCCGTCGAGCTGGTAGGTTGGCCTGCCCCAGTGCAGTTACGATGCTGTCCCTCAAGAAATTAGCTTCGCGATGCTGAGCCTCGTGTTGGACTTGTTGCTGTGCTTGCATCATCGCGTAGATCAGTTGGAATATCTGCTGCCCGTCAATCGGCTGTCCTGGTGGGAGTACGGGCGTTGGTGGAACGAACTGCGGCGGAGGTGGAATATCATCGCGTTGGAATCGGGAGGTAGGTTGACCTGCCTGCTGGCTCTGTTGAGTTGTGGGAATTCCTCCGACTGGTGTCACTTCGTCGTCGTAGGTGACACCTGTAGCTTGTGGGGTTCCGGCGGGAGTCTCATTGCATTCTTGTGGGTCCATTTTCCTGCATCCAAAATACCCAGTAAGAGGCGTACAGGAATCAAGGCAAGATGCAAGTCAAATGAATTTATTCGAATGCGATACTGATTATCAAAAATGATTCAAGCAAGTGGATGAGATCCTAAAACTTATCCTAGTTTTATTGCAAGCCTGTTCGGTCCCTAAGTTGAAACCGAACCATTTAGTCGTAGACCTGCATGGGCCACCACAAAAACCATGTCACATCCCAGTCCCAAAATATCGAGGGACTGGACACGCGTGGCAATGGCCAGCAGCACGCACCAATGGATAACCCAATTTAATGGAGCCATCAGGGCGTACTTAAGCTGTAATTAAGGTCTACTACACAAGTCACACTAATCTCATCCATAAAGATAAAGAAATAAACTGCATAATCAAATGGAAATAATGTAGCAACATCATCACAGCAAGTCAGTCGGAGAAACAATCCGACTTAAGTCTGAATAAACTGGCTCTATAGGCCAGGAACAAAAGATGTAAACATGAAATAAATACTGAGTACTGGAACAAGCACTCAGGAGAAGTCCTCGGCAGTCACCTCGTCTTCAGTGTTCGGTTCAGCTCCAGCAATAGCTTCAGCTCCTGTCCCGTATATCTCGGGATACTGCTCCTCAGCAAAACCTGGGGACATAATCCATTCCAGGTCCTCAGTGGACATAGCAAGGCACAAGATAAAAAATAAGCCAACTGAATAAGCAGTGCAATAAATAAATGAACAGCAGGGTAAACTAAGTAACTAACCATCTATGTGATATGCAAATGAGAGCAACACTAGTACTCAGGCTGAGACTGCTACAAGCTCTGTGTCGGGGAGCCGGTAGCAGTAATAACACGTAAAGGGTCTAGCTCTGCTGGAGAGTCTACAACCTCACAATAATAGTAGATATATATATAGAACAGCCTGTAGCCTGTGTGTCTCTCCCCACCCAATGTAATCACGCAAGCCATGACCATAACGTCTCATGTCCATGTCAGCGGGATTATAACTAATGCAACAAGTCATACTGTCTATAAATAAATAACTCTGTCAAGTCCTGTATCCTATTCAGATTCCCCACGAATAACTCGGGAAGATTCTGTCCATGATAGTGTCAAGTGTCCTGGGTTGTAGAGTACTTGAGAGGTCAAGTACAAAATAAGGGGGTCGTAAATCTATCTCTAAATGACGAACCCAACACCGCGTACGGTGTCGGCACCCGACTATGATCGAACACTAGGTACGTCATACGTTCCCTAGGTTAAGCAGTTTAAAATAGTTTATATGAATTTGCACAAGAAATCCAGCAGAGTATTTTTACAGAAATTAAGAAAATAATGACTGCAAGTTTGGCAAGGTGCACTTGCCTGAGGTTTGAATTCCACTTAGGTCCTGGTTTCGAAAATTTCCAGAGATGTCTCCGAAAGGTGAAATAAACAGTACCATCATGCTCAGAAGGTATCAAACAGCTAGGATCGCCTGTCCTTGGGTCCAATTTGGTGACAAGGGCAGAAACGACAATTTTGGCCCAAAACGGGGTCCACCGGTGGGCCCGCTTTGCACCAAAAAACGTGTCAGGGTCAACGGTCTCCAAATTCACCAAACTTAGTGTCAACAGGTCAGGAACGCTGATACGAACCCAACGGAACTTTCAGATTTGAATTCCGATGAGCCGATCACGAAATTGCCCGTCGAGCGGGGCCTGTGGGGCCCACGATACGCGATTTCGTCAACGTTCTCAGAATCGGACCAAACTTGACCCACAGGACCAGCGTATCGCTACGAGTCCGATGGCGCAAGTTTCGTCTCAATCTGACATGTGTGCACGAAGTTAGGGTGAAATGCAGAAAAGGCGGATACGGAGCGATGTCCGCGGATACGCGTTGATTCCGGTGTGCACGCACACCCGAATCAGCTTCCGCGAAATCCCACACGTCCTGTATCGACGAGGCGCACGTATCTATGAAGACCGTGCGCGACCAAGTCGTCCCGTTTGGGGGGGCGTACTCAGTTCCGGGGTGAAACAGGGTCTGGTTTTTCCTGTTTTTGGATCGCGGTGTGCGATCACCACAGGACGCGATCCCCCGAGCGGTTTGTCAGGGCACCGAGAGGGTCATACAGGCTTCGCGTAGAAATTTACGGAATCGAATTTCGAGCTACGAGGAGGAAATTACGGGTACTAGAACAGAGTAGGAAAACTAGGGTTTACCTTGTGTCCTCGTGTCAATCTGACACTGTATCCGACACGAAGGGCCGTGTCCACTGCCCGCGTCCTGCTGGGACCGTGTCTGGCAGCTGGTCGAGGTCGGCGGAGGGTCGACGAGGGGCTGGGCGGCTCTCGGGGAGGCGGAGATACGCCAGGGGAGGCCGGCCGGAGGGCTGAACAGCCGGGGTCGGGGTCGGCTCCGCCTGGGAAGGGGGTTGCTCGGCCTGGGGACGGGGGTTTAGCTCTGGAGGAGGAGAGGAAGGGGAGAGGGCAGCCGGCGGCGCTGGAGGAGGTCACGGCGGCGCTGGGGAGGGATCCGGTGAGGGGGTGGCCGGAGATCGGGTAGAGTTAGGGTTAGGGCTCGGTGTTTGGGGGTGGAAGAGGACGGAGGAGGGGGATATAAATAGGGGCTCGGCCGGGGACGACGTGGCCGCGGGATCCGGAGGGGAGGCGACGTGGGGGTGATCCCTCTGGCGGAGGCGGCGGCGGGAATCTCGGCTGGTCGTGGGTGACAGGGGAGAGGGGTGAAGGAGCGGGTCGGGTCGGGCGGCGGGCTACGGGTGAGCGGACCCGCCCGACCCGCTAAGCTGGTTAGGCGGGCTGGGTTCTTAGCGGGCTGCACTAACGGGCTCGGCCCACTGGGCCGGGCCCAAGAAACAGAAAAACAAATAATAATAATAATAATAATAATAACAGAATAATTAATTAATTTAATTTGGAAATTAGTTTTTAGGCTTTTAAAAATAGGTCCGAGGCCCAATAAAATCCCAAAAAATTACCCTAAGTTCGGTTTTCTATTTTACACAATAAAATCATATTTTCATTTCATTTTAATGTTGTTTATTGGCAATTAAAAATTACAAACTCACTACAGGTCCTATGTAAATTACTGGAAAATACATTTTAAATCCCAAAATTGATTTTTAAAAAAATCTCTAAAATTTAGGGTGTTTACAATCTACCCCCTTAAGAGGATTGCGTCCTCGCAATCGAAGGGTAAACTATAAAGACAGAATTTACAGAATTAAAGAATGCTTAGGTTACCTGATTCTGCAAATAAGTGCGGATAACGCTGCCGCATAACATCTTCTCGCTCCCAGGTCGATTCGCCTGGAGAGTGCTGTTTCCAAGCTACTCGAACCAGCCTGATTGTCTGCCCTCACAGTATCTTCTCGCTGGTGTCGAGTATACCCACTGGCTGCTCTTCGTATCTCAGGCTAGGTCCCACTGAAATCTCAGAATGATCAACTATATGGCTTGGGTCCGTCACATACCTCCTCAGTTGTGAGACGTGGAATACGTCATGCACTCCCTCTAAGGATGGAGGTAATGCAAGACGGTAAGCCACCTCACCAATGCGCTCCAAGATATCAAATGGCCCAATGTACCTTGGGCTTAACTTGCCTCTGCTGCCGAATCTGATAGTACCTCTAGTGGGCGAGATCCTCAAAAATACATGCTCTCCTTCCTTGAACTCCAGGGGTCGTCTGTGTGCATCGGCCCAATGCTTCTGTCTATCCTGGGCTGCACGGAGATGGTTCTGAATCTGTTTTACTTTCTCCACTGTCTCTGTTACCAACTCTGGACCCAGTATCTGACGTTCACCAACGTCGCTCCAGCATACTGGCGATCTGCACTTCCTTCCGTACAACGCCTCGAAAGGTGCCATCTGAATGCTTGCCTGATAGCTGTTGTTGTAGGAGAACTCCACTAAGTGCAGATGATCTTCCCAAGATCCTCCGAAGTCCAGTATACAAGATCGCAGCATATCTTCTAGGATCTGAATTGTGCGCTCTGACTGTCCGTCTGTCTGAGGATGATAGGCAGTACTGAACTTGAGCCTGGTGCCGAGACTCTCTTGCATGCTTCTCCAGAAGTGAGATGTAAATCTCGAGTCTCGATCTGATACAATACTAACCGGTACTCCATGTAATTTTATGATCTGACGCATATACATGTCGGCTAGTACTTCTGTGGATTGTCCGACTCTGAACGGCAAGAAGTGAGCCGACTTAGTGAGCCGATCCACGATGACCCATACTGCATCCTTACCACTAGGGCTTCTTGGAAATCCAGTGACGAAGTCCATGGTAATATGCTCCCACTTCCATTCAGGGATGGGAAGTGGCTGCAACATACCTGCAGTCCTTTGGTGCTCGGCCTTCACCTGCTGGCAGACTAAGCATTTTGCCACAAAGCGGGCAATCTCCCTTTTCATTCCGTGCCACCAGTAATATTGTCTTAAGTCCCGGTACATCTTGGTTCCTCCTGGATGAACAGAGTATATGGAGCTATGGGCTTCCGTCATCAATTCCTGCCTTAATTCTCCACTTGGAACACATAGGCGATTTCCGCACCTTAATGTTCCGTCCTCGTGGATACGAAGTCCCGTCTACAAGCCTGCTTCTGTTCTTTCTCTCAGCCTTCGAAATCTGGCATCATTAGGCAAAGCTTCCTTGATTCTCTCCACTAGCGATGACTTCACTTCAAGGTTAGCCAGCAAACCATTTTGTCCAGGTAGAACAACCTCTATCTGAAGATCTTGCAAATCTTGTAATAGTTGAGGCTGCTCCGTTAAGAAATAAGCCGAGGGTTTTCTGCTGAGGGCGTCGGCTACAACATTTGCCTTCCCCGGGTGGTACTGCAGATCGATGTCAAAGTCCACCATCAACTCAAGCCAACGCCTTTGCCTCATGTTGAGCTCCTTCTGTGTATAAACATACTTCAAGCTCTTATGATCAGTGAATATCTCGACCTTTTCTCCATACAGGTAATGTCTCCAGATCTTCAATGCAAAAATCACTGCAGCTAGCTCCAGGTCATGCGTCGGGTAGTTCTTTTCGTGGACCTTCAGCTGCCTCGATGCATAAGCGATAACCTTGCCATGTTGCATCAAGACACAACCTAGTCCACTACCGGACGCATCACTGTAAACAACAAAATCTCCTGACCCTGAGGGAAGAGTCAAGACTGGTGCTGTTGTTAGACGCCTCTTCAATTCTTCAAAGGCATGCTGACATTCTTCCGTCCATATGAACTCCTGATCCTTCCGTGTCTGCTTAGTCATCGGCTCTGCGATTCTTAAAAAATTTTCTACGAACCGCCGGTAATACCCAGCAAGTCCAAGAAAACTTCTCACTTCCGCAACAGAGGTAGGGGTAGGCCAGGTTTCTATGGCAGTGACCTTCTCTGGGTCCACAGACAGTCCTTCAGCCGAGATAATATGCCCTAAGAATGGCACCTTGTCCATACAGAACTCACATTTGCTGAGCTTGGCATATAGCTTCTCCCTTCTCAAGGTTTCTAGCACAATTCTAAGGTGTTCCTCGTGCTCTTCGTGGTTCTTGGAGTAGACTAGGATATCATCAATGAATACCACCACGAACTTATCCAAGTACTGATGGAAGACCCCGTTCATCAAACTCATAAATACGGCGGGTGCGTTGGTTAAACCAAATGGCATTACTAGGAACTCATAATGTCCATACTTAGTTCTGAAGGCCGTCTTTGGGATATCTTCCTTCTTCACCCTAATCTGGTGATAACCGGATCTAAGGTCAATCTTTGAGAATACCTTAGCACCACTCAACTGGTCAAACAAATCATCAATGCGTGGTAGTGGGTACCGGTTCTTAATAGTGACAGCATTAAGGGCTCTGTAATCAATGCACAGCCGTACAGATCCATCCTTCTTGGGTACAAAAAGTATAGGTGCTCCCCATGGTGAAACACTGGGCCGGATAAATCCTTTCTCTAGAAGGTCGTCAACTTGTGTTTTCAGCTCCACTAACTCCTTAGGTGCTAGCCGATATACCGATGAAGTGATAGGTTCGGCTCCTGGAGTTAGGTCTATTGTGAATTCTATCTCCCGATCAGGTGGTAAACCTGGAAGGTCGTCGGGAAATACATCCATAAATTCCGTTATGACTCTTGGGTAACTTGAATCTTCTTCTACGGTCAATACCCTAAGAGTTGGCTGGACCCCTTGTTCTAAAGCTCCTCGTAGAAATTCAAACTCAGGAAGGCTAGGGGGTCTAAATATCAGTTTTCCAAGCCGGCAATCCAGTGTCGCATGGTACTGACTTAACCAGTCCATACCAAGTACAACATCGTAATCAGGCATAGAAAAGATCAGGAATTGGGCTCGCATCTCTCGGCCACAGACTACTACCGAACACGATCTACAAGTATCACTAACCGGGATAATTCCACCTCCCGTTAGTATCCTCTTCATCTTCGAGAGAGGTACGGTAGCTATTCTATGTGTGGCTACGAAGCTAGCAGCAATAAATGAATACGAAGCTCCAGAATCAAATAATGCTACAGCAGGAATTGAAGCTACTAATATGGTACCTGCTATCACTTCGCCTGCAGTAGCTTCCTCAGTGACTGCTAGTGCATATGCCTAACCTCGTCCCTGAGCGGGACCCCTTTGCTGACGAGCTTGTTGGAACAATGCTGCCTGAGGTGGTAGAGGTGGCCTGGCTCCTCCAGGCCCTGTCTGTGTTGCTCCCCCAGCTGGAAGAGCTGCAGGTGGAGCTGGTCGATTCGGAACTCCCTCTCGACGTTTCGAACAGTCCTTTGAGAAGTGTTGTCCAGATCCGCAAACCAGGCAGAGTCCCAGCTTGCGTCGATATTCCTTTTCAATATGTCCTACCTTGCTGCAGTAGTGGCAAGTAGGCAGGTTCTTAGTTGCTGCTCTTGGAGGCGGGCTCTTCTGGGGCCGTTTAGCATATTCCCCTGGTGATGACTTGGACGGTGCTGAGGAGAAGGGACATTTCAGGCTTGATTCCCTCCGAGTAACGCGCTCCAGCCGACGTGCTGCAGCTAGGACGTCGGTGTAGGAGGTGGGCGCGACCGATCCGATTAACTTCTGAAGCTCGAACCTGAGCCCATCAAAGAACTTCTCCGCCTTCTCCTCTTCGGTAGGAATTAGCGAAGGGGCAAAGCGGCTCAGGCGAATGAATTCGGCGTTATATTCCTCCACCGTCATGTTGCCCTGGATCAGGCGGTTGAATCTGTCTCGGAGTTCTGATCGAGCCACAGCAGGGATGTACATTTCCTGGAAGAGTCTGGAGAACTCCTCCCAGGTAACCTGATCATGTCCGAGCCTTCTTTCTTCGGACAGCCACCAATGATGCGCGTTGTCCGTCAGTTGCATCCTGACGGCAGTCATCCATTTGTCCCTTGGTAGTTCGACGGCCTCCAACTGATGCTGTGTGTTTGTAAGCCATTCATGTACTTCAGTTGGTCCTTCCTTGCCCGAGAAGGTACGGGGCTTGAGTTGACGGAAATCCGTAATAGATCCCGTCGTTGGCCGCCTATTTGGTGGATTTGCATGCTCCAATGCTGCGACCAGGCTGTTCCTTAGGTTCTCGGCCTCTCGGCGTTGGGTCTCCTGTTGAATCTGTTGTTGTGCCTGCATCATGGCGTAGAACATCTGGAACATTTGCTGGCCGTCCATTGCCTGTCCTGGGGGAAAGACAGACATCGTTGGAGGAAATTGGGGAGGAGGCGGGATGTCATCACGCCTGAACCTGGAACTTGGCTGGCCAGTTTGATTGCTCTGAGATGATTGTCCTCTAGTATCTGGCGTCGTTCCAGCCTCGCAGGTAAACCCTGCTTCAGTCGGTGTACCCAAGGGGGTCTCGTCACCATGTCTGGGATCCATTTCTCTGCATCAAAAGAAAACAATGAGAACGCACAGAGGAATCAAAACAGGATGCAATTCAAGCAATTAAATTGAATTCAACATAGAGTTCAAAAATGATTCAATAATGGATGAGATCCTATAAATTATCCTATCTTATTGCAGGCCTATTCGGTCCCTAAGTTGAAACCGAACAATTTAGTTAGGACCTGCATGGGCCACCACAAAAACTATGTCACGCCCCAGTCCCAAAATATCGAGGGACTGGACATGCGTGGCAATGGCCAGCAGCACGCACCGATGGATAACCCAATTTAATGGAGCCATCAGGGCGTACTTAAGCTGTAATTAAGGTCTACTACACAAGTCACACTAATCTCATCCATAAAGATAAAGAAATAAACTGCATAATCAAATGGAAATAATGTAGCAACATCATCACAGCAAGTCAGTCGGAGAAACAATCCGACTTAAGTCTGAATAAACTGGCTCTATAGGCCAGGAACAAAAGATGTAAACATGAAATAAATACTGAGTACTGGAACAAGCACTCAGGAGAAGTCCTCGGCAGTCACCTCGTCTTCAGTGTTCGGTTCAGCTCCAGCAATAGCTTCAGCTCCTGTCCCGTATATCTCGGGATACTGCTCCTCAGCAAAACCTGGGGACATAATTCATTCCAGGTCCTCAGTGGACATAGCAAGGCACAAGATAAAAAACAAGCCAACTGAATAAGCAGTGCAATAAATAAATGAACAGCAGGGTAAACTAAGTAACTAACCATCTATGTGATATGCAAATGAGAGCAACACTAGTACTCAGGCTGAGACCGCTACAAGCTCTGTGTCGGGGAGCCGGTAGCAGTAATAACACGTAAAGGGTCTAGCTCTGCTGGAGAGTCTACAACCTCATAATAATAGTAGATATATATATAGAACAGCCTATAGCCTGTGTGTGTCTCCCCACCCAATGTAATCACGCAAGCCATGACCATAACGTCTCATGTCCATGTCAGGGGGATTATAACTAATGCAACAAGTCATACTGTCTATAAATAAATAACTTTGTCAAGTCCTGTATCCTATTCAGATTCCCCACGAATAACTCGGGAAGATTCTGTCCATGATAGTGTCAAGTGTCCTGGGTTGTAGGGTACTTGAGAGGTCAAGTACAAAATAAGGGGGTCGTAAATCCATCTCTAAATGACGAACCCAACACCGCGTACGGTGTCGGCACCCGACTATGATCGGACACTAGGTACGTCATACGTTCCCTAGGTTAAGCAGTTTAAAACAGTTTATATGAATTTGCACAAGAAATCCAGCAGAGTATTTTTACAGAAAATAAGAAAATAATGACTGCAAGTTTGGCAAGGTGCACTTGCCTGAGGTTTGAATTCCACTTAGGTCCTGGTTTCGAAAATTTCCAGAGATGTCTTCGAAAGCTGAAATAAACAGTACCATCACGCTCAAAAGGTGTCAAACAGCTAGGATCGCCTGTCCTTGGGTCCAATTTGGTGACAAGGGCAGAAACGGCAATTTTGGCCCAAAATGGGGTCCACCGGTGGGCCCGCTTTGCACCGAAAAACGTGTCAGGGTCAACGGTCTCCAAATTCACCAAACTTAGTGTCAACAGGTCAGGAACGCTGATACGAACCCAACGGAACTTTCAGATTTGAATTCCGATGAGCCGATCACGAAATCGCCCGTCGAGCGGGGCTTGTGGGGCCCACGACACGCGATTTCGTCAACTTTTTCAGAATCGGACCAAACTTGACCCACAGGACCAGCGTATCGCTACTAGTCCGATGGCGCAAGTTTCGTCTCGATCCGACGTGTGTGCACGAAGTTAGGGTAAAATACAGAAAAGGCAGATACGGAGCGATGTCCGCGGATACGCGTTGATTCCGGTGTGCACGCACACCCGAATCAGCTTTTGCGAAATCCCACACGTCCTGTATCGACGAGGCGCACATATCTGTGAAAACCGTGCGCGACCAAGTCGTCCCGTTTGGCGGGGCGTACTCAGTTCCGGGGTGAAACAGGGTCTGGTTTTTCCTGTTTTTGGATCGCGGTGTGCGATCACCACAGGACGCGATCCCCCGAGCGGTTTGTCAGGGCACCGAGAGGGTCATACAGGCTTCGCGTAGAAATTTACGAAATCGAATTCCGAGCTACGAGGAGGAAATTACGGGTACTAGAACAGAGTAGGAAAACTAGGGTTTACCTTGTGTCCTCGTGTCAATCTGACACTGTGTCCGACACGAAGGGCCGTGTCCACTGCCCGCGTCCTGCTGGGACCGTGTCTGGCAGCTGGTCGAGGTCGGCGGAGGGTCGACGAGGGGCTGGGCGGCTCTCGGGGAGGCGGAGATGCGCCAGGGGAGGCCGGCCGGAGGGCTGAACAGCCGGGGTCGGGGTCGGCTCCGCCTGGGAAGGGGGTTGCTCGGCCTGGGGACGGGGGTTTAGCTCTGGAGGAGGAGAAGAAGGGGAGAGGGCAGCCGGCGGCGCTGGAGGAGGTCACGACGGCGCTGGGGAGGGATCCGGTGAGGGGGTGGCCGGAGATCGGGTAGAGTTAGGGTTAGGGCTCGGTGTTTGGGGGTGGAAGAGGACGGAGGAGGGGGATATAAATAGGGGCTCGAGGGGGCTCGGCCGGGGACGACGTGGCCGCGGGATCCGGAGGGGAGGCGACGTGGGGGTGACCCCTCCGGCAGAGGCGGCGGCGGGAATCTCGGCTGGTCGTGGGTGACAGGGGAGAGGGGTGAAGGAGTGGGTCGGGTCGGGCGGCGGGCTCCGAGTGAGCGGACCCGCCCGACCCGCTAAGCTGGTTAGGCGGGCTGGGTTCTTAGCGGGCTGCACTAACGGGCTCGGCCCACTGGGCCGGGCCCAAGAAACAGAAAAACAAATAATAATAATAATAACAGAATAATTAATTAATCTAATTTGGAAATTAGTTTTTAGGCTTTTAAAAATAGGTCCGAGGCCCAATAAAATCCCAGAAAATTACCCTAAGTCCGGTTTTCTATTTTACACCATAAAATCATATTTTCATTTCATTTTAATGTTGTTTATTGGCAATTAAAAATTATAAACTCACTACAGGTCCTATGTAAATTACTGGAAAATGCATTTTAAATCCCAAAATTGATTTTAAAAAAATCTCTAAAATTTAGGGTGTTTACAATCTACCCCCCTTAAGAGGATTGCGTCCTCGCAATCGAAGGATAAACTATAAAGACAGAATTTACAGAATTAAAGAATGCTTAGGTTACCTGATTCTGCAAATAAGTGCGGATAACGCTGCCGCATAACATCTTCTCGCTCCCAGGTCGATTCGCCTGGAGAGTGCTGTTTCCAAGCTACTCGAACCAGCCTGATTGTCTGCCCTCACAGTATCTTCTCGCTGGTGTCGAGTATACCCACTGGCTGCTCTTCGTATCTCAGGCTAGGTCCCACTGAAATCTCAGAATGATCAACTATATGGCTTGGGTCCGTCACATACCTCCTCAGTTGTGAGACGTGGAATACGTCATGCACTCCCTCTAAGGATGGAGGTAATGCAAGACGGTAAGCCACCTCACCAATGCGCTCCAAGATATCAAATGGCCCAATGTACCTTGGGCTTAACTTGCCTCTGCTGCCGAATCTGATAGTACCTCTAGTGGGCGAGATCCTCAAAAATACATGCTCTCCTTCCTTGAACTCCAGGGGTCGTCTGTGTGCATCGGCCCAATGCTTCTGTCTATCCTGGGCTGCACGGAGATGGTTCTGAATCTGTTTTACTTTCTCCACTGTCTCTGTTACCAACTCTGGACCCAGTATCTGACGTTCACCAACGTCGCTCCAGCATACTGGCGATCTGCACTTCCTTCCGTACAACGCCTCGAAAGGTGCCATCTGAATGCTTGCCTGATAGCTGTTGTTGTAGGAGAACTCCACTAAGTGCAGATGATCTTCCCAAGATCCTCCGAAGTCCAGTATACAAGATCGCAGCATATCTTCTAGGATCTGAATTGTGCGCTCTGACTGTCCGTCTGTCTGAGGATGATAGGCAGTACTGAACTTGAGCCTGGTGCCGAGACTCTCTTGCATGCTTCTCCAGAAGTGAGATGTAAATCTCGAGTCTCGATCTGATACAATACTAACCGGTACTCCATGTAATTTTACGATCTGACGCATATACATGTCGGCTAGTACTTCTGTGGATTGTCCGACTCTGAACGGCAAGAAGTGAGCCGACTTAGTGAGCCGATCCACGATGACCCATACTGCATCCTTACCACTAGGGCTTCTTGGAAATCCAGTGACGAAGTCCATGGTAATATGCTCCCACTTCCATTCAGGGATGGAAAGTGGCTGCAACATACCTGCAGTCCTTTGGTGCTCGGCCTTCACCTGCTGGCAGACTAAGCATTTTGTCACAAAGCGGGCAATCTCCCTTTTCATTCCGTGCCACCAGTAATATTGTCTTAAGTCCCGGTACATCTTGGTTCCTCCTGGATGAACAGAGTATATGGAGCTATGGGCTTCCGTCATCAATTCCTGCCTTAATTCTCCACTTGGAACACATAGGCGATTTCCGCACCTTAATGTTCCGTCCTCGTGGATACGAAGTCCCGTCTGCAAGCCTGCTTCTGTTCTTTCTCTCAGCCTTCGGAATCTGGCATCATTAGGCAAAGCTTCCTTGATTCTCTCCACTAGCGATGACTTCACTTCAAGGTTAGCCAGCAAACCATTTTGTCCAGGTAGAACAACCTCTATCTGAAGATCTTGCAAATCTTGTAATAGTTGAGGCTGCTCCGTTAAGAAATAAGCCGAGGGTTTTCTGCTGAGGGCGTCGGCTACAATATTTGCCTTCCCCGGGTGGTACTGCAGATCGATGTCAAAGTCCACCATCAACTCAAGCCAACGCCTTTGCCTCATGTTGAGCTCCTTTTGTGTATAAACATACTTCAAGCTCTTATGATCAGTGAATATCTCGACCTTTTCTCCATACAGGTAATGTCTCCAGATCTTCAATGCAAAAATCACTGCAGCTAGCTCCAGGTCGTGCATCGGATAGTTCTTTTCGTGGACCTTCAGCTGCCTCGATGCATAAGCGATAACCTTGCCATGTTGCATCAAGACACAACCTAGTCCACTACCGGACGCATCACTGTAAACAACAAAACCTCCTGACCCTGAGGGAAGAGTCAAGACTGGTGCTGTTGTTAGACGCCTCTTCAATTCTTCAAAGGCATGCTGACATTCTTCCGTCCATATGAACTCCTGATCCTTCCGTGTCTGCTTAGTCATCGGCTCTGCGATTCTTGAAAAATTTTCTACGAACCGCCGGTAATACCCAGCAAGTCCAAGAAAACTTCTCACTTCCGCAACAGAGGTAGGGGTAGGCCAGGTTTCTATGGCAGTGACCTTCTCTGGGTCCACAGACAGTCCTTCACCCGAGATAATATGCCCTAAGAATGGCACCTTGTCCATACAGAACTCACATTTGCTGAGCTTGGCATATAGCTTCTCCCTTCTCAAGGTTTCTAGCACAATTCTAAGGTGTTCCTCGTGCTCTTCGTGGTTCTTGGAGTAGACTAGGATATCATCAATGAATACCACCACGAACTTATCCAAGTACTGATGGAAGACCCCGTTCATCAAACTCATAAATACGGCGGGTGCGTTGGTTAAACCAAACGGCATTACTAGGAACTCATAATGTCCATACTTAGTTCTGAAGGCCGTCTTTGGGATATCTTCCTTCTTCACCCTAATCTGGTGATAACTGGATCTAAGGTCAATCTTTGAGAATACCTTAGCACCACTCAACTAGTCAAACAAATCATCAATGCGTGGTAGTGGGTACCGGTTTTTAATAGTGACAGCATTAAGGGCTCTGTAATCAATGCACAGCCGTACAGATCCATCCTTCTTGGGTACAAAAAGTATAGGTGCTCCACATGGTGAAACACTGGGCCGGATAAATCCTTTCTCCAGAAGGTCGTCAACTTGTGTTTTCAGCTCCACTAACTCCTTAGGTGCTAGCCGATATACCGATGAAGTGATAGGTTCGGCTCCTGGAGTTAGGTCTATTGTGAATTCTATCTCCCGATCAGGTGGTAAACCTGGAAGGTTGTCGGGAAATACATCCACAAATTCCGTTATGACTCTTGGGTAACTGGAATCTTCTTCTACGGTCAATACCCTAAGAGTTGGCTGGACCCCTTGTTCTACAGCTCCTCGTAGAAATTCAAACTCAGGAAGGCTAGGGGGTCTAAATATCACTTTTCCAAGCCGACAATCCAGTGTCGCATGGTACTGACTTATCCAGTCCATACCAAGTACAACATCGTAATCAGGCATAGAAAAGATCAGGAATTGGGCTCGCATCTCTCGGCCACAGACTACTACCGAACACGATCTACAAGTATCACTAACCGGGATAATTTCACCTCCCGTTAGTATCCTCTTCATCTTCGAGAGAGGTGCGGTAGCTATTCTATGTGTGGCTACGAAGCTAGCAGCAATAAATGAATGCGAAGCTCCAGAATCAAATAATGCTACAGCAGGAATTGAAGCTACTAATATGGTACCTGCTATCACTTCGCCTGCAGTAGCTTCCTCAGTGACTGCTAGTGCATATGCTTGACCTCGTCCCTGAGTGGGACCCCTTTGCTGACGAGCTTGTTGGAACAATGCTGCCTGAGGTGGTAGAGGTGGCCTGGCTCCTCCAGGCCCTGTCTGTGTTGCTCCCCCAGCTGGAAGAGCTGCAGGTGGAGCTGGTCGATTCGGAACTCCCTCTCGACGTTCCGAACAGTCCTTTGAGAAGTGTTGTCCAGATCCGTAAAACAGGCAGAGTCCCAGCTTGCGTCGACATTCCTTTTCAATATGTCCTACCTTGCTGCAGTAGTGGCAAGTAGGCAGGTTCTTAGTTGCTGCTCTTGGAGGCGGGCTCTTCTGGGGCAGTTTAGCAGATTCCCCTGGTGATGACTTGGACGGTGCTGAGGAGAAGGGACGTTTCAGGCTTGATTCCCTCCGAGTAACGCGCTCCAGCCGATGTGCTGCAGCTAGGACGTCGGTGTAGGAGGTGGGCGCGACCGATCCGATTAACTTCTGAAGCTCGAACCTGAGCCCATCAAAGAACTTCTCCGCCTTCTCCTCTTCGGTAGGAATTAGCGAAGGGGCAAAGCGGCTCAGGCGAATGAATTCGGCGTTATATTCCTCCACCGTCATGTTGCCCTGGATCAGGCGGTTGAATCTGTCTTGGAGTTCTGATCGAGCCACAGCAGGGATGTACATTTCCTGGAAGAGTCTGGAGAACTCCTCCCAGGTAACCTGATCATGTCCGAGCCTTCTTTCTTCGGACAGCCACCAATGATGCGCGTTGTCCGTCAGTTGCATCCTGACGGCAGTCATCCATTTGTCCCTTGGTAGTTCGGCGGCCTCCAACTGATGATGTGTGTTTGTAAGCCATTCATGTACTTCAGTTGGTCCTTCCTTGCCCGAGAAGGTACGGGGCTTGAGTTGACGAAAATCCGTAATAGATCCCGTCGTTGGCCGCCTATTTGGTGGATTTGCATGCTCCAATGCTGCGACCAGGCTGTTCCTTAGGTTCTCGGCCTTTCGGCGTTGGGTCTCCTGTTGAATCTGTTGTTGTGCCTGCATCATGGCGTAGAACATCTGGAACATTTGCTGGCCGTCCATTGCCTGTCCTGGGGGAAAGACAGGCATCGTTGGAGGGAACTGGGGAGGAGGCGGGATGTCATCACGCCTGAACCTGGAACTTGGCTGGCCAGTTTGATTGCTCTGAGAGGATTGTCCTCTAGTATCTGGCGTCGTTCCAGCCTCGCAGGTAAACCCTTCTTCAGTCGGTGTACCCAAGGGGGTCTCATCACCATGTTTGGGATCCATTTCTCTGCATCAAAAGAAAACAATGAGAACGCACAGAGGAATCAAAACAGGATGCAATTCAAGCAATTAAATTGAATTCGACATAGAGTTCAAAAACGATTCAATAATGGATGAGATCCTATAAATTATCCTATCTTATTGCAGGCCTGTTCGGTCCCTAAGTTGAAACCGAACAATTTAGTTAGGACCTGCATGGGCCACCACAAAAACCATAAAGTCTCATGCCCAATAAAATCCCAGAAAATTACCCTACGTCTCAATATATATCACAATTTAGTTAGGACCTGCATGGGCCACCACAAAAACCATGTCACGCCCCAGTCCCAAAATATCGAGGGACTGGACACGCATAGCAATGGCCAGCAGCACGCACCGATGGATAACCCAATTTAATGGAGCCATCAGGGCGTACTTAAGCTGTAATTAAGGTCTACTACACAAGTCACACTAATCTCATCCATAAAGATAAAGAAATAAACTGCATAATCAAATGGAAATAATGTAGCAACATCATCACAGCAAGTCAGTCGGAGAAATAATCCGACTTAAGTCTGAATAAACTGGCTCTATAGGCCAGGAACAAAAGATGTAAACATGAAATAAATACTGAGTACTGGAACAAGCACTCAGGAGAAGTCCTCGGCAGTCACCTCGTCTTCAGTGTTCGGTTCAGCTCCAGCAATAGCTTCAGCTCCTGTCCCGTATATCTCGGAATACTGCTCCTCAGCAAAACCTGGGGACATAATCCATTCCAGGTCCTCAGTGGACATAGCAAGGCACAAGATAAAAAACAAGCCAACTGAATAAGCAGTGCAATAAATAAATGAACAGCAGGGTAAACTAAGTAACTAACTATCTATGTGATATGCAAATGAGAGCAACACTAGTACTCAGGCTGAGACCGCTACAAGCTCTGTGTCGGGAAGCCGGTAGCAGTAATAACACGTAAAGGGTCTAGCTCTGCTGGAGAGTCTACAACCTCACAATAATAGTAGATATATATATAGAACAGCATGTAGCCTGTGTGTCTCTCCCCACCCAATGTAATCACGCAAGCCATGACCATAACGTCTCATGTCCATGTCAGCGGGATTATAACTAATGCAACAAGTCATACTGTCTATAAATAAATAACTCTGTCAAGTCCTGTATCCTATTCAGATTCCCCACGAATAACTCGGGAAGATTCTGTCCATGATAGTGTCAAGTGTCCTGGGTTGTAGGGTACTTGAGAGGTCAAGTACAAAATAAGGGGGTCGTAAATCCATCTCTAAATGACGAACCCAACACCGCGTACGGTGTCGGCATCCGACTATGATCGGACACTAGGTACGTCATACGTTCCCTAGGTTAAGCAGTTTAAAATAGTTTATATGAATTTGCACAAGAAATCCAGCAGAGTATTTTTACAGAAAATAAGAAAATAATGACTGCAAGTTTGGCAAGGTGCACTTGCCTGAGGTTTGAATTCCACTTAGGTCCTGGTTTCGGAAATTTCTAGAGATGTCTCCGAAAGCTGAAATAAACAGTACCATCACGCTCAGAAGGTGTCAAACAGCTAGGATCGCCTGTCCTTGGGTCCAATTTGGAGACAAGGACAGAAACAGCAATTTCGGCCCAAAATGGGGTCCACCGGTGGGCCCGCTTTGCACCGAAAAACGTGTCAGGGTCAACGGTCTCCAAATTTACCAAACTTAGTGTCAACAGGTCAGGAACGCTGATACGAACCCAATGGAACTTTCAGATTTGAATTCCGATAAGCCGATCACGAAATCGCCCGTCGAGCGGGGCCTGTGGGGCCCACGACACGCGATTTCGTCAACGTTATCAGAATCGGACCAAACTTGACCCACAGGACCAGCGTATCGCTACGAGTCCGATGGCACAGGTTTCGTCTCGATCCGATGTGTGTGCATGAAGTTAGGGTAAAATGCAGAAAAGGCGGATACGGAGCGATGTCCGCGGATACGCGTTGATTTCGGTGTGCACGCACACCCGAATCAGCTTCCGCGAAATCCCACACGTCCTGTATCGACGAGGCGCACGTATCTGTGAAGACCGTGCGCGACCAAGTCATCCCGTTTGGCGGGGCGTACTCAGTTCCGGGGTGAAACAGGGTCTAGTTTTTTCTGTTTTTGGATCGCGGTGTGCGATCACCACAGGACGCGATCCCCCGAGCGGTTTATCAGGGCACTGAGAGGGTCATACAGGCTTCGCGTAGAAATTTACGGAATCGAATTCTGAGCTACGAGGAGGAAATTACGGGTACTAGAACAGAGTAGGAAAACTAGGGTTTACCTTGTCCTCGTGTTAATTTATTTATTTATTAATTATTTATTTTAATATTTAAACCCTGGCCCAAACCGGCCCAGCCCAACCCCAACCGGGCCGGCCCAGCCCAACTCAGCCCAAGACCCGCTAGGCTTAACGGGTCGGGTCGGGTCCGCCCGACTTAACCCAACCCGAACCCGACCCGTTCCCCTCTCACCCCACTCGCCCGCGTTCTCCGCCGCCCGCCGTGCGCCCCTCCGGCCACGACCCCCGCCAGCCCCGCGCGACCCCCGCACCCTCGGCCACGATTCCCCCCCTCCACCGCCTCGCCCGGAGCCACGCCTTCCCCCGCTGTCCTATTTAATCCCCTCTCCCCTTCCCTCCGGCCACCACGACACCACGCCGCCACCGACTCCCCCGCGCCGCCAAACCTCCTCCGCCGCCGCCACGCCGACCTCCTCCTGCAGCTGTCCGCCACCGAAGACCAGTCGGCCTCCCCTTTCTCCTCCTTCTTCTTCTCTAGCCGAGCCGCTGCTCGAGCCACCTCCGGCGACCCGCTGCCGGCGCCGCCAGCGTCCCGAGCCCCCGGCGACGCTGTCCCCGGCCTCCCTCCGCCGCCGGCGCCGCCCAGCCCACCTCCGGCCGGCCTCAGCTCCGCCGACAGCAAACCCTAACCCTAACCCTAACCCTAGGTTTTCGACACGTGTCGGACACGTGTCGGACACGGCTCGACCCTGTTTTTCGGGTCCCCTTCAGGTGCGTGTATCTTTTTGCTCGTAGCTCCGTTTTTGATTCCGCAAATTGCGTTGCGAAGCCTGTATGACCCTCTCGGTGTCCGGACAAACTGTTCGGGGCATCGCGTCCTGTGGTGATCGTACACCGCGATCCAAAAACAGGAAAAACCAGACCATGTTTCACCCCGGAACTGAGTACGCCCCGCCAAACGGGACGACTTGGTCGCGCGCGGTCTTCACAGATACGTGCGCCTCGTCGATACGGACGTGTGGGATTTCGCGGAAGCTGATTCGGGTGTGCGTGCACACCGAAATCAACGCGTATCCGCGGACATCGCCCCGTATCCGACTTTTCTGCAATTCACCCTAACTTTGTGTACACTCGTCGGATCGAGACGAAACTTGCGCCATCGGACTCGTAGCGATACGCTGGTCCTGTGGGTCAAGTTTGGTTCGATTCTGAGAACGTTGACGAAATCGCGTGTCGTGGGCCCCACAGGCCCCGCTCGACGGGCGATTTTGTGATCGGCTCATCGGAATTCAAATCTGAAAGTTCCGTTGGGTTCGTATCAGCGTTCCTGACCTGTTGACACTGAGTTTGGTGAATTTGGAGACCTTTGACCCAGACGCATTTTTCGGTGCAAAGCGGGCCCACCGGTGGACCCCGTTTTGGTTCGAAATTACCGTTTTTGCCCTTGTCTCCAAATTGGACCCAAGGACAGGCGTTTCTAGCTGATTGATATTTTATGGATCTGATGGTGATGTTTGTTTCAGCAACCGGAGTACCGCCTGCAATTCTCGCCGAAGTCAGAACTGCAACCCGAGCCGGAACCACAGGCAAGTGTACCTTGCCAAAACTTGCAGCTTTGCTAGCTATTTTCTGGACTTGTTTATACATCAGTGGGCAAGTAAAGATTTTCAATTCTCAGATAATCCTGGTTATAGTATTTTACTTGATTTCTGGTAGATTCTTATGCAACATGTTTAACTGCTTAACCCAGGACACCTGACACTCTTCATGTGACGGAATTGCCTGAGATATACCTGGTGATTCCGTATAGGCTACATTTTCATGTCATTCCAGTTACATGCTTAGATTCTATCCTGACTCATTGCATTAGTTCAATCTTGCGTGACTTGTACCTGATATTTTCTGGAACTGTGACGTGAGATTACATGGGGTGGGGAGAGTATTGTCATATCAAGGCTGAATATAATATAATATAAATACTTATATCTGGCGGTGCCTTAGACTCTGATACAGAGCTTTGGTTCCTTACTGGCTCTTCGAGAAAATACTGCTATGGTTTCTTCGACACTGATCCTGTAGTAGTCAGCCTGAGTATGACTAAAACTCTCACTTGCATATCACTAGCTGGTTTACATATTTACCCTGCTGTTTATTTTATTGCTGCACTGTATATGTTTTGGCTTGTATTTTCTGTACCTTGTTATGTCCCCTGAGGACCTGGAATGGACTATGTCCCCAGGTATAGCCGAGGAGAACTACCCCGAGGTGTACGGTACAGGAGCACTCCTTGGAGCAGAACCCGGAACCGAGGACGAGATAGTTGCAGAAGACTTCTCCTGAGCACCGGCTTCAGCTTCACAGTATTTCCTTTTCAGTATTTTATTTCCAGTCTATGTTTCCTTAAATGTAACAGAATAATTCTCAGATTTATTTCCCGAGATAACTTATTTAATATTGCTTATTCATTTCCATTGCATTATTTCTGCCAATTAATCTGTGGTTATTCTGTGGATGAGATTAGTAATACCTGAGACTTGTACTTAGTACTGCTAGACTACAGCTTAAGCATGCCCTGATGGATCCATTAAATTGGGTTGTCCATCAGTGCGTGCTGCTGGCCATTGCTCACGTGCTCAGTCCCTCGTCATTTTGGGACTGGGGCGTGACATTTCCTCTGACACAAACGAAGCCATGTTTGGAGAAACTAGGTCCGGTAAGACCTATTTATGAACCTACGAGCCACCCCAAAAGGACGTTGCTCCAATGCCTTCCACGTCCACTACAATAGTTCCTACTGAAGCAGGTCTGAAAGAACCCCTGGTGGCATACAACGCAAAACAGAAAAAAGTTCAGTTCGACAAGCCCTCAAAGAAGGATCCTCCTTCAAGAATTGACAAACGATATAACTTTGGCATACTAGCTCAGCTCTCCAATACCCCATAACAGCTCTTCGTCTTCGAACTCCTTCGCCTCTTAAAAGTAATTAGTGATGCCTTGAGTGAGGCATTGTTACATGCCGACTCATATCTGACGCAAATTAAAGAGAAAAAGGACAACCCCACGAAATGTCCCTATTGGCACAACGTCATGAAAATGGTCCCCGATATTACCTTCTCCCAAGAAGATATATTATTGAAAGATAATGGCCATGAATGACCATTATACTATACATGCTACGTTGGTTCAGTCAGGGTGGATCGTATACATATCGATCAGGTTTATCGCTCAGTATCATTCCCAGAAGACTTTTAAAGGTCCTGAGAATCCTGATGCACGATCTATCAGTGACCAATACGATGATCTGCGGATTCAACGCCGGAAAGAGCCACCTCCGGGTAAGATACGCCTCAGGTATTAGATAGGCAATATTTGAACAGAAGTCATGTGCTATATGATCGACTCCGAAGTATCCTACAACATATTGTTAGGATAACCATGGATACACACAAACATGATAGTGTCCTCTACTCTACATCAATGTTTCAAATATATAGACAGTTAGGGGGTAGTCAAGACTGAGGTTGCAAACCTCAATCCATTTAAAGGCGTCGAGGCCTATTATTCCAACTCAATACTATATGCGCCAGAATATCTCGGTATAAAGAACGATAAAGCTGGCGAGGAGGCGGCATCCATCCTAACCCTCGAGGTTCCGCTTGTCATCCGTATCAAAAGTTGAGTCACTAATGTTCAGGGGCCTCTCATAATCGACCTCCGCAAGTCGACTCATAAGGGGCAAGTCAGGAACCACAGGCAACTGAGGCCAACAAAGCTGCTAAGAAGACAAAGCCTCTAGTTATCGATCTCCGTCGTAGGAATTGTTCTGTCTTCAATAGTGAACCTCTGGTCTTAAACCTGACCGAGGCAAAGACTAAAGCAAAGACCAACGTCAATTCTCTTGAAGAGGAAGAGATTTTGTACTGCATTAATGAAGATGGCATGCCTTTGCACTATCACGATCTTATTTACTTTGCTGAGGAGTTCTTGGAGGCTTTTGATGCCTATAGACCCCTTTCTATACCGGTCGCAGCACACTCTAGGACAACAACATCTTTCTATTCCTGCGAAGGGGCCTACTTCACAATCCAAGCAAGAAAAATTAGAGACAAGCCAATAATCTTCGGCAAGACTCACGGAAGAACAAACACGTATCCTAATGACTCCAAAGCCGACACAAGGATAATACAACTCCATCATCCAAAGACATCATTTGCAAGATGGGCTACGACTGGAAGACCAACAAAGGTATCAACTACGGCAAAGGCTGGCACCTTCTACTAAACTACTCGGCCCTAAAAGGTAAACCAAAGAACTACTACCAGCAAACGCGTAGTGGTTTAAGATATGTCACTCCTCCAACGACTCCCGAAATCTCAGAAATCGAGGAAGATACGGTGTCTCATTCTTCTGAATCTTTATTTTGGGAATCCGAAGGAAGCATTGTCTACGTCTTCAAGCAAGTAATGTCCATTAACATGGTGTCAACCGATGAAGTCAAGGACGACAGCCAATCATTGGAGCCCCTCATGATGATCCATAGGTATAACAGATGAAATCATAATGGGAGAGCAATACGATATGTAGTATATACACCAGTTACCTTAGTTATTACTAAAACTAGGTGAATACCTTGGCATTGAGCCATCTTGGTATCACACTACCTAACCCTCTCTTGATACCCATACTAATACCTAGAGTGAATACCCAATATCTTGAGTTAAAACCATACCTTAACATTACCTTGGTATCCTTCTAGGTAAACTAGATTTAATATTAACCCATGCTAATACCTATACTATATACTCTAATTAGTATATCACTAACTTAATTGATATTAAATACTAACTAACCCATATACATCTATCTATTAACTCATAATGATATTAACACTAACGTTTTACTATCTAATACTAGCTAACTATATATATATATATATATATATATATATATATATATATATATATATATATATATATAACTGATTTAACTAACTTGTATCATAACACTATCTAACATAACTAATTTCTAACATACCAATGATATACTTAAACAACTGACATCTATATAACATATAACTAGCAACTAAACTAATTGTTAAACATTGACTTAACTCTAACTAATCAACTAATCCTCTCTATTAAATTAACATCTCAATAACTTCTTGTCATGCCCCAGTCCCAAAATACGTAGGACTAGGACACGTAAGCATGCCAGCCATATGGATATGGTAACCCCAATATATGGAAACCAAAATCCACATGTACGCTGTAATATGAATATCAAATCCACAAGTGGTATAAACATATGTCACCAGTCACAGGGTATAATCTAAATCTCATCCACAGAAATCAAATTTAAATAAATAACCAATATCTATGAAACTAGATCTCAATATAAGGTTTCTAAAGATGCTAGTTGGATGGAAACAAATCCACTACCAACTCGAATGGGAAAGTACAACACAATAAACACAATATGAGAATACCAGCTAACGACCATGGGGCTCGAAGAGAAGACATCCTCGAAACATATGTAACCATCCGAATCTGCGCTCCTGCGAATACTCAAGAACAGATACACCTGGAAGGGCCAGGTCCTCAGAGGGACATAACAAGATACATAAAAGCATGCCAATAAAGTACTAAAATAAATATCCAATTGGTCGCCTAACCGTCTAAGTGAATGCAGTTTGAGAACAACTTTCTAACAAGTGGGCTATCTGGCCATAAATAGGATTGGCATGACTCTCTCGGAGAATCAGGGGCCTCAAAGCATACCGTCTTTTGAGCGGCAGAGGCCGCCAATTGTATAGGGGTCATCACCGCCCGTATCTCCAGCGGAGCTTCCGGGTTACAATAAGGAAAGTGCAAAGGAGCCCAAATGCGGTACTTGTTGTTCTCCCTACCCCATACTCTAAGCATGTCACATCCATGACATAATTTGGTTCATAGCCTATTCTTAGTACCCTAGCCCAATCCTACAACCAAACAAGGACAAGGATTGGACCACCGTACTACAATAGGCTATGTCCATGGACCTCTAATAACTGCTAAGTCTTCTAGCATACAAAGTTTCTATCAACAGTTATCCCTAACGCATGGCCCACACGTACCAATGATCAGTCAATATGTACGCCCGTGATCTATATGAGACTCACAACTTATGTAAAAATGTGTCACAGTCAATTGAAACCTAATGACGCAACATGAAAATGGGGCAGTCTCATAAACAAGGTCAATGCAAATACATAAATAAAAACATATCGCGACGACACTGTCGCGCACATTTTATATAACAGTTAAAATATATGAACTAAAGACAAAAAATAAAGATGCATACAATATATGGAATATAAATAACAGTAAAATGGTACGGTATACTTGCCTGGCAAGAAGCTGCAAAATATAACGTCCAGATGTCCAACACACAGGACCAGAAGCTATGGCCTCTGAACAAATATCTTCGAATGCTGAAATAGATATCACCAGCATTCCCAGAATAAGCAAAATAGCTAGAAAGCACTTCCCTTTCGTCCAATTTGGACACAGGAGCAAAACGGTAATTTTGGGTAAAAATGGGGTCCATGTGGCCCACTTTGCATCAAAAAGCATGACAAGGGTAAAGGTCTCTAAATGGAATAAATTATAGGTCAAACAAACTCTAAATGTCAATACGAACTCAACGGTATATCCAAATGTGGAATCTGATGAGCCGAACACAATTTCGTCTAAAAAGTCAACCGTGGGGCCCCGCCAATTGGCGACTTTGTCAACTGTCTCAGAATTGTATGAAAATTGGGTCATAGGACCAGCTCGTTACCACGAGTCTAATGGCGCAAGTTTCATCATAATCTGACGAGCATGCAAAAATGCGCGCGACTTTTACAAAAGTTGCAATATGGGGTTTATCCGCGAATACGGGCTGATTCTGGCTCACACACGCGTCCGAATCAGTTTTCGCAAACTCTCATATGTTTGGGTAAACTGCACGCACCGATTGGTACACTTAGTACACGGCGGGGCGGTCCCGTTTGGCGGGGGGCGCTCCGTTTCACAACTTTTGGAAATCTGGAAAAAGTATATTTTTGGGATTTTCCAACGAATTTAATTCTACCTACAGCAGTTAATAATCTAATATTATTTAACAGAAATTAAACTAGGTCAAGTGGTCTCCGTATACCAAAAAGAAAATCGGATTCGGATCTTTGTGGTGGGAGATACGAATCCGGAAACATAGGTGATCACCCGCAGTTTTTTGCGATACCCAGAATTGGTCTTTTTTGCCAACTTTGACGCTGTTTTTGCCTAGGGTTATGCGTTGTTCGAGGTCTACTATCATACAGGTATTGAAGAGGGTTAAGGGATGAGCATACCGGTGAAGACGGGGTGGCGTTTGGTTGAGCGAGGTGACAGAAAACTACGCGGGAACACAGGTACCTTGCTGTTTGAAACTGCAGTGCGCGGGGTGTGTGTAGCGCCCCGTTCTCCCGGTGCGGAGAGCGCGGCTAAGAAACACAAGACGGTATCGTTCGATCGGGATAGATTGAATTAAGAACTCGTCCTCGTTATGGATTTGTTTTTTCGGAATCGATTCCCATATTCAGTGGACCGCGCTCCAAGGATTGGCTTAGCGGCAGAGTCATGAGGGACCTCTCCGCTGCTATCTTTTATTACCTCGGTTTTTGATGTCGCTTATTGCTTTCGTGCTTTAAGTTGGTTTTGGGATTTGCTTGTTTCCTTTGAACGGTTTTGATGGTTTTCATTGTTTTCGTTGATTGACTTGTACTTCTATTCCGAGATTGGAAAGAGAGGAAGAAGTATTAATCGAGCTGTTCGTGTGCAGGTGAACGAGCAGTAGGCGGCTTACGAGCGGAGTCGTGAAGCGCCTCTTTCCTTCTCCCTTCCAACATCTAAGTGAGTGGCTACCAACCCGATTAGCTAGCCCTGCTTCCAACTTCACACCCTAAAATCTGCGTTCTTCTTTGCCCTGATCAAACGATACCAAGTAATAATAAAAGAAACCAAGATAAAAGAGAATAGACTTGGTTATTATGCTTGTCAATATAACTTCATGAACGGATACTAAATTTGCATGCTTGTTCGTTCGGGAATAGATCATGAATGACTGCTTGTCTTGTTCAGTGCTTGTCTTGTACTTGTTTGTCTTGTACTCGTGTTGCCTCGGCTGCTTGAATGGTTAACTTAGTAAACATATTATTCGATCACGGACAACTTGTGCACAAGGGTATAGTTCTGCGGACGGTCGCTAGGGCACTGGCACCGATCCGGTCCGGGCAAAACTCTATTGTATAGTCCATTGTGCTAGACGGGGTGGCATGTAGCGCTCCTTGTTCATTCGCTGCATACCATTCCCGCCAGTGACTAGTGTCCATTGTGGCATCACGCCAGTGATCTCTTGTATATTTAAACCTGTTGCATACTAACTTGTGTCTTCGTGGCAGGGAAGGCATGGTAAGTATTGTGCAGGTGATTCAGACGGTCAGGTAAAATCCACCGAACGGTGGCACATTCATTTCAGTAAATTCCATATGCTGCTTACTTGTAAATGAACTAAGGCAAGATAGAAATCCACAAATATGCATGCTTCATTAAAACAATGTGTTGATTGGTATAGTTCGGTTAGCTCACCTTCACCAGTATGTTTTGACATGCTGACCCTCGTTGAAATAGGTTCTCCGCACCAAGGCGAACCGAGCGAGGAGACGAAGTCGTCTTCCCGATCCAGTCCAGTTGTTGGCGCATCTTCATCGTGCCCCTTTGAAGCATTTTGAAGACAGGAGCTTGCAACTCTTCATACACAAATGCAGCTCCGTGGCAAAGCTATCCTCCATCTTGGAGGTCTATATCTTTGAAGTTTAGTAAAGGGATATAATGTACAGGACTGCTATCTCATTTTGAGTCAACACTTTTGTAAGCCGTTCGGCATATTAGCTAACTCGTTCAAGAGTTTGTAATAGATGTTCATTATTAATAAAGAGAACTTTTCTATGTTTCAAATCTGTGTTTCAATTTATCTGCGTACTCTGAATATATGCTTGCTATGCAAAATACTTTAGCCTTGTGCAGGCGCAACCCCAGGCCCGCACGGCATCACGATTCGGGGGACGCCCCAACGATTCTACGGAATCGGGTCGTGACAGTGCGCGGGGTCGCGGTCGTCGGGATCGGTTTGGACGGCCTGGGCGGCGGTTCTGGCTGTGGTGGCGGCTGCGTTCAGGTCTAGATGGGAAGAGGAGGAGAAAGAATTAGGGTTAGGGTTTGATTGAAGAGGAGATTATATATAAGAAGAGGGAGAGGGGGGGTTACAAGTTTGCGGGCCGCGGGGGGGGGTATTATTAGAGTTGCTGCTGTTGCTACATAGGGGGTGTGGGCTTGTATATAGGCGCGGGTGGCTGCTGTTACATGTAGCAAAGGGCCAGCGGGTGGGTAGTTCCCATGGGCGGGTAGGAATGGTTTGGGTAGTGGGTTTTAGGATCCAATAGTATTTATTTTCTTTTTCTTTTCTTTTCTTTCCTTTTTCTTTTTCCATTTCTTTTTCTTTTAAATATATATGTATATATATATATATATATATATATTTATATATACGTATATACCCATAGAAAAATCTAGAATTATATTAATGCACACCATTAAGCTAGCAACTGCTCAAGGGGTCTCCTACATGAAATAAATTCGAAAAATTCCTAATGGCCCCATAAATCTTCTAAGTTCACAAACACCTAAAATAAAAATTAAATTAAATCTATTATCCTAATTAGCCACTAATTACTACAATTAAATTAATATTTAATTAAAAATGATAATTATGATTTTTTGGATTAGGGGTTTTATATTCTACCCAACTTATAAAAATTTCGTCCTCGAAATTAAAATTAAACCGCGGTAGAAAGTCAATGATGGTATAAGATTTGCATTGTTTAAAATGCATGGCTAGGTTTAAATGAGGGACGATGTTGCGCGTTGCACATTCCGAAAATCATGGAAAAATCCACATGAACGAAAAATAGGTTTCTTCCTGTGTCATGTCCAATGGTGTGGACACCTTAATGCTCTTTTGCATAAAAGTGCCCAACAATTGGAATATTGCACAAAGATAAAAATTGGGTTAAATTAATAAAAATTAATGCGCATGGTGTTCGAAAATTAATTAGAAGTATATGGGACTAAAATTAGGTGGGGCACAAGTGACATGGACATAGAGGGCTCAGGATATAATATTATCAAAAAAAATTGGGTTGTACGAAATGGATCAAGTTTGTGTCTCCAATTTCGATTGGAACGCACAAGGATACAAGCTGGAATTAATTTAGAATTAAATATAAACGTCAGTGACGAATATTGTGCGACTAAAATGTAGCACAAGAGAGCATAATTATAAGTTGCACAGAGGTCGAAATGGAAGATGGGCATGTCTAGGACAAGGATGTGAAATTTGTAGGTAGGCAGTGGCTAGTGTAGTGCTCCAATTATCGAAGCAATGGTAAGGTGCGCTAAGTGGTACAAATATTGTATAATTAAATAAAAATACCGTGTTCTATTTCTAATTGGATTCAAACTAGCCTCAGTCTCACTATCTAAGCCAAGTAGGTCTAATTTTTGGGTGAGGGAGTTTTACAATCCAGCCAACTTATAAACAATCTCGTCCTCAAAATTAAAATAAGGCATAATTTGTTAATCCTTCATGTACATAAGGCAATTCAATCGCAATCTCTTTGCGATAATTAAAATCCTAATCATATCCATCGCAATTACTTCAAGGTTAAGATAGTCACTGTTCCAATCAAATTTTAACCTATTGTAATCTCTTCTCACTTTTTCAAATTATCAATATCCAAATTTAAATTAAATCCATATAACATCTTCAAAGATTAAATACGCATATAAATTTTATATCACGATCTCCAACTATCATAATCTCCTCTAGAAAATAATTATAGTCCAATATTATTCCTATTTTCACTTATAAATTTTGGTATTCTTCAAATTTTTTAAATTCAATTCACATCCTCAATATTTCAAATACTTAATCCAACAATCAAAATTTTTTAACTCTTAATTCAAATCATCAAATTGTAAAAAAATTTAAATTCAATCCACCAATGTTCAAGTCTGAAATTCTATATTTATCCTCAAAATTCAAATTGATGAGTTTACCTTCAATATTCAAAAATTTAAATCATGTACTTGATGTATAAATATTTGGTCAGATATATCAAGATTTTCAAATTTATTAAATACTCATCATCTAACTCCTTCTTAAAAATTTTCCACATTTAAAATGACTTAATCTCTCAATCTAATCCTACTTGATCACAATCTAAAATAATTTAACCTCAAATTAATAATGCGACTCCCACCCAACTTAGAGTTTACCCATCTATCATATAAGCCTATATACTTTAAGAAAAATATTCCTTAATTTATTTACTCACGTCATTCAATCCTCAAAATTTCAATGTCGATTATATCATATATGATATGCCCTTAATTACAAAAGAATAATCCTCAAGTATGTGATCGGCCTATGGGGTATATCTAGTACTCTCTGTGTATCAAACTTATACCAAGCACGAGGTTTCGTCTTTCCGAAATAAGGAAAGACGGAGATCAATAATAAAGAGTTCAAGGAAGAGGTAATAGAATAGAAGTATCGGGATCAAGGCGTTTAAAGAATTCAAATGGGAATTATCAAGGCAGTTGTGGATTGAAATCCTATTTTGGTAATTCTTATTCACATGCTCGTATCGTACAGTTATGTAACTGATACGATATGCTCAGACATATCTAGAGGGCAAGTACATTCGTCTACTAATCACTACATATCTCAATCCAACTATAGTATTGCGAAGGGTGAACCAGGCGCACTAAGGTTAGCTAGACCTTAATACACTGATTCTGAAATGTATTAATGTATGCATCCATTAATACATATATTGTGAACAAGCTCGATAAAAGAATAAGCTTGCAAAACTAGGCTATAAAATAGCAGCATAAGTCAAGGTAGTATATGAAATATAAATGCGCTAGATCATGATGAAAGAAGTCCCAAAATATTTCAAGTTCATAAGAAATTAAGACTATACAATCTCTATAGTTGTCATACTAACTCCTTGTCTAAGTTGCTAGTCGACCAAATAGGGTATGGGCCTCTAATTTCTACAGTCTGAATAAACACTGTCATCTTATGCTCGCATTCAGGTCATGTCAATCGGTTACACTTCAATAATAGGTCAAAAGACTATGTGATACTAGGTTGTGAGGTATACTACCCAACTTAAAAGAATTAAACTAATGTTGTACTGTCTTAAGGCTATCGTAGAAACTCCTGTTAAGGTCTACGAGAAAGGGTCTTGGTACTTATTAGGGTATCCTCTTACATTATATAGGTCATAGTCGTCTTAAGTCTTAGTCATAGCGCTTATAGAGCAAGCGTCAATAGTAAGAATGGAAGGTTATTGGCCTTCGAGGGGAAAGGGGATATAACTCGTATCGAGGTGAGGGTACATGTTACGCAGTTTGAAAACTAAGGGATAATCATCAGGTTACAATCTACAAGAATAGCTTAAACTGTCAAGTTCTAATTACCAATCACATAATTCAAAATTCAAGAGTAACAACCAAAATCCTAGCAATCTATATATCCTACAGAGAATAAAATCACTTGGTCTATAATCAGAGGTGTCAGGTGGCACGAGTTAAAAGATAAAGAAAAGAAGAACATAATTTAGTCGTCGTACAATTAACGAACGTTAAGGTCGCAGAGGAATAACATATGAAATTAAAATAGGGGGCTCTAGATAGCATCATGGTTTTCTAAATGGGAGTGGGGTGCTAGTTGCTATGTTCGAGGCATGATCAAGAAAAAATGTTGATTACATTCCTCTAGGCTTCCTAAGGTGCTGTCTACTAATAATAAGACAATGATCTAAGTTTATTCTCCAGTACTATCTAACTATGAAGGTTAGGTTCAGTCCTAATATTCAATTTTGGTTTTCTATTGGTTCCTCAATACTAGGGTCGAACAATATGGTAAAACTAGCTAACTCTAGTAGTGTCTATGCTACTCTCAAGTCCTCATAATACATCAAGGGGTAATGGTAAACCAATCTATCGATAAGGAATTCTAGGGTTCACTAGATATTCTAAGCTTAGTGGTATGTCAACACTCTAGTTGTATTCTTAATAGGAAGGTTACCCTACTTATCATCTAACAACAGGGACTTCTATATTCTAGGAGGGGGCTATACTCAAGGAATTATCAGGAAGTACATGAATCAAGCAGGATGCAATTATTCGAATAGAATGGACTGGAAGGAGAGCGAATCATAGTCAATTATGGATGAGATTATATACTCTATTCCTAGGTGCAGGCTTGTTCGGTACAGTAACGTAACCGAGATAATATGCTCTCAACCTGCATGGACCACCACAAAAATATGTTACGCCCCAGTCCCAAAATACGTAGGACTAGGACACATAAGCATGACAGCCGTATGGATATGGTAACCCCAATATATGGAAACCAAAATTCACACGTACGCTATAATATGAATATCAAATCCACAAGTGGTATAAACATATGTCACCAGTCACAGGGTATAATCTAAATCTCATCCACAGAAATCAAATATAAATAAATAACCAATATCTATGAAACTAGATCTCAATATAAGGTTTCTAAGATGCTAGTTGGATGAAAACAAATCCACTACCAACTCGAATGGGAAAGTACAACACAATATGAGAATACCAGCTAACGACCACGGGGCTCGAAGAGAAGACATCCTCGAAACATATGTAACCATCCGAATCTGCGCTCCTGCGAATACTCAAGAACAGATACACCTGAAAGGGCCAGGTCCTCAGAGGGACATACCAAGATACATAAAAGCATGCCAATAAAGTACTGAAATAAATATTCAATTGGTCGCCTAACCGTCTAAGTGAATGCAGTTTGAGAACAACTTTCTAACAAGTGGACTATCTGGCCATAAATAGGATTGGCATGACTCTCTCGGAGAATCAGGGGCCTCAAAGCATACCGTCTTCTGAACGGCAGAGGCCGCCAATTGTATAGGGGTCATCACCGCCTGTATCTCCAGCGGAGCTTCCGGGTTACAATAAGGAAAGTGCAAAGGAGCCCAAATGCGGTACTTGTTGTTCTTCCCACCCCATGCTCTAAGCATGTCACATCCATGACACAATTTGGTTCATAGCCTATTCTTAGTACCCTAGACCAATCCTGCAACCAAACAAGGACAAGGATTGGACCACCGTACTATAATAGGCTATGCCCATGGACCTCTAATAACTGCTAAGTCTTCTAGCATACAAAGTTTCTATCAACAGTTATCCCTAACGCACGGCCCATACGTACCAATGATCAGTCAATACGTACGCTCGTGATCTATATGAGACTCACAACTCGTGTAAAAATGTGTCACAGTCAATTGAAACCTAATGATGCTGCATAAAAATGGGACAGTCTCATAAACAAGGTCAATGCAAATACATAAATAAAAATATATCACGACGACACTGTCGCGCGCATTTTATATAACAGTTAAAATATATGAAATAAAGATAGAAAATAAAGATGCATGCAACATATGGAATATAAATAACAGTACAATGGCAAGGTATACTTGCCTGGCAAGAAGTTGCAAAATATAACGTCTAGATGTCCAACACACAGGACCAGAAGCTATGGCCTCTGAACAAATATCTCCGGATGCTGAAATAGATATTACCAACATTCCCAGAATTAGCAAAATACCTAGAAAGCACTTCCCTTTCGTCCAATTTGGACACAAGGGTAAAACGGTAATTTTGGATAAAAGTGGGGTCCACGTGTGGTCCACTTTGCACCGAAAAGTGTACCAAGGGTAAAGATCTCTAAATGGGATAAATTATAGGTCAAACAAACTCTAAATGTCAATACAAACTCAACGATATATCCAAATGTGGAATCTGATGAGCCGAACACAATTTTGCCTAAAAAGTCAATCGTGGGGCCCACCAATTGGCGACTTAGTCAACTGTCTCAGAATTTTGTGAAAATTGGGTCACAGGACCAGCACATTACCATAAGTCCAGTGGCACAAGTTTTGTCGTAATCTGACAAGCGTGCACAAAATGTGCGTGACTTTCGCAAAAGTTACGATACAAAATTTGTCCGCGGATACGGGCTGATTCCGGCGCGCACACGCTTTCGAATCAGTTTTTGCGAACTCTTACATGTCTGGGTACACTGCGTGCACCGATTGGTGCACTTGGTACACGGCTGGACGGTCCCGTTTGGCGGGGCGCGCTCTGTTTCACAACTTTTGAAAATATAGAAAAAGTATATTTTTGGGGTTTTCCAACGAATTTAATTCTACCTACAGCAGTTAATAATCTAATGTTATTTAACAAAAATTAAACTAGGTCAAGTGGTCTCTGCATACCAAAAAGAAAAATTGGATTCGGATCTCTGTGGTGGGAGATACGAATCCGGGAACATAAGTGATCACCGCAGTTTTTTGCGATACCCAGAATTGGTCTTTTTTTGCCAATTTTGACGCTATTTTTGCCTAGGGTTACGCGTTGTTCGAGGTCTACTATCATACAAGTATTGAAGAGGGTTAAGGGGTGAGCATATCGGTGAAGACGGGGTAGCGTTTGGTTGAGCGAGGTGACAGAAAACTATGCGGGAACACAGGTACCTTGCTGTTTGAAACTGCAGTGTGCGGGGTGGGTGGGGTCGCGGTCGTCGGGATCGGTTTGGACGGCCTGGGCGGCAGTTCTGGCTGTGGTGGTGGCTGCGTTCAGGTGTAGATGGGAAGAGAAGGAGAAAGGATTAGGGCTAGGGTTTGATTGAAGAGGAGATTATATATAAGAAGAGGGAGAGGGGGGTTACAAGTTCGCGGGCCGCGGGGGGGGGGTGGTATTATTAGAGTTGCTGCTGTTGCTACATAGGGGGTGTGGGCTTGTATATAGGCGCGGGTGGCTGCTGTTACATGTAGCAAAGGGCCAGCGGGTGGGTAGTTCCCATGGGCGGGTAGGAATGGTTTGGGTAGTGGGTTTTAGGATCCAATAGTATTTGTTTTCTTTTCTTTCCTTTTTCTTTTTCCATTTCTTTTTCTTTCTTTTTCTTTTAAATATATATGTATATATAAGTATATACCCATAGAAAAATCTAGAATTATATTAATGCACACCATTAAGCTAGCAACAGCTCAAGGGGTCTCCTACATGAAATAAATTCGAAAAAATTCCTAATGGCCCCATAAATCTTCTAAGTTCACAAACACCTAAAATAAAAATTAAATAAAATCTATTTCTCCTAATTAGCCACTAATTACTATAATTAAATTAATAATTAATCAAAAAGGGTAATTACGGTTTTTAGGATTAGGGGTTTTACACTTCTAGCCACTAACATATCAAAACAAATATTTAACATTACACTAACCTATCAAATAACATAACCAATTAATAGGCAACTAACTAACCTATCAACTAACATAACCAATTAATAGGCAACTAACTAACCTATCAACTAACAACTATTAGTTAACAACAACAACTATTAACTAACTGATATAACACACTAACAGCCTAACTAATCATCTGTAAAAACCCCTTCCTAGAAAATCGTATATATCCTTTTTATTTATTAATTATTAATTAAATTGTAGTAATTAGGTCTAAATAGGAGAAATAGATTTTTAATAATTTTTATGTTAGGTGTTCGGACACTTAGATGACTTATGTGACCATCAGGAATTTTTCGAAATTTATTCCATGTAGGAGACCCCTTGAGCAGTTGCTAGCCTAATGGTGTGCATTACCCTAATCTATAAATTTTCTTATGAGAATATATATAATATATATGTATACACAAATATATATATATATATATATATATATATATATATATATATATATATATATATATATATATATGTATATATATATATTAAGAAAAGAAAAGATTAAGAAAAGAATTATTTAATAAGAATGTAACTAATAATAATAATAACAACTAGCAATACTACTTTAGCAACCACCCTAGCAAAACTTCCAGGAACCCGCCCACTTCAGCCAATTCCTTCCAAGGACCCATCTAATAAAATAATAAGAATAATAGTAATAATAATATCAATGATAACAACTATATCCATCCTTAGCACTTGCTTCTTGGGACCCTTCAGCACACGAACACCTGCTGTGACCCGCCCACTTTGAATTCTTAGCAACTTAGCACACTTGCTTATCACCATATCTCTTGCAACTTTAGTAACTTAGTAGCCAGGAGACCCGCCCCTTCAACATTTCCCCGACCCGACCCCTTTACTTCACGCGGACGCCCCCTACTACTATTCCCTCTCCCTATCATAAATATATATATATATATATATATATATATATATATAGTTAGCTCTCAAAATCCTAACCTAAATTTCCAGACCTTCTCTTCCCATCTAGATCCGTCACCGCAGCCAGAGAAGCCCCACCAAGCCGTCCAACCATCCCGTCGACTCCGACCTCGCGCGCTGCAGTTTTCCACTCGAAGCACCTTCGCTTCAGAGTGATTTTCCGTCGACTCGCTCGACCAAACGCTGTTCCGTCTTCATAGGTATGATCACCCCTTAACCCTCTCCAATATTTGTTTTATAGCCAACCTAAGAAAATGTGTGCCCCTAGGTGAAAAACAGCGTCCAAAGTGGACGGACAGACCCAATTCTGGAATCGCAGAATTCCAGAATGACCACCCATATTGCCTAGTTCGTATCTCCCACCACAGAGATCCGAATTCGGTGATTCTTTTTGATACCTGTAGAATACCTGACCTAGTTTATTTTCTGTAAAATAACCCTATGCTATTAGTTGCTGTGGACATAATTATATTCGTCACAAAACTGCGCGCACCCACTTTTTTTCAGTTTTCCAAAAGTTGGAAAACGGAGCGCGCCCTGCCAAACGGGACCGCCCCGCCGTGTGTCAAGTATACCGAATGGTGCACGCAGCATAACCGGACACATGAAAATTCATGGGGACTGATTCGGACGCGTGTGCGCGCCGGAATCAGGCCGTATCCGCGGACACATTTCGTGTCGCAACTTTTGTGGAACTCGCACGTATTTTGTGCACGCTTGTCAGATTGCGACGAAACTTGCGCCACTGGACTCGTGGTAACGCGCTGGTCCTGTGACCCAATTTTCACGTATTTCTGAGACGGTTGACCAGATCGCCAATTGGCGGGCCCTACAGTTGACTTTTTGGACAAAATTCTGTTCGGCCCATCGGAATCCATATTTGGACATACCGTTGGGTTCGTATTGACATCTAGAGTTGTTTGACCTATAGTTTGTCCCATTTAGAGGCTGTTACCCTCGATATGCTTTTCGGTGCAAAGTAGGCCACACGTGGACCCCACTTTTACCCGAAATTACCGTTTTGTCCCTGTGTCCAAATTGGACGAAAGGGATGTGCTTTTTAGCTATTTTGCTTATTTTGGGAACGTTGGTGATATTTATTTCAGCATCCGGAGACATTTGTTCTGTGGCCATAGCTTCTGGACCTGTGTATTGGACATTTGGACGTGACATTTTGCAGCTTCTTGCCCGACAAGTATACCTTGCCATTGTACTGTTATTCATATTCCATATGTTGCATGCATCTTTATTTTCTGTCTTTAGTTCATATATTTTAATTGTTATATAAAATGCGTGCGACGGTGTCGTCGCGATATGTTTTATTTATGTATTGCATTAACCTTGTTCATGAGACTACCCCATTATCATGTAGCATCTTTAGGTTCATTGGCTGTGACACAGTTGTTACACGAGTTGTGAGTCTCATATAGATCACGGACTAACGTGCAGGGTTTGGCCTCCTGTACGTGTGGGCCGTGCGTTAGGGATAACTGCTGTTAGAAACTTTGCATGCTAGTAGACTTGGCAGTTATTAGAGGTATTATCGTGTCATGGATGTGACATACTTAGAGCATGGGGTGGAGAGAACAACAAGTAAGGCGTGTGGGCTCCGTTGCACTTTCCTTGTGTAACTCGTACGCTCCGCCGGAGATGCGCGGTCATGATGACCACTATATATTATATTATTATCAGGCGGGCCTCCGGTGTTCGAAAGACGCCGTGCCTTTGTAGGCCCCTGGATCTCTAAGAGAACTATGTCAATCCCATTTTAGCCAGATAGCCCACGCGTTGGGAAAGTTGTTCTTAAACTGCATTCACTTTAGACGGTTAGGCGACCCAGTAGATATTTATTTCAGTACTTTATTGGCATGTGTTTAAGTATCTTGTTACGTCCCTCTAAGGACCTGGTCCGCTGCCAGGTGTACCTGTTCTTGAGTATTTGCAGGAGCGCAGATAAAGGAAGGATATAGAAGCTTCGTGGATGTCTTCCCTTCGAGCCGTGATTGGTAGCTGGTACTTATATTGTTTGAGTGAGTTGTACTTATATTGTACTTACTTTTCCTATTTAAGTTGGTAGTGGATTTGTTTCCATCCAACTATCATTCTTAGATACTTCTTATTGAGATCTAGTTTCATAGACATTGGTTATTTTATTCATATTTGATTTTCGTGGATGAGATATAGCTTATACCCTGTGACTTGTGACATATGTTTATACCACTTGTGGATTTGATATTCCTATTACAGCGTACGCGTGGATTTGGTTTCCATATATTGGAGTTGCCATATCCATGCGGCTGGCATGCTTACGTGTCCTAGTCCTACGTATTTTTGGGACTGGGACGTGACATCATCAGTTAACAGTCCCTAACCCCTGACCATGCACCTACTGTTGGTGCCAACATCCTTGTTGTGCACATAGTGCACAACACACTGATAGATCCCTGCTGTGCTCACTGTGCAGTGAGCACAGACCCACTCCTTCATACTGCTGCTGTGGAAACTCCTTTCTTTCTACTGCCCGACTTTAGCCCCAAGGCAACAACCTCTCATCTTCAGTTAACCACTGAAGCATCATGTTCCCTCACCAAAACTAACACAGCTGCACCTTGCTCACCCTCTTATCTACACCTACACTCCACCAACACACTCACACAAATCAACACAACTCTCCCCTTAATATCTTTTTACCTAATGTTGATAGAGCCCTCCCATCTTGATCAGTCCCATGACTGAAACAAGTCACCAATGCATCATGGTAGACATCTGACACATCAACACCTATAATAGAAACCCAAAAGTCGAGTATACCCCCCATGGACAGTCCAAAATCTGAACATTAATATACATAACCAAATATACATAGTATAGCTCAAGATACCCCTAGTATAAATCATAACCAATTGAATATATATATATATATATATATATATATATATATATATATATATATATATATATATATATATATATGAATCTCATAGCAATCTAAATAGCTATACACAACACTAAATAGGGTAGTAAATATTTTATCAAACGGAGTGCATCGCACTCGTATCACACTAAATCTATGACACGCTTACGATACGACCCCAACACATTACCAATTATATCACAAATAATATGAGTAAGTCTAGAATTATATTTCTAAGCAATATAAAGTGCTAGCTACTCAACTACGTGTCCGTGTCAAAAATATGGCATGCTCGAACCCCCGTGCAGAAGGAAAACCCCCCAAATCAATCTGTATCATCAAATTGCCATGATACGGCCTACACGTATCCAATTGTGGATACGACACTAAACTCACAACACTAAAGCAAACACAACATCATCTATCTAGCCTAATGAGAAATACTTGGTGTGCTAATATCAGATTTTCTCCAAAATTTACACAAAACACATGGTAACTATCACCATAGGGGTCCCTAGTAGTCCAAACTTTTTCTTATAGGTAGCCCTAGTCCATATGTGGGTTTCTAATGATTAAACTACATATTTATAGTCTAATTAGAAGGAGAAAACTGAATTGTACCTATTGGAAGATGGATTTCCAATGCAAGTCTCCAAATGGATGTCAAGCCTTCAACTTGTGCTCCTTCCACCTCCTTGTAGATCCTTGCATCTTTCTTGCTCCAAGAGTCTCCAATGGTAAATTAGAAAAGAATTTGAGAGGAAATTGGTGAGGTTTAGGTGTAGGGATGAAGGAATTTGGGGAAGAATACTTAGATCTAGAATTTTTGAGTGGAAAGAAAATGGGGAGAGAGAAGACTCCACCCTATTTATGGCCGGCCCCTCTCATGATTGGCCTCCAAGCAATAAAAAATGTCTTAAATACCCCTTGAGGCTTGTCATGAAGAAAGTCATTAAGGAGGAAGCTTCTACTCGTAATAGTTGGTGAACTAAATCACTTAACTTAATAAAAATGACCAACTATTGGGCTCAAGTGTCAACTTAAAGTTGGTCTACGACAAGTATAGTTGGGTCCAAATAGGTTCACTAATAACTAATTAGACTAAGGGCTAACAACTAACCATTAACTATATACAATATATATAGCATATATAACTATACCAAATACTAAAAATAAATAAAGTCCAAAAACATCAACACTAGTTTTTATAAAATAAATATCATTCAACAATAGTTTTTTTTTGAAATACCAATATTCACAATTAACAAAAATAGGAAAAAGACAAAAATATTCCTCTCTGGAAAAGTGGTAGTGACACCTTTCTTCAGCGGGCGCACTTGCATGGCTAAGGATTCGTCTACGTTGTAGACGGAAAGTAACAGAGGAGAAAAAAAAGATTGTCCTTTTTTGGAGGAGTTTGTCATATTCTTTCCTTTATCGTTAGAGACGTCGGGGTCAGAGATGTGAGACACGGATCTTCATCTTTACGGACTTTCCTTGGTCGTACCATCGGTGAAGGATCATAGCGTCTTTGAAAGAGCATGTTTTCATAAGCGCGTTGGTCAAACTTGATGACCAACGTTCTATGTGATATGTCCATCAACGCAGTATCGGGTTGAGCTACTACCTTCTCGTAGGAGAAAGACGTCTCCGCAGAGTCCCCATTTTGTTTCGTTCGAGAAAAATAAGGTATCCGATGACTAAGAAGATAAACATTTTCTTTAGCGTGTCACAAGCGGACCGTATCTTTCTTTATCGTTCTTTATTCGAGAAGAAACGTTTGTATTGGTACAAAGGAAATTAGGCAATTTCTAAGTACACAAAATAAGTTCTGGGGAGGGGCAGCTATAAAGGTCTGATCTGTGGTCGATCACTTTGCTCCTTGGACTACTATACACGTTTTTAGATAGCCTAAAAATCGATCCCTTTACACTGGGGGATACCCTTGTATATATAGTCAGTTTGGAAGGTATGTACCTTGAAAACCGCTATCCACAATTGTGTTTGTCGCCTTGCTCGCGCGTGCATAAACGAGGCTACGTTGATGTCAACAATGCCTTTCTACAAGGTCATTTCTCCGAAAATATTTTATGTCACAACTACCAGGGTTTCTTGAACGTGATAATCCCAGACATGTCTGCAAGTAACACAAGGTTATATACGGTCTCAAACAAGCACCCCGAGTTGGTACTATGAGCTAAGACAATTCTTATAGTCTTGGAATTTACAAACTCTCATGCGGACACATCACTCTTTGTCTTCAACAATAGCGGTATTCTCATCTATCTCCTTGTGTATGTTGATGACATAATTATTACTAGATGCAATGCCAAACAAGTTCAACGGTTTATTGATCTTTCTGCCAAAAGATTTTCTATCAAAGATCTTGATAATTTGGTTTACTTTCTTGGTGTTGAAGTTTCCACCACTTCCAATGGGTTACTTCTCTCTCAGGGAATTATATCACCTATCATTTCGCTCGTACAAATATGACTGGGGCCAAATCAGTCACCAGTTCTTTTTGGAACTACATTGTCGGATCCTTCTGAATACGAAATAGTTGTTGGTAGTCTTTAATACTTGTGTATCACTCGCCTTGACATTGCATATGTTGTTAATAAATTATCTCAATTCATGCATTGACCTACAACTGATCACTGGAATGCTGTCAAGCACTTGCTTCGCTATCTTTCTGGTATCACTGACCATGGTCTTGTCTTGCACCGTCACCCATCTATATCTCTTCATACCTTTTTAGATGTTGATTGAGCCAATAATATGGATGACTACACCTTCACCAGTGCTTATATTTTTTATCTTTGTCGCAATCCGATATCCTGGTCCTCCAAGAAATAATGTACGGTTGCACGCTTCTCAACTGAAGCTGAATATCATTCTGTTGCTGCTACACCTGCTGATGTACATTGGATTTGTTCTCTCATAACTGAGCTTAACGTTTTGATTCCTGCTGCTCCGATTCTATTGTGACAATGTTGGTGCAACTCATCTTTGTTCCAATCCTTTATTCCATTCACGCATGAAGTATGTTGCGATTGATTATCATTTTATTCGGAATCAAGTACAAAGTGAAGCTTTACATGTCACCTATGTGTCATCAGAAGATCAACTAGCTGATGTCTTGACCAAGCCTCTTCCGCGCACTCATTTTTAATTTTTGAAGACCAATATTGGACTCTCCACATGAGCTCCATCTTAAGGGGCATATTAGAGGAATTTATTTATTTATTCCTTAATTGGATATTTCTTTTTATGAAATTGTCTTATTATAGGAATTAATTCATTAATTTCTTAATTGGATATTCTGTTTATGGAATTATATAACAATTAATTTATTAATTCCTTAATTGGATATTTCTGTTTATGGAATTATCTTACTAGTTTCCTATTTAGAGTTGTATATAATTTCAATTGACTCAATCTCCATAGATTAGGTAATTAGCTAGATTTAGAATATTTGAAAAATCTACTCATCTCTATAAATTATGTAATTAGCTAGATTTAAAAAATTGACTCAATTTCTATAGATTATAGAATTAGTTAGATCTAGAAAATTGACTCAATTTCTATAGATTAGGTAATTAGGTAGATTTAAAATATTTAAAAATTTTACTCAATCTCTATACATTATGTAATTAGGTAGATTTAGAATATTTGAGAGATCTACTCAATCTCATTTTTTTGCAAATGTATATACAATTAATCTTTATTTGATAAAATCAAGTCATTAATTTTTCAATCTCAATAGTTTGTACTTTTTTATAAGTCAATTTAATTTTATGACAAATTCTGCTGGCATTTTTTGAAAACTGCAGGGATTCCAATTTCCAAACCAAGCGTAAGCAATAATTTCTTTCCCATGTGACAAAATATTGCAACACCTACCTATGATTTCCTTCTATAGGATTTACGAAGACCGACATCAGGAACCGGATCATTACAAATCCAAGTCGGAAAACTTGTCTGAATGGGTTCCTATAGTCGTCCCTAACCCATCAAAATAAATTATAGGGTTTCTTTTTCTTGTTCCACCACCACCACCAGCAGCAACAGCAGCACCAATGGAGACGGACACCAGCAGCAGCACCAATGGCCGCTTCCACCACAACAAGCGTTTCGGCAGCAGCAAGGGAGACGGCCCCCAACCCCGGTCGAACAAGGTTTGCTACCACTGGCAAGCCGGCCGCTGCACCCGCCACCCCTGCCTCTTCCTCCACGCCGAGCCCGACGACTCCTCCCTCCCCTCCTCCAAACGTCCCCACCACCCGAACCCTAACCCTAACCCTAGCGCCTCCTCCGCCCTCGTATGGCGGAATCCTAACGCCAACTCCTCCACCAACCCCTCCCGGTGGGGCCCCAAGGGCCGCCCTGGCGCCGCCGCCGCCGCCGCGCCTCGTGCTCCCGCCGGCGCCGTCTGCAAGTACTTCCTCGCCGGCACCTGCAGCTACGCGGACAAGTGCCGGTACCTCCACTCGTACTCCTCCGGCGACGCCGTCTCCCTCCTCACCCCGCTCCAGGGACACACAAATGTCGTCACCGGGATCGCACTCCCGTCGGGCTCCGACAAGCTCTACTCCGGCAGCAAGGACGAGTCGGTCCGCGTCTGGGACTGCCAGACCGGAAAGGTCGGTTCTTGGTAACCTTTTTTTCTCTTTTTTCCGAATTTGGAGTTGTATGTGCCGAACTCGAGTGACCCTTGTGGTTACCGGAGAGAGGCACAAGACCCTTGCTGGATGGCTGGCAGAAGATAAGTGAATCGAGTCACAGGGCATATATTTGGGCCTGCAACGCAGCGTGCACAAAGTCCGGAGTGTTACGTCCGGCATCTCAAAAAAAAATTGGAGTTGTATGTTTACTGATTCTTTTTGTGTAACAGTGCGTCGGGGCCATCAGTATGGGAGGAGAAGTCGGCTGCATGATCAGCGAGGGGCCATGGGTCTTCGTCGGAGTTCCCAATGCCGTCAAGGTTAGAAAAGTCCCCTTTTCATGTGATATAATGTTTGGTTCTTTATTCTGTTGATGGCGGCGATTTGGTTGGGTTTTGTTTCAGGCGTGGAACACACAAATGTCAACGGAGATGAGCCTCGCCGGCCCGGCAGGGCAAGTGTATGCGCTGGTTGTTGGTCATGAGATGTTATTTGCTGGAATACAGGTAGATTTCTGCTGCTACGATGGTCAAGATTGAAGCTTTTGTTTGCTTCAGAGTTTATCACTAGGCCTTGTTTGGCTACAGGACGGGCGTATACTTGCTTGGAAATTTAGTGCCGTCGGGAACTGCTTCGAGCCGGCTGCATCTCTTATTGGCCACCGACTCGCCGTAGTTTCGATGGTGGTGGGAGCTAATCGGTTATACTCTGGTTCTATGGACCACACAATCAGGGTAAGATACTCTATAATCTGTATATCATTGGAAACTTATAAGTATTCTTTTATATAAATGTTCTTGATAAAATCTGCAATCTGCTGTTGTACCTTGATAACTAGTAAAAGGTTAAAATTGGATTCTATGTCTCTGTACTTGCTGAAATCCTAATCCCTGATGCAGATGCCCGCAAAATATATTTAATTTCTCATGACCCATTTTGATGCTTTGTGCTTCTCATGCACTCAGAATTTCTCATCTCTATTCATTGTTATATCAAAATATATAGTTCTAAGGAGTCTGCAACACTATCTAGAGCGTCAACTTCAATGGCAATAACCTTGATCCCAATTTTTTTGGGGTTGGCTATCTGAAACCTTTTATTCCATTCAACTAGATTAAAGGAAATGTCCTCTGTAAGACAATAGCACTAACAAAAACCATATCATGCTTTAAGACCTCAATCCAACTTCATTTAGGCCTACCATAGCAGCTTCTTCAACTAATATCTTATCTATCCTAACTGGTGCATCTACTGTCCAAACCACCTTTGACGATTTTCTATCAGTTTATCCACAATTCCTGCCACCTCTTCCCATGAACACACTAATTTCTTAGGGTGTCTTTCAACATGTTGCCATTCATCCATCTTAGCATTCTCATTCTCCATTAAGATCACTATGCAAAAAGGAAAACTGTGCCTCATACATGCAGGATGTCCTTTCTTAGTCAATGACTTACCATAAACTTGACCAATAATCACATAAATAAATAAGTCAGGTATGGTCCGGCTAAATGCATTTTTTTAGTTTTTTCTACCTTGTGTGTATATATGTTTGAAATAAAATTTGACGTAGGCAATTCTCACCACCTCATAATCTGAATGTATTACATTTACAGGATCCGACATCATCCGTCCCTTCCACTGATCATTGCATTATTACCTGTGGCTTTTGTATATGAAGCATCAATACCTCAGCCCTCTAGGCACATTTTGTGGCATTGGAGAAGCATTCTTATAACTAATACCATACTGTAGCAAGATGTGAAGTTTCTTTGTACCTCTGCATCCTTTATGAGATTTTGCCCCTACACAATATATTGGAGAATGACAACTTAGAAAATTGGGCGATTTTCTTCCATTATAACCTTTATTGCGGACGATTCTCAAACATATGTTTACAACGAAGTGGGAATCTGCTGTAAAGTTTTCCTTATCCTCCTAGATTAATTAAATATGTCTATGTAATTCTATAAGATTCTGCAATGTGTTACAGGTTTGGGATCTTACAACATTACAGTGCATCCATACCCTCACTGACCATACATCAGTTGTTATGTCAGTATTATGCTGGGATCAATTCTTATTGTCTTGTTCGTTAGACAAGACTATAAAGGTACGACTCTTGCTATTTCTGTTGTTACTTTGGTCTCTGCAACTATTAATTTAGTATACCGTTTCAATCTTTTGAATATATAGGTTTGGGTTGCAACAGAAAGCGGAAACTTAGAAGTTACATATACTCATAGTGAAGACCATGTAAGTGCTCTAAAGTTGTAAAAGTTACACATCTCTTGAGAAAATGCTGCTTCTAATTTATAACTCAAGTTTAATCCAATGAGAAGTCGGCTTAAACAGTTTTTTTTTTTCATGCATACACCATCTATTGTCATCTACACAATTAAATGTTGTAAAAGGTACCAAAAGATGTTCTTCAACTTCAGTTTGTGGTAGACTTTGTTATTTTTGTTGGTATTATTCTTTGGAAGGATGCCCTACCTTACTGAAGTTAGTTATTTGCACTGATAGAATGACATAGACCTCTTAAAATTCTCATCCCTTTTTCGTTAGCACAATGAGACTTTTATAGGGATCTTGCTGTATTTTTTGACAGTAGTTGCTATAATCTTGTTGGGAGGTGGATCTATGCCCGATGAATTATGCTGCTGCTATTTTGAAATTTAACTGATTATGGTCTCATCCTTAGGCTTCCCATACCCCCCCCCCCCCCCTCTTCCACACACACACCCACACCCACGCGATGATCCATGTATAACCTTATTTTCTACCTAGTTGACTTAAAGAGTCTGGCTCATAGTTGCCTAATTCGCCAACCCTCACTACGTCCCACGAATTGGGACGAACGACCCGGAACGAGGTGCGTTCGCGACCCGTTCGTCAAATTTAACGACCCGGATTTTGATGGTTTTGGTTATGAACTTATGATATTTTGTTTAGTTACAAGAATATTGTCTATGCTTTCCTTCACTTGGATTTTGATGGCTTTGGTTATGAACTTATGATATTTGGTGTATACTTCTATATAATTTTATATGGTACAAAAGACGACCCAGATAAAAATGAACGTCCCCAAATAGCGTACCGAATAAGCCTACGTCCACCGTACCGCGTACCGGCTGAGGTACCGTACCGTGTACCCGTACCACGTATCCGTACCACGTACCAAAGCGACCCACGATCCTGGTAACATTAGTCTGGCTTCATCTTGTAAAGGAATTATGGATGATTAGCCTGTTACATGATGTTATTACATTGTAGAATGATCTTCTACCTTTATAAGCTGGTGTGCCTAGTGAGGGAACGTGGCTGTAGTTCAACATTTTAAGCTGAGTTAATCTTTTCTATTCCATCAAAGTTTTAAGCACTACAGAGATTTCTATACACACAGTAGAAGTTGTAATTGATATATAGAATGACTGTTGGAGTACGCGATGTAGAAAGGTTCTCGAAGTTTTGATGATTTCTAGTATTTATGAAACTGGAAAGGTATGGTTGCTGGTATTGTCTTTGACCTGAGAGTTTGATTAATGGAATATGAAAGGTTGATTTATGATTTGTTAGGTGATTTTGTTGAACTAATTTTGAATATACTTATTTTATCTTGAGTAGTACTCGGTAACATGACCCAGCTACGTGTGTAATACCATTTTTATATTGTTTCAGCCAAACTCTACTTGATCCAGTCATTTCGTGTTGCTTTTAGTAAAGACCAGTACGAAACAAGCCCCCAAATCACATTTCATATAAACAATGCTGGCTATTCCTCAAAGTCGGTGGTTGCTGCACATATCAGACCTTTTTTCCTATAAGAATAAAAGTAAAAGGCTGATTCCACAAAGCCCTAATAAGAAAAGGATGGTGAAAAAGAAAAGGACGAACATGAGGAAGGTCTGATCTGAGTGAACTCAACAAATTAGGCCTTTTCTCTGCTTTGAGTTCACCTGCAGACCTAAGCTGCTGCAACTGTGCTTACTGAACCTTTCAGTTTCAGTCTTTCCTAGGTTTAGCTCTCGAGACAGGATGTCTGGAATAATAATGTGTAGGTGAGATGTATGTGACGACTAGGTCAAAAAGTTGAAGGGGGAAAAGCCAAGTAATTTGGAAGTACTAAACTAAAGGCATAATCTTTACATTAGTCAGGTTGTGTTCGAGACCTGATTCATAACTGGTATAAATTAAAAAGGGCCTGCAACTCTTTACTCTATAGCCGAGATAACTCCTACGAGTTAAATTTGCAAAAATACTATAATAATTAAAAAAACAAATATTCCTTGTAATTGATTATCTGTATATTGTAATCTTTGTGCAATGCATGAAGGTTTTGATTCAAATTTTTATTCTAACTATCTAACCACACAAATTATGAATTTGTTAAACAAGTGAAAAATAGTTCCAACAAACTTGTTTATAGTATTAATTTAACAAAATAGGACTAGCCTGTATGGAGGCTTACTAATTTGTTATCTACAATTAACTATAAATCATCCACACATCCTCCAAATATACTTGTTATTTTATGACTATAATTTTAGTAGTAAAACGACAAACTGAACAGAAATGTGGATCAAAATTACATAAGCTTGGAAAACCTACTGATATCAAAAGTTAGACAACAGCCGAGACTGAAGCTCCCATTTTCTTGGGCATATTTGGCCTTTTCCCTCTTATGCGACGTAAATACCTTTTTCATCTTTCTGTAGGGCACCAGAATTTCTGGCAATTTCTTGGTACTCAGGTTTTTGCCATAATTTTTAGGGGCATATATATATTTTTTCCTCTTATTGTCATCAGTCTCGAATCTGCTTCTAGGTTAACTATAATTGCAGATTCACTACGAATCTGACTAGTTTCTTTGCTATCCTAGACATCAGTTGCGGTTGCTATCCTAGACATCAGTTTCTACACCGCATGTTCTCATTGTTGGGGCTGCATCATAAAACATCATAGCAACTCAGTAGTCGTAAGTTATAGCTTAACGTAGACCTCCTAGCATGACAGTCGAACAAGGAAATATCAAGTAGGGGACATTTCAAACCAGGTACAAAATTCATTCATGGGTTGATAAGGTTGTGTCTACAAAAATAATTCTCTTGATGGTAACTTTTTATAGAGATGAAGAAATATCAACTGCTGAAGAAGCACCCCATTGATCTTTTAGAGGTCTCATCCCCTGATATCCAATCCATGGTTGCCTAGATACCTAAACCTAAGTTACCTAGAATGTAAAACTTTATGGAAGGAGGAACAAAATCGGGAACACAGAATGCCATTTTGTATTAACGGGAACAGTGGGTAGACTTCTTTGAACATTTAGATGGAGCAAAGCATGCGACTAGGAGTACTTTTACTTGACTTACAGTGGGGCTATGCCTCTTGATTTCTGTAAGCCAGTTGCATGATGTAGTTTTCTCCATTATTGGTGATGAAGCATGTCCTAAACAATCAGAAGTATGTGACAAGTATTAGTAATTCCAATTGGATAGGACTTTGAAATTTGAATTTTGGTACGGAATGTTCCATGGATCAATGAAATTTGTGTAGCTCAAAACAGTTGAGCGATTTATGGTATCTGATCCAATCTTGTTAAGACATGATGACATGAACATGGCATGTACCTACCAAGAGATGCTTATGTACTTATGAAATTACAACAATTCTGATCAGGACATGAATAGAAGACGTCTAGTGTGCAATGAATAATGAAAGCAATCACATAAATGAGCGAAAACTAGATCTCCAGTGAATCGGAAAACAACTATAAACTCTTCTACCAACCTAATAATGCTCTGCTTTGAAAGGATGATTTTACAACAATGCGATGAAACTCTAATAATGGTCAACAGTACACTATATACAAGAACTACATGCAAGGTGCAAATTTCATGCAAGCCTTAAAAATTAATATCCGAAAGCAAGGTATATGAGATTCTGCATAAAACAATCAAAGTAGTCCTTAGAAATCTCAAACAGATACAAATGATCTATCTGCACAATGATCTTTTATGTTTCCGAATGAGATCCTTCTCAAAGTTCCAATGTTGGTCGAGTCAGATTCCTGGTAATTGGTGTCTTCTATAAGAGATGTTAATGCTTTGGTTTGGATTTGGATCGAGAGTTAAAAATTGAAAATTTGGGTTCAGGAATTAAAGGAACTTGGTTAGGTTTTTTTGGGGATGTGAGATGATCTAGGAGCAGTTAACCAAGCAAGATTAGGAAATTAGGGTTTTGGTGGTGAAGTAGAATGAGAGAGTAAGTGGAAGTCTTCACACAAGTGACCATCAACTAGGAGTAAACCCACACATCTCTAGGCACATTTGAGTAATGAGGTAACCATACCAAAACTTGATGTGCAGATACTCCAAAAGGGTCCTTGCAAATCCAACCAGTTGCTTACATGATTGATTCCTGAATAGAACATTAGCAGGGTTGTTCATCAGCACCAATGCAGTGTTTGAGAACTGTGCTTTTGGTTAAATTCAACCTTCTTAGCATGTTGGTGTCTAAATTTCATTTGAGAATTTAATACTGTTAGTCTTGACGATTAGAATAAAGTCATGTTGGTGTCTAAATTTCATTTGAGAATTTAATACTGTTAGTCTTGACGATTAGAATAAAGTCTAAATTCCTCAGTTAGTATGTCATGTTGCCAGTAACTTAGGAACAAGGATTGTAGTCAGAACCAATTCAGTGTTTGGGATCATAATTATACTCTTGGTTAAATCAACCCAATTAGTATGATGGTGTGGTGTCTTAAGTTCGTTTGAGAATTTAATAGTGTAAGTTTTGGCGATTAGAACAGAGGCCAAGTTCCTAACTAACCCGGTCATGTTGCTAGTACCTTTTGGGTCCAGAAACCCTATGTCAAGGTGGCATACTTTTATTGAACCTTAATTAATCTTTAACTTACGGAGATTACAGTATTATCCTTTGGCTCAAACCTCCACCTATGTGAATCACTTTAGTCATTAAGTGCCACCTCATAGACTTAGGAAACCCGGGAATATGGAGGTGCCAAATCTCCTTATCTCAAAATTTTCATCACAAATTTATACCAACTAAACTCTCATTTCTTTAGGAAATTTGTGATGGGAGCTATGATGGTACTATACCCTTCAATGGACTTATTGTCAAACTAGCAAAATCATAAAGCTTCATAATTTTGTAAATGCTTGTGGATGTGGTGGTATTTGATGTTTGCCACAATTGACTGCCAGACATGACAGACCCAAAAGCATATTAACTGATATAAAGGCGTTTTTTCAAATTGTAGAATAATGCCCCTGTGCATAATAATCTCAATAAGTGTGGTAATACACATTAAACATGCCTAGAAAAGGATGTAACACCTCATCCGTTACGGGGCATTAAATAAGTAGACTGACATGATTAATCACTTGGACAACCTGTCACAATTTGGCTGAAAACCGATTCTGTTGCAAACCACCCAATCTCAGCCTCACCACCCACTATTTGCTGGAACAACTGTAACTAAATAGTCTAATCTACCATGATTTGGTTGTAACCAAATCTGGTGCAACTGCCGAAAAGATCTTAACAAAAAGATCCTCCTGGATCACATCATGTTTATACTCTTCTCATCTAATGGTTGCTTCCAGTCCACACCGCAGGAAGGTTGTGTGTCTTCTCATCTAGTGGTTGCTTCCAGTCCACACCGCAGGAAGCTGTCAACCAGTCACCAGCTCACCTATGTGAAGGCGTCGGCAGTCTTGGACGTGATGCATCCGTCATTCACGCCCATCTGTCATTGTCAATAAAGAGTGCGTCACCCACTTGTTTCTTTGCCGATGTGGAGTTGATCCCTGCATTAGGCAATCACCTGCATGGAAGACTGTTCATTTTCATTATGGATGCAGTAACATCAATGAAGGGGAGGACTGCATGGAAGACTGGCAAAAACAAGGAAAAGAGGGAAGAAGATGGTGGCGATTGGTTCTACTGGAGCGCTGCCTCAAGAAAGAGGAGCATCAACATGAAAGAGCTAGAGGAGCATCAACAGAAAGAGCTACATTGGTGGAAACTTGGAATGAGTCATGTACGGATGACATCGACAGGAAGGAGATGTGTTCTGTGGCAAGAAAGAGTAGTACTCGGCTAAAACAAAGACAAGTAGAGGAGATGAAATGGAGGTCTAATGGTATGACAAGTTGAGGAGATGAAATGGAGGTCTAAGGGTGTATGGTATCCACGTGGAAAAAACAAAAGAGTTCAGACATGATTATCTGATCAGTTGGGAGGTATTTAGAGGCTGACTTATGTGTTCAACGGGAGTTCTATGGTTATTGCTTTCCTTTTAAGTGCACGTTCACAGCTAAACGTGCAAAATTCCACTATACTGTATACACATATATTGAGCAAGGACTTCCATTGAGCACGACACACGCACAACAGCGGAGCTCCATGGAGACCAGCAGCCTTCCCCTCCCCCTTCCCCTCCCGATTTTAAAATCCTTGAAGCTGGCCCAATTGGGATGATAAATTTGGTGGTTCAATTCAGGCCTTTCCTGGCAATTGGCCTGCTGGAAGTCTGTAACAACAGGAGACCGTTTTAGTTTGGGAAGGCATTACATGCTGTAGAAGGTTAAAGAAACAATTTGGGGATTAGACTATTGTGGATTATACATTCCTAACTCATGTATCAAGCGAAGTTAAAGTGAAAAAAATTGATGGTTTTCATTAACCGTTTGCAAGATGTATCATGAAAAAGTTGAAGTCATCATTTAATATCATTCAAAGGTTCTTTTAAGTGAGCCTAGTTGGTTAGTCATGATGAACCACTACAAGTTGCATTCCGTAGTTGATTCAAAATGTTTGTTTTACGTTTTCAGAGTTACCCTTCAAACATGTTGAGACATAGGAACACGATGAGATCCTGAAGAATTTTTCTCTTTGGCCAAGGAGCTGCAGACTGCAACAAAAACTCACTTGTTGCATATAGCCATTAACTAGGAAGTGAATTCTTCAAAGTCAAGGAGAATGGTAGGATCAGACCTAGTTTTATACCATTTAGGCATTGGTAGGTTCTGTTAGTTCTTTTTCCTTGTTTGAGATATATTTCAGTTTTGTAATTTTTAGTTTGTTTCGTACTTCATTAAAATTCTTGTATCAGAATATGAGTAAGGTTGAAATTCAACCTCATCATTTCAATATCATTCAAAGATTCTTTAGTGAGCCTAGTTGGTTAGTGTCCGATCTAGTTGAAGACTTAATGACGGTGCATGATGATGGACCACCACAAATTGCATTCTAAATCCAAAGTTGATACATGCTATGTTGTACTGGGCGCTAGGCGAGGCGAGGCGACAAGCCACCCGCCTCGCCTAGGCGCGCCTAGGCGTCCGCCTAGTTTTTTTTCCAGAATTTTATTTTTAGTGAATGATTTGTTTATTTACTAAAACAATTTGTTAGCAACACTTGAAAATAGTTAAATTACATAATAATTTCAGTGAAAAAGAGAAGTTCACAATACTAAATAGAAAGAGATGGAAAAATAGCTCGAAAGTATCCATTATTCTAATCTTCCTCATTGCTTCCTTTATTATTCAATTCTACATACAAACATGCATAAGCAATATATTAGCTGATCTATGTGATATTCAACAGTAATCTATTGTCTCCAAGCTGATTAAAAAGTGTCGCATGGCTTAATATATATACACTTAAATTATGTTTGAACTAAGAATCGATAATGACTAACTGATCGCCTAGGCGCACCTCTGAAATTCTCCGGGTCACCTCTAGGCCTGTCGACTGCCACAAACATTTTCTCCTCGGGTCGAGGCGAGCTCCCCCTGACCTGGACGCCTAGGCGTCGCCCATGACAACATAGGATACATGTTTGTTTTGTGTTTTGATACCTAGCCTTCAAACATGTTGAGACGTTGAACATGATGAGATCCTGGATACTTTTGCTCTTTGGTTGAGGAGCTAGCTGCACACTGCAATAAAACTCACTTGTTGCATGTAGCTATCTTGTTAGCTAGGAAGTGAATTCTTCAAGCTAGGGAGAATGGTAGGACCACCTAGTTTATATTATTTGGGTTTTGGTATGTTTAGTTAGTTCTTTTTCATCATTTGAGAGTATTTCAGATTTGTAAGTTTTCTGTTGTTTCTTCGTTAATTTTTTTTACTAGAATGTGCTTCTTTACTTTGGAAGTTCCTATTTATATTAGGCTTTTATTAACATTACAAACAAAGAAGTACTCCCCGATTCCGATCGAGCGGGGAGAAGCTGGTCGAAAACTAAGGTGCTCATAAAGAGTCAATAAAAAAGGACTTGGAGTTCCTATTTAAATTGGAATAACTTGGCTGAAACCCATAGAATAAAGGTGATCAATACATCTTTTTGAGATTTATGAACGGAAAAGAAATGGAGTCCGTTAATCTGAGAGAGTGTTTTTTATGGTCCAACATATTTGTGTGTGAAACTTATTGGAGGTGTGAACCCTACTGTACCTTCTTTCTTCCTTGCATGCCTTCTATCCACCAAATCCCTGCTCTACCCCTAGCATTGCTGATGCCTATTTATTCTCTTGCTGTTCTGCGGAATTGAAACTTATGTACTCAAAACACTTGCAGAATCAGAAATCCATAGTATCCAAACCTTCACAATCTGAAACCTTCTGTGCAACCACACAGACCATTTTTCCTATCTCTAAAGTCTAACCTGACACCCTTCCGTTCATAAATTTTTAAACTCAAAATGCAATTCTACTATATTCTGAAGTCCCTATAACAAGTTACTGCTCCTAATATTTCAGTAGATAGGCATCAGTCTGTTGCTTGCTCTGCATGATGGATTAGTTTCACTTGCTTCAAATATAAAGAAAGTTCATTTCTTTGTGGCTATTCATACATAAAGATGGAATATTTTCCGCAGCGATGGTCGTGTCTAATCGAGTTTGTGTTTTTGTGATTATTCTTTGCAACGTTCTAGTAAGCAAACATGTCTAATTGAGTTTGTGTCTTCGTGATTATTCTTTGCAACGTTCTAGTAAGCAAATTATTTTCCTGCTCCCATTTAGTTGGTATAGTATTTTGTAAGTACTATTTGCAGCACCCATTTCTTGATAGTATAACCTTTAAATCTTTTGTTGAAGACCTCATCTTAGGCTGCTATGTCGTTTCCTGCTTCTTTGTTTGTATTATCAATTTGCTGAAAGAAAAGATCTATTCTCAGGAAAAGCCAAAATGTTTATTGCTTTAGTTTCCTTGAAACATTGTTATAATACGAGATGTTGCATGTTAGCAAACAAGTTATGGTTATCCTTGTCAAAGTTGAAAATTCATTCCTTCAATTAAATATTGACTTTAGGTCTATGGTAGTAGATATCCATGCCTATATCATGCACTTGTCTTCGTTTGCAGTTTTTCTGACAGTTGTTTTTATATGCAGTCGTGCTTACATGAAAAGTTTGAGCAAACTCTTGGCGCCTAATTTTTTTCTCTTTTGAGTTGAGTATAATGTAATCCTCTTCTCTTCCCAGGGAGTGCTTGTACTATGTGGTATGCATGATGCTCAAGCGAAGCCCGTTCTGTTCTGTTCGTGCAATGACAACAGTGTTCGCCTATATGACCTCCCATCGTAAGGATATTATATCTTATTTAGTTTGTAATAAACTTTTCACTATCTTGAGAAATATCTCAATATTTTCTTTGTCCAAATTTAGGTTTAGCGAGAGGGGTAAGATTTTTGCCAAGGAGGAAATGAGGGCGATACAGTCAGGCCCGGGTGGACTATTTTTTACCGGAGATGGAACAGGCGAGCTGAAAGTGTGGAATTGGGCGACAAAAGATACTCCAGTTGCTTAACATAGATCACATCCTTTGTAACTATATTATCAATTATTCCATGTAAGCAGCATAAGGGATATTTGAGATGCAATAGAAAGCGAGAAATATAGCATCAATTTTGATAATTAGCGATAGCTTATGTATTTGTTTTATCAAGTGTTTCCCGTGTATCAGGGCAGTAGCGCCCTGAGTGGCCTATTCTTCATGCTCATGTCGATATTTGGTTTTGGTTGTGGGGTCAATTTCTGGAGAGAGGAGCTTATTGTTTTCGGCAGAGGCTAATTGATGTTTTTATCCACTATCAATTTCAGGCGCAACATTCTTTTCCCAAGACTTCTATTTGAATATATTGATTTCTGTATAGTAACATTGAAACTTTGGTCAAGGATTGTACACTTTTGTTATGGAATGGAATTTTATTTTCGATTGTTTTGCAAGTGTTTAAATATATTGATTTCTGTATTGTGGGCGCTGAAGGGATAGTTCCAGCTAATGGAAAGATAGAATTGGCTTGGTACTTGCACTGGGATATATTGAGGGCATCTTTTTTGTTGAAAAGTTTAGTTTAGCCAAGATCAAGCATAGCCATAGGATTCAAGCTCGGTTTGGTAGTTTCAAGTTCAACAGAAAAAACCAGCTGATAGCAAAACATGCTACCAGTGAAATTACATGTCGAGGGCTCCAAGATGCCATTACTGCTCGGATTAAGAGAGACTTTGGGAAGTCGAAAGTCATAATATACCACCTCTGGTTTGATCAGATGGTGGGGTCCTGGTCTCCAGATCATCTTTCAAATATACCTCAAGGTTACGAAAATCCAAAAATTCTGGTTTTTCCCCTTTCCCAAAGTAAACAAATGTGAAGTAGAAATCAAGAGGAACAATGATGCGTAGCTGTCTTCGCTAGACGAGAATTATCGTGCCAGCGCTCCCGCGGGACGATCGCTTGACCCATTTGGACGTGATGTCGCACGAGCGTGAGCCGAGCCCGTGCAAGACCGTGGTTCATTGGCTGGCGGTAAGAGATCTAAGCCACAGAGTCACACAGATTTGTTCGAGTGCAGCGAAATTATAAACGCATAGGCGATTTGGTAAAAAGTTCACTGAGTCGACAATAGCTGAAGCATTGAATAACACAAGTTGAAGTAAAATAAACTCTTTATTGATATAAACAAGTGTTACAGGCAGCGTATAGTCGAGATTACAAGTCGCTCGAGCCTCTCTCTGAAATAATAAAAGCGTGCCAAGTGGTTACATTTGTGAAATGATGTACAGATGATGTTCCAACATTATGTCTTGTATATGTGCTTCAGTTCCGGATGCAACGCTCCAAGGCTCCAGAGTGAACTCCACGCTTTAGCACGCACGAAGGAGGCATCCGCACCGAACGAGGTTCTCCCGCACCCTGCAAACAATCTGGTGGATTATTAGTACATGAATGCACTGGTGGGGAGGCTACTTGCCCGCTCGACAAATCCAAACACGTAATATAGGTTCAGTGCACCAACTATTATGTTGTCTTTCTAGTTGCCTTAGGATCAGTTTCATGGCAAAGATTGAATAGCCTAACTCGTATGGCAGTGCGCCGTGCAACATAAGAGAAAACATGACGAGACTTACCATTTGTCCTTCCATGTCCAAGGCAAACCACGTTAATTCAAGCACAAGCATATATAAACATTCAGGGGCAGTGGCATATGCAAACATTGTGTTGTGAGCGAGATTACACTACGAGTGCACGCATTTACACGAAATATCAGGTGTGTTGCATAAGATGTTCAAGTGCTCATTATGCACAAGTGTTGTTATACCATGATCGTTCAGGTGTTCAGTTATTCTCGATGCGATGCAATAACTCGCACGCGGATAGCCGCTAAGCGAGGATGACTTATCTATATGAACAATTGTCGCTGGCTTAGCCATAAAGGACCTAGTCAATGACAAGGATGGAATGCAACGAAAAGTACGTGGGGCGCTACAAACCATCCCGTCCAAGTACGTGAGACTATACATGAAGTTCCATCCGGATCGGGTCGGTCCTAGTGCCCCGGCGACCGCCCGTGGAACTGAGATCCGAAGATCACCTTTTTCAAGTTGTTCGCGACATGCAGGTCAGGGTATTTCCAAATCCATAACTTGACATGATAATCCATGATTCTTGTTCTGAACCGAGCATTTGCTCCACGAGCTGTGATTCTTTCTTTACTTGACATGATTCTCGTTCAGATGTAAACTGGATGTGATTATCATTCAAATATAAATTTGACATGATTTCCATTCATTGATTCAACTTGCTTTGATGCATGCCCCTGGTTCGGGGATTGGCTTGGTGACCTAACGGTCCTGGGTACTTGCAGGTTCAATTGCACAGAAGGACTATTTGATAGTCTTCTGGCTGACTCAATGCATGAACGATATGTGATAGTGTTACTTGCTTGTGGCATAAGTTTCGTGTGGCAAACATTGAGTCTAGGCAATATTACAAGTTAACATATAAGCAGGCAAGCATGCATTTCCATTAAAACTTACACATTCACGTTGGCTTGGGCCCGAAGGTAAGCCGAGGAGTGATATCGTAAAGGAACTTACCGAGCGACATGATCTAGGGCCGTGCAGTGTGGCAAGTGAACAGTGCACTATTGAGTATACATATATCAATCTACTCGAGGCATAGCGGGTTTAGTTGCACGAGGCAATGGTAGCATGCAAGGGTATGAATATAAGTAATGTTTCATTTCCATGTTCTAACATAAGCAATACAAGTTGGGATTATTCCCTTAGCTAGGTGCGTTGTATTCTTATTAGCATGCAGGGGGTGATTTACCTAGCGACTAGCATGTATCATTTTATATTTTAAGTGTGCTGGCTAAGCAAAGACAAGTTCATCGTAGCCACCCACCTTAGCGATGATTCGCTTCGGTTGAGCGATACTCCGAGCGAGCCTCTGAAAGCCTAAGCCAGAATTCCTGTAGGGACAAGTCTGGATATCCTTTGCCTCAAACGAGTATTTTCGCTGAAGCAAAGCGGGTCGGGATATTGCAATTTTTTGCCGTTTGAATCGGCAGTCCGCTTGAGCGGAACGGGGTGTTACATCATACACCACTCAGAAAAAGTCTCGTCCTCGAGACTTACTGAGGGCAGGCCGTACTATCGTATTATGAAATCTATCCCAAGTGTAGCAGTCGGTACCACTAAATCTATTTGAACACAATCCCCTACTCGTTCCTTACGCCGTGTTGCGTGTATGTCGAGTCAGTCTCATTTGCGCCTTAGCACGGGACATGTTGCTTAACGCAGAGTACGTTTCAATCGATCTTGATTAACGATCTAAGGCTGAGACAAACTTATACAAGTCGTTATATTTGTTCAGGTGGATATTCACTTGCACTAGCATTCAAGATCAGCATATCGCGAGTCTGGATCGTGTACATATTCGAAGCGATTCAAGCACATGCATGTCAACCAACTTAGCGATAGAGAAGTCTTAGCACTCGAGTTTCATACCTCATCGAGTCTTGGATTGTGCACACGTTCAAGGCGTCCCTCAAACATATGCATGCAACCAAACTTAGAGATAGTGAAATCGGACAAGCTACTTGCGAAAATCTCAAGGGTTCTCGTCTTATGATTCACAATGATACTTTCGATAGAGTCAATCAAAATCCCATATCATTTTCCATTCCAACTCAATCTCAAGTATTTGCACTGATGTTAAGCATGATCTGTTCGGTTTACCGACTAACATTCATTCGTTCGGGTCAAACATAGCACATGTTATCGTTCCCAAGTCTAACCCTAAGTCTTGCTGTCCCAGTTCTATAGCTTGTTCAAACAATGGTAAATTCGGTAACACAGGTTCATTCACTCGGCACAGGGTCATCTGCCTAATTGCTAGGTCAGCTCACAAGGCCATAGGTATAGGTTCAAGCATATTGCGATTCATCGTACAATCTCGTCGCACGATGCTCGCCCCAATTCCTAGGGTCAAACCATTGTTTATTTGCACGGGGTATTCTACCCAAGCTCGTTTCACTCAGATTTCTAAACATCGAGCACATATTTTTCCTACACTCAATAACACGTTCGTTTGCACGGGGGTTCGAGTCCGTTCAGCAAAATTTATAGTATATCCAAGTTGCAGGACAAGCCTAGTGATTTGTATAGTCTATCCCTCGAAACATGTTTTAATGGAATCCCTATCCATTCCAAGTCTAGACCACCAAGCCAAGATTCAGTTCTAAACCTTTAGTTTAACTCTAATTCGTTCAACCTGATTCATGTATCCGTTCACGAAACCATCAAGCGTGATTTATTTTCAGATTCTAGGCTTAACTTATCCATCAAAACATTTTTGATCACTTGCATTCCCAATTCATCTTATCGTGTCGAACCAAAAGTTAAGACGATCCATTGGTTGTCACGCTCCAGTCTTCCGCAAGTTCGATCACCCTCGTTGGACGTGAGATCCCCACGTCAACGCTCCCGCTGGATAATTGTCCTAACCTGGACGTGACGCATGTACGAGCATAGATTTACGCTCGCATAAGGCAAGAACGTCGGAATGTTATGGTTACCTTTGACACGATCGAGACACCTTATATTTCACATTTACTCCATCTAAGTTATATATCCATCGAGTCAAGTCCTTTCATGCAGTGATTATTATTTGTCTAGCATAAATCATCCAACTTTAATGTTACCGTTCGGTAATTCTATAGTCCACTTCTATTATTCCTCAAGCAACTAGTTCAATTATTCAAACTCAAGTCTATTACATTTTGATACGTTCCATTCATCGAGTTCGTTTGAAATAATCACTGAACATGTTCCCGTGAGTTCGATCATCCCAGCCGTACGTGAAATTACCACGTCGGCGCTCCCGCGGGATAACCGTTCTCGTTGGGACTGATTTCGAGAGTTATCGTTTCGAAATTGATTTCAAGATCGTTCTTCCAAACTCCAAGCTAAATCCATTACTGTTCATTCATCGAAACACAATATTTATTTCAGGCTTAATTTCTATTCGAGCGATGTTGTATTCAAGTTCAATCCGTTTATTTCAATCCGAAATCGCTCGTACAATCCTCTAAGTTTCCAATAAGTTTCCTTAACGAGATATTGATTCCCATTTTCGTGAATCCCAATTCGATATAAGCCTTATCATTTATTCAAGATATTTTGAAATCGTTCAATTCAACTATCGCACGAGGCCTATGAATCCGTTTGAACGTTTCTAAGCGATCCATACACCACTCGGAATTGAGTCATCCAATCAAATCTCAATCGATTTGTATCTTCCTGACACGAAATATCGTTCGAGCTATTTTCCGAAACTTAAGCACGATTCTCTATATTCGCCTAAGTGATAAATCCAAGAGTATTTCTATTGGTTGGTATTCTAAGTCTGACTTGTCTCATTCTTGAACGATGTCCAAATCTCGTTTGCAGCTAGCTTGCACCAAGAGGGTCTTGGCGTGTGATACTCTACACAACTTAGCCAAAAGACTGTGTGCATAGCTAACCATTCGAGACAATATTCGATTTCGCACTAACCAGTTGGGAAAACATGTATAGGCAATTCGGGTTTGCACATAAGTCGCAAGTTCTAGCACGAGTCAATTCCCAAAGGGTCTAGCACAGGTTGGCACAAAGGCCAATCATATTACAATTTCGTACAAGCAATCACATCACATCATTCAAATGCACTTTTCAAAAATATTTAGACTCATTATTGGAACATTTCGTTTGGGATATTGAGAGAGAGTATGCACATAGCCCACGAACGAGCTTTCGAAACTGAGAAAATCGAAACGAAGTCCAAATCCCTGTGCGAACTCTTGAACTCGTTAGACCAAAATGAGATACATTCATATAATGAGTCCATAATACATTATGATCCTGATATAATTTATCTTCTTTTGAAGGAATGACACAAGCGCAATCATCAGCACCAGCACCGGGCGAGACACAAGCCCAAGAAAGCAGTTTTGACACATCGGAAAGTTTTCGGAGCCAGCGAGCTATGTTCCATGTAGATCCTATCTAGCAGATGATGAGGATGTTAGAGGCTAACCAATAGAGGGAGGAGGCTCGCTATGAACGGGCCAAGAAGCAAGCGAAAGAGAGGCAAAACCAGTTTCAAGACCATATAGAAGCCAGATTCTCAGTCCAACAAAAGCAGGTAGATACCCTACAGCAGATTGTGCAGACTTTGGCCTCCAACCAGTCCGCGGCAACAACAGTGACACCGGTGGAGCAACCCACACTAGAAGTTGAGATGCCTCAGACACCAAGGAAGAGGGATGTGACTGCCTTCGACTTTGGCAACTTCAAAAAAGTCTGCAATACGCCATTTAAAGGGACTGAGGATCCAATCATGGCTCTAGATTGGTTGGCCGAACTGGAAGACCACTTCAAACTCTTGGAGGTACCCGAGCAGAAACGTGTTGCGTGTGCCCAACTCCAGCTCCGTTTGAACGCGCACGACTGGTGGGACGTGCATCGAAGATCTCTTCCAGTTGATGATGATGAAGAGATGATCGCATGAGCCACCTTCCGTGGCGCGTTTGAAGAGGAGTTCATACCCCCTCACGTACGTCGTCAGAAGGAGAACGAGTTCGTGCAACTATGACAAGGCAGCATGACAATCAAACAGTATTCAGCCAAATTCAACCGGCTCGCCTAATTTGTCAGCTCCTATTTACCTGATGCGGCGAGTCGTGCCCGAAGATTTGAAGGCGGTCTGTGTCCTGCTATCTATGCGCACATGGTCGTTCTCCAGTACCAGACTATACGGAAAGTCCTAAATCACGCCCTCTCTCTTGAACCGCAGTATCCTTCCTTTCCTGTCGACGCTGTGTATACCTCCAATCACGAACGCCATAGCAACGAGAAAGGAAACAACGCTGCAAAGCGTCAAAACAATGGCGGTCATCAGAAAGGGAACCATAGACCATTTTGCGATTTTTGCAAGAAACCAGGGCACTCGGCCGATATTTGTCGGCAAAAGAATGGGTTCTGCCTCATTTGTGGTAATCCAAATCATAAACTACAAGACTGTCCGCTCTTCTCTGAACGCCGCCCTCAACATCCGAATCCTGCCCCTGCAATCCAGGCCAATCGAGCTGCGCCTCAGCCAGAGCATCGCCAAGCTCAAGGTCGGGTCTACACTATGACACGGGAGGAAGCCCTGGCCTCAGACACCGTTGTGTCAGGTACTTTGATTTTTAATAACATACCTGTACGTGTGCTATTTGATTATGGTGTAACGCATAGTTTTATATCCACAAATTTTGCCATGAAAAATAATATAGAAATGATACCGTTGCATTTAGACCTTAGTGTTAGCACCCCCTCCGGTACGAAAATACCTATCCGTTCAGTATGCCAAGGTGGTTACGTCTGTATTGGAGAAAGAAAGCTATCGCTAGATGTTTTAGTTCTAGATGTTCGAGACTATGACATTATTTTGGGGATAGATTGGCTCGGCGCTTGCTCGGCAATTATCGAATGTGCAGAGAAACGAGTCGTCTTTCGCCTGCCTGGAGAAGATGAATTCTTCTACACGAATAGTCCAGCAGCTGATGCGTCCTGGGCCTGCATGATAATTTTGGCGATATCTGCTCGACGAATGCTACACTCAGGCTGCGAGAGATACCTAGCGTCAGTTCGGGATACACAGTTGGATTACGCAAACGTCGAGTCTTCTTCTGTTGAGGCGGAGTTCTCTGATGTATTTCTGAGCGAACTACCCGACATGCCACCTGACCGAGAGATCGAGTTCACCATCGACACATTCTCGAATACTCAGTCGATTTCTAAGCTTCCGTACAGAATGGCCCCTGCTGAACTGAAGGAGTTAAAGTGCCAACTGCAAGAGTTACTGGATCGTGGGTTCATCCGTCCGAGCGTGTCTCCTTGGGACGCGCCTGTACTCTTCGTAAAGAAGAAAGATAGAACACTATGCCTCTGCATCGATTATTGGGAGCTGAATAAGGTCACCATCAGAAACAAGTATCCTCTGCCCAGGATAGATGACCTCTTTGATCAGCTGCAAGGGGCAGCAATTTTCTCAAAAATTGATCTTCGCTCAAGCTACCACCAGCTAAAGATTAAGCCAGAGGACATGTCCAAGACTGCATTCTGAACTTGTGGGCACTACTAGTTTTTTGTCATGCCGTTTGGTCTGATGAATGCCCCTGCTGCCTTTATGGATTTGATGAATCGAATGTTCCAACCATTCCTCGATAAATTCGTGATCGTTTTTATAGATGACATCTTGGTGTACTCGAAGAATAGGGATGAATACGCAGGACACCTACGGATGGTACTTCAAACCCTTCAAGACAACAAGTTGTATGCCAAGCTTAGTAAATACGAGTTCTGGTTGGACAACATAGCCTTCCTCGGACATATTATTTCTGCAACGGGGATCTTAGTTAACCCTAAGAAGATTGAAGCCATCGTGAACTAGAAACGGCCTGAGTCAGCTAGTGATATTCGGAGTTTTCTTGGTCTGGCGGGCTACTACCGCAGATTTATTAAAGTTTTGCTAGAATTGCCTCGCCTCTGACTTAGCTCACTCGGAAGGGAGTAACGTTCGCGTGGACGGACGACTATGAAGCTTCGTTTATGGAGTTAAAGTAGTGCCTCGTCTCAGCACCGATTCTCACCCCTCTAGACGGACCTGATGACTTCAAAATATACAGTGATACCTCAGGCAAGGGATTGGGATGTGTCCTTATGCAACGGGAGAAAGTGATAGCCTTCGCGTCGAGGCAGTTAAAGCCTCACGAGAAGAATTATCCAACACATGATTTGGAACTCGCCGCGGTGGTGTTCGCGCTGAAGCTGTGGAGCCACTACCTTTACGGTGTACCATACGAGATCTATACAGACTATAAGAGCCTAAAATATCTTTACACCCAAAATGATTTAAATCTTCGTCAATGGCGTTGGCTTAGACTTCTTAGCGATTTTGACTTGATGATCAGATACACCCTCGGCAAGGAAATATTGTAGCTAATGCACTGAGTCGAGTATTCGTTGGAAGCCTGGCTATTGATAACAACCTGCGTCGGGATATAGAAGCTCTGGGCATTACACTTGTAATCAGATACAAAAAGGGGGCGCAAGTGGCACAACTGCGCCTCGAACCTGACTTGTTACAAAAAGTCAAGTTCGCTCAGAAGGATGACCTGTTCCTGCAAAAGATGCAAGGTCTTATCTCAGCAGGAAAGGCATCCAACTTTGCGGTAGGCACGGACGGGATGATCCGAGTGAAGGGAAGATTGTACGTTCCAAACGATGCAGCCCTCAGAAAAGAGATACTCATGGAAGCCCATTATGCTAGTTTTACTTCTTATCCGAGTAGCACAAAGATGTATCGAGATCTCCGTACGACATTTTGGTGGCACAGCATGAAACAAGATATAGTGCTGTTCGTGTCGCATTGCATGGCTTATCAGAGGATAAAGGCCGAGCACCAGAAGCCGGGCGGAGAGATGCAGAACCTCGCCATACCGGAGTGGATATGGGAACATATAACAATAGATTTCATTGTTGGCTTGCCAAAGACGCAATGGGGGAATGATGCCGTCTGGGTTATCGTCGATCGACTCACCAAGTCAGCTCACTTTCTTCCTATCAAAAGTACTTAGAGTGCCGACCGCTTGGCTCAGATCTACCTCAACGAAATCGTTTGTCTCCACTGCGTGCTCGTATCCATTTCACCGATAGAGATGGTCGATTCATATCGCGTTTCTGGGAAAGCCTGCAGTCAGCAATGGGGACGAAGTTGAAGTTCAGCTCCGCCTACCATCCACAGACAGACGGTCAAACAGAACGTGTCAACCAAATCCTCGAAGACATGCTACGACTTTGCGCCTTGGACTTGAAGACGAGTTGGGACATGCATCTACCGTTAGCCAAATTTGGATACAACAACAGCTACCAATCTAGCATTCAGATGGCGTCGTATGAGGCGTTGTATGGACGGAAGTGCAGGTCCCCGATCTGTTGGGATGAAGTTGGCGAACGACAAATTCTTGGCCCGGAGCTCGTGGAGCAAACAGTCCAAAAGATTCGTTTGATTCAGAAACGGCTGAAGGTAGCTCAGAGTCACCAAAAGAGCTACGCAGACACGCATCGGCGTCCACTTGAATTCCTTGAAGGCGATCGGGTGTTTCTCAAGGTCTCGCCCATGCAAGGAGTCACCAGATTTGGAGCAAAGGGGAAGCTAAGTCCGAGATTTGTCGGTCCATTCGAAATACTAAAGCGAGTCGCCTCAGTTGCATATCAGATTGTCCTACCACCGTCACTATCCGAAGTGCACGATATCTTCCATGTTTCTCAACTTAGGAAGTACTTGGATTAACTGCAGATAAACCGCATACGGGATAGAAAAATGGTGACATTGCACTTGAAAATGTGTATTACTAAGGACAATTTCATTGATATATTGAATAAGGTTTTTCTGGAACTAAGTTCCGACATTGCTTGAAGCACCATCCAAGGATTAAATGCAGATAAATCGTATACAGGATAGAAAAATTGTGACATTGCACTTGAAAATGTGTATTACTAAGGGCAACTCCATTGATATATTGACTAAGATTTTCTGGAGCTTAGTTCCGATATTGCTTGAAGCACCATCCAAGGATTAAATGCAGATAAACCGCATACGGGGTAGAAAAATGGTGACATTGCACTAGAAAATGTGTATTACTAAGGACAACTCCATTGATATATTGACTAAGTTTTTCTGGAGCTAAGTTCCGACATTGCTTGAACTTACTCCAAGTCCTTCTTATTACTTAAGAGTTCTTCGGACGAAATTGACGAGTGGTTGATTTGGTAAAGCTGTACGGTGGAAAAGTGTGTTGCCTCGATTTTGTGTTAAGACCTTACTGAGGTAAAATTTTAGATAAAAATAGGCTCATTTTCATATATTGGAATTCCATATATTAGATTTTCATATATTCGATTTCCATATAATATATTGAATTTTTCATACATTGAATGAATTGGATTACCATATATTGGATTTTCATATATTAGATTTTCATATATTGTATTTTCTATATATTCTTATTGCTTAAGAGTTCTTCGGACGGGATTGACGAGTGGTTGATTTGGTAAAGCTGTGCGGTGAAAAGATGTGTTGGCTCGATTTTGTGGCAAGATCTTATCGAGGTAAAATGTTAAATAAAAAAAAGGTGCATTTTTATATATTGGATTTCCATATATTAGATTTAGATTTTCATATATTCGATTCCATATAATATATTGAATTTTTTATATATTAAATTGGATTCCCATATATTGAATTTTGATATATTAGATTTAGATATAGTGTATTTTCCATATATTCTTATTGCTTAAGAGTTCTTCGAACATGATTAACAAGTGGTTGATTTGGTAAAGCAAATGTTAGATAAAAATAGACCCATTTTCATGTATTGGATTTCTATATATTAGATTTCTATATATTGGATTTTCATATATTCCATTTCCATATAATATATTGGATTTTTCATACATCGAATCGGATTTGGTAAAACTGTGATATGGAAAAATATATTGGCTCGATTTTTTGGCAAACCCAAGTATGTTTGCTCGATTTTGTGGCAAGAAAGTAAAATGCTAGATAAAAATAGTCCTATTTTTCAAATATTGGATTTTCATATATTTGATTTTCATATAATAAATTTACACTGGATTTTCATATATTAAATTTGCGTAGATTTTTTTCTGGGAGGATTGACGAATGGTTGATTTGGTAAAGCTCTGTGTAGAAAAGTGTTAAAGCTTGTGTAGAAAAGTGTGTTGGCTAGATTTTGTAGCAAGACCTCGGTGAGATAAAATGTTAAATAAAAATAGAATATATTCGATTTCCGTATAATATATTAAATTTTTTATAAATTGAATTGGATTTCCATATATTAGATTTTGATATATTAGTTTTCTATATATTGGATTTTCGATTTTCATATAATATATTAGATTTTTCATATATTGAATTGAATTTTCAAATATTAGATTTTTCATATGTATTTAATTTCCATATATGACAATCAATGTATCAATTTCTATATTTGGACATATATTATATAAAGGGCCTAAAGATTTTTTTTTTTTTTTTTCCTGATCGTGGTGAATAAGCTGTTGAATGAGTTTAAACACAAGAGCTTGAGTTTTTTTTTCTTTTTCTTATTTTCGTGGTAGAGTCCTTTAGATCAAGGAAAGAAGTATTTTTTGTGGCAGAGAATATTTTTATTTTTAGGTGTTCTTTAATTTTTTGGATTTATTTCAGTTCTTCCCTTCTCAAGTAAAACCAAAAAAGAGAGAGGTGGGTTGTTACTCCTCTTCGTTGGTTGACCGTCGGCTTCAAGAACTCCGAAGCTTGCAGATGGGTGAGAGTTCCCAAGAAGAAATGCCCAAGTGGCTCAAGAATCTTCTGGACGACAAGGGCTTCTTCACTCCTTGCTCGAACCGGGAGCACGACAACGAAGGGGAGAAGGAAAACATTCTATGCGTCGACTGCGGCTCGCGCCTCTGCCCCCTTTGCTCTCCTACCCATCCCTCTCATCGTCTCCTCCAGGTACCCACCCATGCTAATCTTGGAAAATATAAGGTGACACAAATCTTTCCATAATTTTTTTTTTTTTCCGATTTTGTTTCTGATTTTGGTCGATGAAGGTTTGGAGACATTCGGAGCATGACTCGGTTCAGGTGGAGGTTTTCAGCAAATTGTTCGATTTGACTTCCATCGTGGTAAACTTATTGCTGTGTCAGTACCACGCGCGGCGTGTCGGACTCGTATCCGGCACTATTTTGCAGTTCTTGAAAACTGTTCTCATATATATATATTTTGCAGGCATATGCTGGCAACAGGAAGACCATGGTTTTCATCCATTCGAATCGTCCCGCAAAAAAGATGAAAAGAAGGAAACAATGCAGCACCTGCGAGCGCGCCATGAACAAGGACGACAAGTCCATCATTAAGGACTTGAACTCGTCGCCGAGCGAAGCTGTCTATTGTTCTCTCGCTTGCAAAGTAATCATCCCAATTACCGCACTTTTTTTTTTTAATTTTTTAATTTTTATCTTTGCTTTATCATCTGTTTCCACGTGCATTACACAACTCCTTTTAACTAATATAAAGGCTAATAGATAATTTCATATCGAGGGGAAATTTTTGTTACAAATGCTCCAAGGAGAAATTTTTAAAAAATTTTTACACAGAAAGCTATGCCAAGGGGGTTAGCGTCCAAAAAAATAAAATAAAATAAAATAATAATAATAATAATAATAATTTGAGTCTGCCGCCAATCCTTTTTGCCCCCAAAGATTAAAAAAAAAAAAAAATTGATCCTGGCGTCAAGAGGGTTGGTGTCAAACATTTTTTTTTTTTCTCTTGACGTCAGAGTTGTTGGCTCCAAACAAATGGAGGCCGGGTGGAACCCATATAGCAGAGGGAGGGAAGGTGGAGTCGGGTAGGACCCACCTGCCAGGGGAGAGAGAGGTTGTAAGGATAAAAAATAAAAAAAAATTTGGTGCCACAATTGTTGGTTCTAAGCTAACTTTACAACCAAATGTTACAACCTCTCTCTCTTACCCTAACAAATGGGTCCCACCTAGTCCCACATCTCCTCACCCCTTGCTATATGGGTCCCATCCGACCTCCATTTGTTTGGAGCCAACTATGTTTGCGCCAAAACAAATTTTTTTTTTTAAAATGTTTGAAGCCAACCTCCTTGACGCCAGTATCATATATATTTTTTTTTATTGTTTGGAGCCAAAGAGTTTGGCGCCAGTCTCAAACTAATTTTTTTTTTGGCGCCAACTCTTTTGGCGTCAGCTCCATTTGTATAAAATTTTTGAATTTTTTTTTTTCTTTCCAGCAATTGTATCAATTTTTTTTTCTCTATATGAAATTATCTGAAAGGCTAAATTACTCTAATACCACACCTCAATTATAGCCCATTTTTGGCGTCTTAACTATCTACTGTTCGATTTTTGTATCATAACTTCATAAATTATTGAACTTTTGTCAATTTTGAATTACGTCGATATCACTTTAGAAGAATGTAGAATAATAAAGTATTTAAATTACGTTTTTTTACTACACGATATATTGTTTTAAGTTGTCTCGATGTGCTATAAATTAACGAAAGTTGAATCAAGCAAGTTGCCAAAATTGAACAGTAGAAAGTTAAAGTGCCAAAAACGTCGTATGAGGTGTTTGGTTGAATGAAAGTGGAGATTTATTGGTAAGTCACTCACATTTTTTTGAGTTCGGATACCTGAAACTTCACTTTTTTTGAATTGACCGGTGACAGTTTTATATTATAAAACTCATTTCACATTTTTTTGATGTGACTGGTGGAAGTTTTATGTCGGTGAACTCGGCCGAGTTATGATGTTTGGTTGCAAGAGTGGGAAAGTGATTTTTTTTTATTTGACCTTTTGTATTTTTATGTCGTTTGAGAAATTGTTACTTTTCACCCCCACAAAAAATTGGAGGAAGTGAGAAGGAAGAAGGAAAGTACGGACGTTTAATTGCACGAAAGTAAAAAAGTAAATTTTTATGACTAAATTAAATTTTGAAGTAAACTAAAAAAAAAAATATGTAACAAAATTTTGGATAAATATAAAATTTTGAAAACATTACAATATTTGTCAAAACAATGTCTTGAATACAATTTTTTTTTTTTTTACTTAAGATTTTTTAGTTTTAAATTTAGCAAATTGACATTCAGTAATTATATGTTGACTAAAATAAATAATAATTATTTGATAAAATTTATATTACAATATTTAGGTTTAAATGATAATTATTTTAATTCGGCCATCCAAACAATATTTTGAAAGTCAAAATTTATGCATACACATTGCATATGCAGACTTCGTTTTTTCACTTTCATACATTTTCGTACAACCAAACTAGCGCACTGTAATTGGGATGGATAATTTAGCAAAATATAAACCTATGTTATTTTATTATTTTTTCCTTTTTTGTTTTTATCAGATCAAGAAGTGCGAGGAAGAAGGCAAGCTGATGGAGCAATTGAGGGAGTGTGCATCTCTACAACCATTGCCGGTTTCGTGTCAGCGTTCCGAACGTCAGCCCTGCCTGGGGTCAGTCCTTGATACAACGACATCCGTGTCGGAGTCGATCCGGAGTGGGGCCGACGGGCTTGCAGCTGCGGTGGAGAAGGGTTCGGTCCGTAAGAAGCCCCGCCCCGCATCGCCTCGGCCGAGCCTGCGGAGATGACTGAAGAAACTACCCTTATTTGTAAAAGACACTCAGTACTAATGTGTGCGCATCATTTTTCGGACTCGCTTTGATCGTACAGTATGGAGAGAGGAGCCACGCTTGAAAATAATACAAACTCTTTAAATTGTCTCTCATATTATCTATATGGTTAGTTCCTTTGCTTGCAACTCTTTTAATTGTCTCTCATATTATCTATGGTTACTTCCTTTGCTTGCTATATTAAGTGTGACAGTTCTCTATTTAATTTAGAGGTTCTATACCTATATTTGGTTACTAGCGCTATGTAAATGAAACGGTTTGACCAGTAACTTTGATCGAACAAATAGTTGTTTTTTTCTTTTTGGTGGGAATATCGATCTTCAACATGAAAAGATTGGTTATATAAAGGAGAGGAGCATCAGTGGAAGGTCAATACACAAATAAAGAGAGATCAATAGTAGCACGAAGGCGCTCGACTGATTGTGGCATTCTACTGTGAGTTGTTGGCGCATGATGGTGCTAGCTGAAGGAGTTATCGAAGCAAAGATGCTCGTCCACGGGGGTACTGAAATGAGATAGTTTTCCGTGCATTAGAGCAGCGCGACTGAAAGAGTTGTTTACGAACTAAACACTACTAAAAATTACGGGATTAGCGACGCTAAAAAACGTCGCTAAATTGTAGAATTACGTCTGAAATAAAATCACGACGTTATTAGCGACGTTTTATAATTGTCGCGGTCTAGCTAGTCGCTGACTGAAAATGCGTCGCTATACGTCGCAACTGACGACATATCTTAGTGACGTATGGACATCGCAATTTTTTTTACCAATTGGCGACGTTCTGCGGCGCAACGTCGGTATATGAGCGACACAAATTTAGTCGCAAAACGTCGCTGATATTTCTATACTTTGTGACGTTTACTGTGTCACTAAACGTCGCTGACATTCTTCCGTTAGCGACGTTTAGCAACGCATGTACTTCGCTAATGTTTTTTGAATGTAACGACGTTTAGTAACGTATTTTAGTTACGTCTTGATGACATGACAGAGATTGCCAAGTCAGCAAATTAGCGACTTTTAGCGACATATTTGCGACGTCTTGGTATAGGGATAGAGACGTTCTGATACCTCTCTATGACGTATTTGTACGTCGCTAGACGTCGGTAAACATCACTAAATTGCTATAAATTTTTAAAAAAAAATACAGATCGTTACATATTAATTTGTATAACAATATTCAGCCTGCAGTTTATACAAATATATTCATAGTTTATAAAAATAGATTGTCACACATAAGCAAATTATTAAACAACGATAAATTCAAATCTACTGTCACTGTTGGCCAATGTCATACAAATTCATACATACATAAAAGCTAAAATAAATATTCTCATGTCACAAAAAGAATATATACAACAGACCCAAAAATAGGCCAATGTCACACAAATTCTCAAAAATGGGCCAAATTCACACAAATTCATAACTATCTGTCCAACCTAGGACTAATACTGATCAAGAGAAGGAGGAGGAACACCGCCGCACAACTGGGATACGATATAGTCCAACTGGCCCTATGAAAGCGCCACCGATGTCGAACTAGGAGGCAGTATCGTCGGTGGAGTCGGTGTCGATGCCGGCGAAGTAGGAGGATGTATCCGCTCCAATGCTGATAGGCGATCATTGTATGAATCCATGACACCTATAATTCGAGTGACGGAACGCTGTGTCGATGATGCCAGATCCGTAATGCCTCGGTCATAGTCCTGAGCTCCAAAAAATTTTGCTCGAGCGCATCAAAACGTGCTAAGATCCTCACATCGTCTATCTGCGGCTGGGACGGGCTGCTGCAAAATCAGTCTCATCATCTTGTCACGCAGAGATGTAATCTGATGGTCAACTCTCTCTGGCTGGACTCGCACCGACTCCTCGAAAGGTTATGGGGTATGCGCAGAGGCAGAGGGGGTCCTAGAGCCCTATGTCACAACATAGGCGTCGTAGGATCCCGTACCGTAGTACGTACCCCTCTGAACACCATCATCGACGGTCTGCCATAGCTCGTCAGCCGACGAAACTGGGTGGACCGGTGGCTGCGAGAAAGTACCGGCCTCTCCCTCGGGAGGTGCAGACGCAACATATTGCGTCGACTGCTCACGAAGCCGTAGATACTCATTCTAAAAAAATGAATCGCTCGATAAATATACTTGTTACTAATGACATGGATATTTATTTGCATATTTTCTAAGTTGTTCAAAAGCAGGGGTACCCGGTGTTATAAATCGAAAATATAGGGATAGTGTAAATAGCCCTATTATCTAAGCAACTTATTACTAACTACATGGATATTTATTTGCATATTTTCTAAGTTATATTAAAATAAAAAAACGTAAAGTAATACTTACATAAGTCTACGTGGCCCTATCATCGATGAGCTGTCTGCCCTTCCGATGGGTGGCGAGGAAGACGGTCACCATGTTAGCGTCTTCACCCCTCTGGACCAGTTAATTATAAATAGATATATTGTTACTAAAATTAACCATTTTATCCTACTTTGGTTAAAATAATATATATACGATTAAATACTTACCATGCGACAAAAATATTTCATCGGAATTGACCCACCACACCACTTTTCTGCCTTCTTCCTGGCTGCCTCCGCATTTTTCAACTTTTTCTTGTACTTGGGATCGTCGAATATAGCCCTCATCTGAGTCCACTTCTCAGTCGTGATCCAACCTTGGATTGGTTTTCCTAAACGATCACGGTCCTTCTGATCATTGATCGCATCCCGGACTAGCTTGGCGGCGACGGAAGGAAATATCTCCTGGATCACCTCGGCCCGGTGTGGTGGGTAGAAATACGTGTCCTACAATAAGTAATATAGTAAGTTATGTAATATAAATAAATTAGATGATCGACAATAAAACCAAATATATTTTTACCTTGAAGTGCTTAAATCAGAACGTCTTCCTCTCGTCTGGAGCATCGGAGTAGTTGATCCAAGAGCCACAATAATTGTACCTCAGAAAGAGTCCCAGGCGTCTATGTAACCTTGACAGACGATATCTATACAGAGATAATTATATTCATGGAAAAGTCAATATATATTTGGTTCATCAAGCTTGACGTCCTGGACCACGAGTCCACGGTCCAGGCCAGTACCCTATACATGTGTGTGTGTCGTGTCTGTGTCAATGTCATGTCTGTGTCAGTATCATATCTGTGTCAGTGTCGTGTATGTCAGTGTAGTATCTGTGTTAGTGTCATGTCACTGTGTGTGTGTGTTGTGTCATGTCCGTGTGTGTGTGTGTGTGTGTGTGTGTGTGTGTGTGTGTGTGAGAGAGAGAGAGAGAGAGAGAGAGAGAGATAGGGTTAGGGTTTACCTAGAGATGATCGGAGCTGTGGGGAGGAGGAGGAGACGCCCGAGGTCGTTGGAGGGGAGGAGTCGCGCGAGGGGAGTAACTGCGCAGGGGAGGAGCCTTGTCGGAGGGTGGTGCTCTGGGGGGGGGGGTGGAGCCGTGTCGGAGGGGGCACTCGGGGGGGGGGGAGCCGGTGGTGGGGGGGGGCGATCGGGGGGGGGAGCTGTGTTTAGTTTAGGTTTCAAATTTTTTTGGGTGAGAATGGGGGAAAACGAAACAGCCAACCCTATATTAAACAATTTAGACGTCGCTAAACATTGCTATAAATAAAAAATGTAGCGACGTTCAGAGACCTTTGCCAGCATATATTTTTTATATTAGAAAATTTTGTCGCTGCATGTCACAAAAAAGTCGCTATTTATCAAAAATGTAGCGACGTTCAGTGACCTGTACCGACGTTTATTTTTACAATAGAAATTATTGTTGCTAAACGTCGCAGATAGCGACATTTAGCAACACTGCTTATTAGAGTCGCTAATATTACAAAAATTAACGACTTCAATAACTTACATTGCTGAAGACATCGCTAATAATGCATATTTTGGTAGTAAAATATGTGTATATGTTTATCGACGAACGGGGGCATTGGAATGATTGCTATGCCAACTGAGTTCAACACACCTCTGCAAGTTGGCATGCACTTGGAAGCAGGGGCAGACACACATTGAGTTAAGTTGGGTCAGTTGACTCCACTGAAAAAAAATTAAGCTGCCAAGGAGGAGAGAGTTGTCTATAGAAGCATGAAAAAAAAATCTAAAACCATTCGTCCAGAAGCTATGTGCTCAACACCAGACTCAGACCACAGGAACTCAAAAGCAGTATGCGACCCCCAAACTAGGAAGACCCAAGTCCTCAAGAGGCGTCCATGCGGCCCAGACAACAATGGAAGCATCAACCGCATAAATTTCCTGACATGGCATTAATTGCTTTCCATAAAGTTTTAACATGGCATCAATTATCTCGAACGCTTCGAAATCCATGAGAAAAGTCGGCACAATAAGTGACAAAAAATACGTCATCATAGTAATGACTCTTGGCAGGCGTGCAATGCTATGTGTGCATGACAAAGCTCGCATGCAGCCTCGTCTCCATGCGGCCTAGCACTATACGACTCTATGAGGCCCAACCCCTATGCAGCTCGATCACTATGAGGCCCAACTCCTATGCGGTTGTCTTCATGCGGCTCCATGTGACCGAATCTTCTTGTCACCACCAGTGCTGACCACGTGCCAAGTTGACCAAATCTCGAACGCAACTAATAAAAATGACCTAGGTTACATGCCAAGATCTCAGCAACAGTGTATCCTAACTAATGCCACATGGAAGCCTAACAGTGACATACGCTCGTGATTACAACTTCATCCTGTTGAGGATGACCATGCGACAACCAAACAGACGCACATAGCGCGTGGGCGCATAAGTCACCCAGTGTAGATGGCTATAAATAGCAGGGATGCATTCCCACATGGGGGACCGATACGTACAGTGAGACGTAGAGAAAGCACACTCAGGAGCCCAGATGTTGTCTTTCGTGCCAGTGAGTCAGAGATTTAACAAGTTCCTTCGTCATCAGACCGTCAATGGAATAATGGAGTCAGCTGTAGTACTCTATCTCCATCGTCACACTCCCCAGAATTTTACTTGTACTTAGATTTCTTGTTTAAGGACTCTTTGTACTTTCTTGGTTCTCAATATATAAAATCGAGTTAGCAAAACTTATTTTTGTAACGAAACAAAAATGATGACTCTGCTGGGGACTTTTTATTCCACTAACGAAAAGATCGTGATGCAGTCCGATACGGCAAAACTGGGCTCCACCCAGAAGATGCTGGTCGTGCACTTCGGCCAGCAAGCTTTTAAAGAGATGCTTTCCCAGGGCAGCGCGAGCCCTTCACCAAGGCTAGCAAAGCCAAAGAAGATCTGCAGGACTTGGGTCGCAAAGGCCAGTGTTCCTCACCCAACTACGGAGCCTGCGCTCCCTGTACCTGATGTCTGTGATGCATCTCATGCGTCCACTAAGGCCGTCCTGCTCATGTGACAGTCATTTCTGAGGAGAAAGCTGCTCAGCACCTAAGCTCTGGTAAAGGAAAAAACTACGATGCCAAGGATTTAGGGACTGATGCACAGTCCATGCGCCCACAACGAGGGGCTCAGAAGAAAAAGCTTGCGACACCTAACTCCAGGAGCAGGGAGGCTGTTGCATGCACCAAAGACATCAAAAGAGGCTCTATCTTGGACAGAATCTCATGCGGCGTCGATTCCATGCGCTACCTTGAAGAAGTAAAAAATTTGGACCCTTCGTACTATGCGCCGGTGCACGCTAGGTCATGGAGGTCTAGGAAAGTGCGAGTCCACCAGGCCCAAGCAACTGCTCAGATGACTGACCGTCAGGGTGCACCATTACTTGTTATGCGTGCTCCTAATGGAAAACTGTATAGGACTGACCCATGCGCCCAGCTTGCTGGGGCACATGAAATGGGTCAGTCTCAAAAGTCTTTACGTGACCAGGAAGATAAGTACTACATATACACACATGCCCTCGGTTTACCCGTACACATAAAGATAGTGCAAAGGTGAATCACTCCTTGCTCGATTTGTGCGACGTGATCACTCACAAGCGCAAAGCGAGGAAGACAACTATGGCATGTGAGATGTGCTCTCCGAGGAACCATTGTGCCAGTATTATCATCAACTGATGCTGTTCCAAAATAATAGCACCCACAATCAGGTAATCGATATTCTAGCGTCTGCGACTAAGAGCACCCGTCCGACAATATCTTTGAGAGCAGGTACAAGTGCCGAAGGAGAAGAAATTGTCATTCGCCTCATGATGTTATACTTGGATATCTCCCTCTACAAAGGGAGGCTGAAAGATAAGTATCTCCAACCCTCCACTCTCAACCAGCGTGTCAAAAGATGAGCCCAAGGTGGATGAGCAGCTGTACCTACAAATGGAGTCTTCCTGGGTACTCGCCTGAGGACAAAATTGTCTGGGGGTGGGGCTTCCCCAAATCCCAAGACGACTCTGCAAGCCAGGGGTAGCAATCCTCCGGAGCTCTACGACAACCCGTCGTTCCAAGGAGATAGTGACTCCCATAGGACAAACATTGATGTTCCTGGGGGTAGTCACCCTCGTCAAAATAAAGCAGTTTCAAACGCCGGGGTTAGTATTCCCTGCGAGTCTAAAGAAGATGCAACACTACCAATGTTTCCTGAGGACAACGTAACTTAGGGGTCAGAGGCAGAAAGTAAAAGGTTTACCGTTTCATCCATCTCTTCCCATGTGACGACAGTGTACATGGCAGGGGAGGATAACGAGAACACCAATGATAGATAGCACCTCGAGGCACTCGAAGTCATGATGCAAACCATGAGTGCTTCGATCAAGACTTTGACCCAGACGATACTAGATCTCAAGGCCAGTATGGTCCCACAACTACTGAGGACCTCACAACATGCAAGCCAGGACCCAAGAACCAACAGGGAGACAAATGTAACCACTCCCACTGTGAGTGACAATCATGCTTTGCCACGATCGTCGACTTCTTCGCCGTCGGATGATGCTCAAGAGGCAATTCGGAAGTCCAGGAACTACGAGCTCTCTTTGACTCAATAAGCAACTGGGACAAACTGCGTAAACTCAGGATACGACAATCGTATCCTCCCGAGTGAAAACTATGGTGTACCCGTCCATGTACAAGCTAGTATATGATTGCATTCAACGAAAATATGTCTCCTCGCCAATACATGAATTACTTTGATTCGGTGACGAGATATCTACCTCGGGATGACGCCCTCCTCACCAATATTTTTGTCGGAGCCTTGGCCAGGGTAGCCTAAAATGGTTATGTAGCCTCCCGGACAGTTGAATCTCGTTGTTCGAGGACCTCAAAAGCCTCTTTCTCTTTCGATTCTATGATGGAGGAATGGACATGACTATGTCATCCCTTATGGACATCACTCAAAGGAAGAAAGAGTCTGCCCATGACTATATAGAATGATATAAGTAGGTAGCACTAAAACTGCCCCTGGTATTCCTGAGTCCACGTTGATGGACACGTACATAAAGAACCTCCTACTGGCCATAAGACTCTGGACGGGCTTGGGTCAGTTCGAGGACTGGACGGCGTTATAAGCGCCACTGCCAATGAGAAGAATATAAAGGATGCCTGTCTGTTAGGAATATAAATCTCCCTCGCTGATGATAGGAGAAAGCGTCCCTCCAATAACAATAAATAAATAATAACTACCATGACAATAAAGGAAATCAAGCCCTTACTATCAACGTGTCTAAGGGTCCGACCGCACCAGCCCAGAAGCCGGAAGAAGCGCCTAAGTCAAATAAGACCTACTCCTTCAATGATGATAACATCATAAATTTTTTTGATGTGCTGATGAAGGGCAATAAGCTCCGGCTACCTGACATCAAATGCCTCGATGAGGCAGATAAGGTCGATGACCCCAAGAATTGCTACTACCACCGATACGTCCACCATCTAACACGGGACTGCTAATTGTAGAAGAGACAGATCCAACGGTTGATCGATTCCAAAGCCCTTACATTTGACTTTGAGGATAAGACAGTCGCTGCAAATATGGTATCTCTCCAATTTGATAAATTTTCTGTGACAGAGATCCAAGATGGTGTTGTCCCGATACCGAATACAATAATGGAGGTAGTCAACCTCTCTCCAACTTGAGATCAAGCAGCCAGACTGATATCTCTTACCACACTGCGAGACGAAGTCATGTGGGTTCACCCAGACATTGTCCAAGATTTGATGCAGCAAGCAATGCCTTCCATCAAATCTAAAGGCAAGAAGCCTAGATCCTGTCATATAGTTTTTTTTCTCAACCGATGAAGCCCTTACAAGGGCAACTAGGTCAGGACAATCCTATTTGCGTGACTATGATGCATTTCCCGAAGATAGTGCACCTCCAACCGCTACACCCATTGTCCCAGTGGCATCTGATTCAGGTCCGTCCAAGCCTCTTGCGATGGACAAGCAAAAGCAGAAAGATATTCGCTTCGACAAGCCTCTGAGGAGGGATGCAGCACCAGGGCTAGACAAGTCCTACAACTTTGACATATAGGAAAAAATTGACAATACTCTAGCAGAGTTGTCAGTATTCGAGCTCCTTCGTCTCTCCAAAGGGACCTGTGACACACTGAGTGAGACTTTGCAGAAAGCTAACTCTTATTTGGCCCAAGTCCAGCTAACGATCGAGAATCCCGCTACATGTCCCCATTGTAACAATGTAATAGAGACGATTTCGAACATTACATTCTCACAACATGACATGTTATTAAAAAATAACATGCACGATTGCCCCCTATACAATTAGGGGTGCAACTTGGGCAAATTGGGTCGGGCTTGAGCTCAACCCGATGAATCATAAGCTTAGCCCAAGCCCAAGCTTGACCCGACCTCGGGTTCAATATTTGTAGCCCAAGACCAAGTCCGGTGGATCGGGTTGGGTCGGGTTTATCGGGCTCTAATATTGTCACGCCCCAGTCCCAAAATACATAGGACCAGGAATACGCGACACGCCAGCTACGCATTCGATCAGACTCTGGTCCGACTCGAATACGTATAAGCTGTAAACTACTGGTAACTATCTAAATAATCCAGTAAATATAAATATCTATGTCTCAATGCACAATGAACAGAAATATACAAGAATGAGCTACATGTGCTACAGTCGGTCGCCCAATAACACACAAACTCGAATAGACTCGAGAAAAAATATGAGTATATAAAAACTAGGCTATAACAGCAAATAAATAAACAATGTAAAATAACCATAAATGCCGGTAGAAATGATATGGGTACCTGGTACCAATGCCTGCAAGACAAGCAACTCCATCAGCAACTCCAAATGCTCCGTAATCGTCTATGCTACAAAACTGGCAGGGGACCAGGTCCTCAGAGGGACGTAACAAGGTACAAAAATACAGCATGTCAAGTATAACAGAAAGAAGCAAGTGCAACGACGGTGTAATCTAGCATAACTACCTAGGTAAGACACAGTTTGAAGACAATGTTCGACGCGTAGGCTATCCAAAATAAAACCGTAGCTCGGAACACAGAGACACACGGGGCGTACCGTAGCTCCGAGCACAGAGTCACACGGGTGATACTACTACTTCGGATACAAGAACACTACATCAACAGGACATATACATATATAAAGCGCGTGCAGAGGAGCCCAAACGTCTAGTAACTGTCTTCCCCTTCCCAAGCGGTCAACGATTGTGTGCTGAACCTGAACCTCTATCTAGCAGTCTCGTCATACAGGAGTAACTATCAACAAACGCGACCCTATGGTCGTCCCAGTCTCCGGTCATGATGTCAATATCATGATACAGGAAATCTGGCACGAAGACAGTATCTGAATCTGTCCTAGGGTTATGATATACACAGGAACGTACATCAAAGTGTTACGAATATCTATCACTCGTTACCAGACGTTACCGACGAAAGTCTACACCCGGTTGTAACCCGGACGCGAAGTAACGATTCTAGTCAAAAATGCACACAATGCATATAATAAAATAATAAATATCTGGTAACTGAAATACAGGATGGCAAGGTACACTTGCCTGGATCCAGCTGCTGAAGATGGGGCTCCGGTATAACGTCCAAATCCGCAGATCCCGTAGTACCTAGAGACGAGATACAAGCTCAATCAATAGACTATCACACGGCTAAAATAAGATGTGATACACTTCTAGCATATATTAAATCTCTGTGTTATCTCACATAGACACTAAGCTAGAGGGTTGACCAAGGTTGACTAAAGGTATGTTATATCTAATACGATCAATCACAGTATACTATCATCAGACAAATTCTCAATCTTATATCTCACCACGGTGTTCCTCAGTATATCAAGCCATGATCAAAGCCTCAGGTTTCACCCCGGTGTTCACAGACGTTAACATGTACATTTAATTATCATCCTCGAAATAAATAAATAATTATTTATTTAACCCTCAAATATATACAATCACTATCATTTCATAATAAACTTCTCCTCAGTTAAATTCATATTTATTATTCATCCCTTAATAAATGACCAACATTTAGGTATCACGTCATATACTCAATCAATCAATCAACATTGCATATAACATTATGTATAAAGCCCTAAAAAATCTCATATAGCATTTAGACCCCATCCTCATTATATATCACATTTCCAGCCATCAATGTATATAATTCATAACCTCAACCCATGAATATTAAAGCCTTCAAAACCCTAAACTCTCAACTTAGCATTTAACCATCAATCATTTATAACCTGTATTAAACCTAACATCTCACATGCAAATATAACACAACCCTAAAACTAACTAAACTATAAAACTATATTCAAAATACGAAAATATACATAAGTAGAGGGAGAGGGGTTTACCTCGGCGATATGGTGGTTGCTGGCCGGAGGGGTCGACAACGAGGTGGGGGAGGTATTGGTGATGATGATGATGGTGATGATGAAGATGATGAAGACGATGAAGACGACCGGAGGGGGATGATGGCCGGAGGGGTGCTGTGGTTGTCAGTGGTGGTCACGGTGGGGTAGTGCTGTGGAGGTGGTGGAGCTCGGCCGGAGGGCCATGGATGGCCGGATGGATGGAGGTCGTGGTGGCACGCTAGGGGGATGTCGAGGGTGGTGGAGCTCGTGGAGGAGGTGCTGTCGTGTGGTAGTATGGAGCTGCGGGTGGGGTAGGATGACAGGGAACGTGGTCGTGGCGGTCACGGTGGTCGTGGGGTGGTGCAGGTGGTGTGTGGTGGTCGTGGGGAAGCTGCTGGAGGAGTGGCGATCGTGGGGAAGCTGCTGGAGTAAACTGGTTCAGCAGCGGCTCGTGGGGTGGTGCAGGCTCGCCGTGGGGTGGTTATAGGCTCACCGTGGGGTGGCCGGAGGGAAGCTGGAGACTGGAGGAGTGGCCGGAGGGAAGCTGCAGACTGGAGGAGTGGCCGGAGGTTGGCCGGAGCTGGTGAGGGGATTCAACATGGTTTTTAAAATAAATAAAGAAGGAGGAGTGGAGTGAAAGAAGAAGAAGAAGAAAGGAAGAAGAAGAAGAAGGGAAGAAGAAGAACCTACGATTATGGAGAAGGAGGGAGGAGGAAGAAAGTGGGGAGGTTTCCCTAGGTGTTCGGATTAGGGCCGGCTTGGGGGAAGTGAGGAGTGATGGTGATGTTTTATAGGGATGTGTGATGGGTAGTGTATGGTGATGAGGAGTCCTCATTTGAATGAGTGGCTAGGATTTAACATGATAAATTTTTGTTCACACAATGGAGAGGGGAGTGTGGTTGGACCGGTCATGGGTGAGGGGCTTCTTCATTTAGTTTTAAACCAATAAGGTGATGACACCTAATGCAACATTTACAAATAAGTCCCTTAAATTTGGGTAGTTGCATAGACACAAGAAATGATAAAAAAATAGTGGGGGATTTGATATTTGGTATTTTGTAGGGTGAGGGGGTGTTGTGTGTTTTGCATGAGTTTAATTAATGGGGTATTTGGATTAAATTGGGGTAAAAATGGGATTAGTCAAAGTTGGTATCCCCAATTTAATTAAAATAAAATGTCATGTGCTCTTAAAGGCACATAGGGTCTCAATTGGGAGTGACACAAAAGTCATGAAAGGTGTAGGCTTGGTGTCAGTCTTGGACCCTTTAATTGGTCCGGCTCAACGGGTTGAGTTGGTGTCTCAAAATTGATGGCAACGACACAGGATTAAATATGGATGTCGGTTACGGATAGTTGTGCATTTAAATTAGAGCACAAGGGATTATGATTTTGAGTGACAAAAAAGTCTAGCGCCTAAGTTGGCGTGTCATGTCTAGAATACAACAACTTGTTGGGGGCTAATGTTGGGCTCTGAATATTGCAACAACGGTAGGGTGCACCAAGGATTTAATTAAAGAGTCAGACATCTACAACATTAATTCTAAACCTCAATTATCAAATGGTAAACCAAAATTTTTAACCCAAAACCAGTCTATCTATAAAAATAAAAGAGGGGGTTTACAAATATGATATTTGAAATAATTTTAAACAAGAGTTGTTGACCAACTAAACACTACTAAAAATTACGGGATTAGCGACGCTAAAAAACGTCGCTAAATTGTAAAATTACGTCTGAAATAAAATCACGACGTTATTAGCGACGTTTTATAATTGTCGCGGTCTAGCTAGTCGCTGACTGAAAATGCGTCGCTATACGTCGCAACTGACGACATATCTTAGTGACGTATGGACATCGCAATTTTTTTACCAATTGGCGACGTTCTGCGGCGCAACGTCGGTATATGAGCGACACAAATTTAGTCGCAAAACGTCGCTGATATTTCTATACTTTGTGACATTTACTGTGTCACTAAACGTCGCTGACATTCTTCCGTTAGCGACGTTTAGCAACGCATGTACTTCGCTAATGTTTTTTGAATGTAACGACGTTTAGTAACGTATTTTAGTTACGTCTTGATGACATGACAGAGATTGCCAAGTCAGCAAATTAGCGACTTTTAGCGACATATTTGCGACGTCTTGGTATAGGGATAGAGACGTTCTGATACCTCTCTATGACGTATTTGTACATCGCTAAACGTCGCTAGACGTCGGTAAACATCACTAAATTGCTATAAATTTTTTTAAAAAAATACAGATCGTTACATATTAATTTGTATAACAATATTCAGCCTGCAGTTTATACAAATATATTCATAGTTTATAAAAATAGATTGTCACACATAAGCAAATTATTAAACACCGATAAATTCAAATCTACTGTCACTGTTGGCCAATGTCATACAAATTCATACATACATAAAAGCTAAAATAAATATTCTCATGTCACAAAAAGAATATATACAACAGACCCAAAAATAGGCCAATGTCACACAAATTCTCAAAAATGGGCCAAATTCACACAAATTCATAACTATCTGTCCAACCTAGGACTAATACTGATCAAGAGAAGGAGGAGGAACACCGCCGCACAACTGGGATACGATATAGTCCAACTGGCCCTATGAAAGCGCCACCGATGTCGAACTAGGAGGCAGTATCGTCGGTGGAGTCGGTGTCGATGCCGGCGAAGTAGGAGGATGTATCCGCTCCAATGCTGATAGGCGATCATTGTATGAATCCATGACACCTATAATTCGAGTGACGGAACGCTGTGTCGATGATGCCAGATCCGTAATGCCTCGGTCATAGTCCTGAGCTCCAAAAAGTTTTGCTCGAGCGCATCAAAACGTGCTAAGATCCTCACATCGTCTATCTGCGGCTGGGACGGGCTGCTGCAAAATCAGTCTCATCATCTTGTCACGCAGAGATGTAATCTGATGGTCAACTCTCTCTGGCTGGACTCGCACCGACTCCTCGAAAGGTTATGGGGTATGCGCAGAGGCAGAGGGGGTCCTAGAGCCCTATGTCACAACATAGGCGTCGTAGGATCCCGTACCGTAGTACGTACCCTTCTGAACACCACCATCGACGGTCTGCCATAGCTCGTCAGCCGACGAAACTGGGTGGACCGGTGGCTGCGAGAAAGTACCGGCCTCTCCCTCGGGAGGTGCAGACGCAACATATTGCGTCGACTGCTCACGAAGCCGTAGATACTCATTCTAAAAAAATGAATCGCTCGATAAATATACTTGTTACTAATGATATGGATATTTATTTGCATATTTTCTAAGTTGTTCAAAAGTAGGGGTACCCGGTGTTATAAATCGAAAATATAGGGATAGTGTAAATAGCCCTATTATCTAAGCAACTTATTACTAACTACATGGATATTTATTTGCATATTTTTTAACTTATATTAAAATAAAAAAACGTAAAGTAATACTTACATAAGTCTACGTGGCCCTATCATCGATGAGTTGTCTGCCCTTCCGATGGGTGGCGAGGAAGACGGTCACCATGTTAGCGTCTTCACCCCTCTGGACCAGTTAATTATAAATAGATATATTGTTACTAAAATTAACCATTTTATCCTACTTTGGTTAAAATAATATATATACGATTAAATACTTACCATGCGACAAAAATATTTCATCGGAATTGACCACCATACCACTTTTCTGCCTTCTTCCTGGCTGCCTCCGCATTTTCCGACTTTTTCTTGTACTTGGGATCATCGAATATAGCCCTCATCTGAGTCCACTTCTTAGTCGTGATCCAACCTTGGATTGGTTTTCCTAAACGATCACGGTCCTTCTGATCATTGATCGCATCCCGGACTAGCTTGGCGGCGACGGAAGGAAATATCTCCTGGATCACCTCGGCCCGGTGTGGTGGGTAGAAATACGTGTCCTACAATAAGTAATATAGTAAGTTATGTAATATAAATAAATTAGATGATCGACAATAAAACCAAATATATTTTTACCTTGAAGTGCTTAAATCAGAACGTCTTCCTCTCGTCTGGAGCATCGGAGTAGTTGATCCAAGAGCCACCAAAATTGTACCTCAGAAAGAGTCCCAGGCGTCTATGTAACCTTGACAGACGATATCTATACAGAGATAATTATATTCATAGAAAAGTCAATATATATTTGGTTCATCAAGCTTGACGTCCTGGACCGCGAGTCCACGGTCCAGGCCAGTACCCTATACATGTGTGTGTGTCGTGTCTGTGTCAATATCATGTCTGTGTCAGTATCATATCTGTGTCAGTGTCGTGTATGTCAGTGTAGTATCTGTGTTAGTGTCATGTCACTGTGTGTGTGTGTTGTGTCATGTCCGTGTCTGTGTGTGTGTGTGTGTGTGTGTGTGTGTGTGTGTGTGTGTGTGTGAGAGAGAGAGAGAGAGAGAGAGAGAGAGAGAGAGGGTTAGGGTTTACCTAGAGGTGATCGGAGCTGTGGAGAGGAGGAGGAGACGCCCGAGGTCGTTGGAGGGGAGGAGTCGCGCGAGGGGAGTAACTGCGCAGGGGAGGAGCCTTGTCGGAGGGGGGTGCATGGGGGGGGATGGAGCCGTGCCGGAGGGGGCACTCGGGGGGGGGGGGGGGAGCCGGTGGTGGGGGGGCGATCGGGGGGGGAGCTGTGTTTAGTTTAGGTTTCAAATTTTATTGGGTGAGAATGGAGGAAAACGAAACAGCCAACCCTATATTAAACAATTTAGACGTCGCTAAACATCGCTATAAATAAAAAATGTAGCGACGTTCAGAGACCTTTGCCAGCATATATTTTTTATATTAGAAAATTTTGTCGTTGCATGTCACAAAAAAGTCGCTATTTATCAAAAATGTAGCGACGTTCAGTGACCTGTACCGACGTTTATTTTTACAATAGAAATTATTGTCGCTAAACGTCGCAGATAGCGACATTTAGCAACACTGCTTATTAGAGTCGCTAATATTACAAAAATTAACGACTTCAATAACTTACATTGCTGAAGACATCGCTAATAATGCATATTTTGGTAGTAAAATATGTGTATATGTTTATCGACGAACGGGGGCATTGGAATGATTGCTATGCCAACTGAGTTCAACACACCTCTGCAAGTTGGCATGCACTTGGAAGCAGGGGCAGACACACATTGAGTTAAGTTGGGTCAGTTGACTCCACTGAAAAAAAATTAAGCTGCCAAGGAGGAGAGAGTTGTCTATAGAAGCATGAAAAAAAAATCTAAAACCATTCGTCCAGAAGCTATGTGCTCAACACCAGACTCAGACCACAGGAACTCAAAAGCAGTATGCGACCCCCAAACTAGGAAGACCCAAGTCCTCAAGAGGCGTCAATGCGGCCCAGACAACAATGGAAGCATCAACCGCATAAATTTCCTGACATGGCATTAATTGCTTTCCATAAAGTTTTAACATGGCATCAATTATCCCGAACGCTTCGAAATCCATGAGAAAAGTCGGCACACTAAGTGACAAAAAATACGTCATCATAGTAATGACTCTTGGCAGGCGTGCAATGCTATGTGTGCATGACAAAGCTCGCATGCAGCCTCGTCTCCATGCGGCCTAGCACTATACGACTCTATGAGGCCCAACCCCTATGCAGCTCGATCACTATGAGGCCCAACTCCTATGCGGTTGTCTTCATGCGGCTCCATGTGACCGAATCTTCTTGTCACCACCAGTGCTGACCACGTGCCAAGTTGACCAAATCTCGAACGCAACTAATAAAAATGACCTAGGTTACATGCCAAGATCTCAGCAACAGTGTATCCTAACTAATGCCACATGGAAGCCTAACCGTGATATACGCTCGTGATTACAACTTCATCCTGTTGAGGATGACCATGCGACAACCAAACAGACACACATAGCGCGTGGGCGCATAAGTCACCCAGTGTAGATGGCTATAAATAGCAGGGATGCATTCCCACATGGGGGACCAATACGTACAGTGAGACGTAGAGAAAGCACACTCAGGAGCCCAGATGCTGTCTTTCGTGCCAGTGAGTCAGAGATTTAACAAGTTCCTTCGTTATCAGACCGTCAATGGAATAATGGAGTCAGCTGTAGTACTCTATCTCCATCGTCACACTCCCCAGAATTTTACTTGTACTTAGATTTCTTGTTTAAGGACTCTTTGTACTTTCTTGGTTCTCAATATATAAAATCAAGTTAGCAAAACTTATTTTTGTAACGAAACAAAAATGATGACTCTGCTGGGGACTTTTTATTCCACTAACGAAAAGATCGTGATGCAGTCCGATACGGCAAAACTGGGCTCCACCCAGAGGATGCTGGTCGTGCACTTCGGCCATCAAGCTTTTAAAGAGATGCTTTCCCAGGGCAGCGCGAGCCCTTCACCAAGGCTAGCAAAGCCAAAGAAGATCTGCAGGACTTGGGTCGCAAAGGCCAGTGTTCCTCACCCAACTACGGAGCCTGCACTCCCTGTACCTGATGTCTGTGATGCATCTCATGCGTCCACTAAGGCCGTCCTGCTCATGTGACAGTCATTTCTGAGGAGAAAGCTGCTCAGCACCTAAGCTCTGGTAAAGGAAAAAACTACGATGCCAAGGATTTAGGGACTGATGCACAGTCCATGCGCCCACAACGAGGGGCTCAGAAGAAAAAGCTTGCGACACCTAACTCCAGGAGCAGGGAGGCTGTTGCATGCACCAAAGACATCAAAAGAGGCTCTATCTTGGACAGAATCTCATGCGGCGTCGATTCCATGCGCTACCTTGAAGAAGTAAAAAATTTGGACCCTTCGTACTATGCGCCGGTGCACGCTAGGTCATGGAGGTCTAGGAAAGTGCGAGTCCACCAGGCCCAAGCAACTGCTCAGATGACTGACCGTCAGGGTGCACCATTACTTGTTATGCGTGCTCCTAATGGAAAACTATATAGGACTGACCCATGCGCCCAGCTTGCTGGGGCACATGAAATGGGTCAGTCTCAAAAGTCTTTACGTGACCAGGAAGATAAGTACTACATATACACACATGCCCTCGGTTTACCCGTACACATAAAGATAGTGCAAAGGTGAATCATTCCTTGCTCGATTTGTGCGACGTGATCACTCACAAGCGCAAAGCGAGGAAGACAACTATGGCATGTGAGATGTGCTCTCCGAGGAACCATTGTGCCAGTATTATCATCAACTGATGCTGTTCCAAAATAATAGCACCCACAATCAGGTAATCGATATTCTAGCGTCTGCGACTAAGAGCACCCGTCCGACAATATCTTTGAGAGCAGGTACAAGTGCCGAAGGAGAAGAAATTGTCATTCGCCTCATGATGTTATACTTGGATATCTCCCTCTACAAAGGGAGGCCGAAAGATAAGTATCTCCAACCCTCCACTCTCAACCAGCGTGTCAAAAGATGAGCCCAAGGTGGATGAGCAGCTGTACCTACAAATGGAGTCTCCTGGGTACTCGCCTGAGGACAAAATTGTCTGGGGGTGGGGCTTCCCCAAATCCCAAGACGACTCTGCAAGCCAGGGGTAGCAATCCTCCGGAGCTCTACGACAACCCGTCGTTCCAAGGAGATAGTGACTCCCATAGGACAAACATTGATGTTCCTGGGGGTAGTCACCCTCGTCAAAATAAAGCAGTTTCAAACGCCGGGGTTAGTATTCCCTGCGAGTCTAAAGAAGATGCAACACTACCAATGTTTCCTGAGGACAACGTAACTTAGGGGTCAGAGGCAGAAAGTAAAAGGTTTACCGTTTCATCCATCTCTTCCCATGTGACGACAGTGTACATGGCAGGGGAGGATAACGAGAACACCAATGATAGATAGCACCTCGAGGCACTCGAAGTCATGATGCAAACCATGAGTGCTTCGATCAAGACTTTGACCCAGACGATACTAGATCTCAAGGCCAGTATGGTCCCACAACTACTGAGGACCTCACAACATGCAAGCCAGGACCCAAGAACCAACAGGGAGACAAATGTAACCACTCCCACTGTGAGTGACAATCATGCTTTGCCACGATCGTCGACTTCTTCGCCGTCGGATGATGCTCAAGAGGCAATTCGGAAGTCCAGGAACTACGAGCTCTCTTTGACTCAATAAGCAACTGGGACAAACTGCGTAAACTCAGGATACGACAATCATATCCTCCCGAGTGAAAACTATGGTGTACCCGTCCATGTACAAGCTAGTATATGATTGCATTCAACGAAAATATGTCTCCTCGCCAATACATGAATTACTTTGATTCGGTGACGAGATATCTACCTCGGGATGACGCCCTCCTCACCAATATTTTTGTCGGAGCCTTGGCCAGGGTAGCCTAAAATGGTTATGTAGCCTCCCGGATAGTTGAATCTCGTTGTTCGAGGACCTCAAAAGCCTCTTTCTCTTTCGATTCTATGATGGAGGAATGGACATGACTATGTCATCCCTTATGGACATCACTCAAAGGAAGAAAGAGTCTGCCCATGACTATATAGAATGATATAGGTAGGTAGCACTAAAACTGCCCCTAGTATTCCTGAGTCCACGTTGATGGACATGTACATAAAGAACCTCCTACTGGCCATAAGACTCTGGACGGGCTTGGGTCAGTTCGAGGACTGGACGGCGTTATAAGCGCCACTGCCAATGAGAAGAATATAAAGGATGCCTGTCTGTTAGGAATATAAATCTCCCTCGCTGATGATAGGAGAAAGCGTCCCTCCAATAACAATAAATAAATAATAACTACCATGACAATAAAGGAAATCAAGCCCTTACTATCAACGTGTCTAAGGGTCCGACCGCACCAGCCCAGAAGCCGGAAGAAGCGCCTAAGTCAAATAAGACCTACTCCTTCAATGATGATAACATCATAAATTTTTTTGATGTGCTGATGAAGGGCAATAAGCTCCGGCTACCTGACATCAAATGCCTCGATGAGGCAGATAAGGTCGATGACCCCAAGAATTGCTACTACCACCGATACGTCCACCATCTAACACGAGACTGCTAATTGTAGAAGAGACAGATCCAACGGTTGATCGATTCCAAAGCCCTTACATTTGACTTTGAGGATAAGACAGTCGCTGCAAATATGGTATCTCTCCAATTTGATAAATTTTCTGTGATAGAGATCCAAGATGGTGTTGTCCCGATACCGAATACAATAATGGAGGTAGTCAACCTCCCTCCAACTTGAGATCAAGCAGCCAGACTGATATCTCTTACCACACTGCGAGACGAAGTCATGTGGGTTCACCCAGACATTGTCCAAGATTTGATGCAGCAAGCAATGCCTTCCATCAAATCTAAAGGCAAGAAGCCTAGATCCTGTCATATAGTTTTTTTTCTCAACCGATGAAGCCCTTACAAGGGCAACTAGGTCAGGACAATCCTATTTGCGTGACTATGATGCATTTCCCGAAGATAGTGCACCTCCAACCGCTACACCGATTGTCCCAGTGGCATCTGATTCAGGTCCGTCCAAGCCTCTTGCGATGGACAAGCAAAAGCAGAAAGATATTCGCTTCGACAAGCCTCTGAGGAGGGATGCAGCACCAGGACTAGACAAGTCCTACAACTTTGACATATAGGAAAAAATTGACAATACTCTAGCAGAGTTGTCAGTATTCGAGCTCCTTCGTCTCTCCAAAGGGACCTGTGACACACTAAGTGAGACTTTGCAGAAAGCTAACTCTTATTTGGCCCAAGTCCAGCTAACGATCGAGAATCCCGCTACATGTCCCCATTGTAACAATGTAATAGAGACGATTTCGAACATTACATTCTCACAACATGACATGATATTAAAAAATAACATGCACGATTGCCCCCTATACAATTAGGGGTGCAACTTGGGCAAATTGGGTCGGGCTTGAGCTCAACCCGATGAATCATAAGCTTAGCCCAAGCCCAAGCTTGACCCGACCTCGGGTTCAATATTTGTAGCCCAAGACCAAGTCCGGTGGATCGGGTTGGGTCGGGTTTATCGGGCTCTAATATTGTCACGCCCCAGTCCCAAAATACATAGGACCAGGAATACGCGACACGCCAGCTACACATTCGATCAGACTCTGTTCCGACTCGAATACGTATAAGCTGTAAACTACTGGTAACTATCTAAATAATCCAGTAAATATAAACATCTATGTCTCAATGCACAATGAACAGAAATATACAAGAATGAGCTACATGTGCTACAGTCGGTCGCCCAATAACACACAAACTCGAATAGACTCGAGAAGAAATATGAGTCTATAAAAACTAGGCTATAACAGCAAATGAATAAACAATGTAAAATAACCATAAATGTCGGTAGAAATGATATGGGTACCGGGTACCAATGCCTGCAAGACAAGCAACTCCATCAGCAACTCCAAATGCTCCGTAATCGTCTATGCTACAAAACTGGCAGGGGACCAGGTCCTCAGAGGGACGTAACAAGGTACAAAAATATAGCATGCCAAGTATAACAGAAAGAAGCAAGTGCAACGACGGTATAATCTAGCATAATCACCTAGGTGAGACACAGTTTGAAGACAATGTTCGACGCGTAGGCTGTCCAAAATAAAACCGTAGCTCCGAACACAGAGACACACGGGGCGTACCGTAGCTCCGAGCACAGAGTCACACGGGTGATACTACTACTCCGGATACAAGAACACTACATCAACAGGACATATACATATATAAAGCGCGTGCAGAGGAGCCCAAACGTCTAGTAACTGTCTTCCCCTTCCCAAGCGGTCAACGATTATGTGCTGAACCTGAACCTCTATCTAGCAGTCTCGTCATACAGGAGTAACTATCAACAAACGCGACCCTATGGTCGTCCCAGTCTCCGGTAATGATGTCAGTATCATGATACAGGAAATCTGGCACGAAGACAGTATCTGAATCTGTCCTAGGGTTATGATATACACAGGAACGTACATCAAGGTGTTGCGAATATCTATCACTCGTTACCAGACGTTACCGACGAAAGTCTACACCCGGTTGTAACCCGGACGCGAAGTAACGATTCTAGTCAAAAATGCACACAATGTATATAATAAAACAATAAATATCTGGTAACTGAAATACATGATGGCAAGGTACACTTGCCTGGATCCAGCTGCTGAAGATGGGGCTCCGGTATAACGTCCAAATCCGCAGATCCCGTAGTACCTAGAGACGAGATACAAGCTCAATCAATAGACTATCACACGGCTAAAATAAGATGTGATACACTTCTAGCATATATTAAATCTCTGTGTTATCTTACATAGACACTAAGCTAGAGGGTTGACCAAGGTTGACTAAAGGTATGTTATATCTAATACGATCAATCACAGTATACTATCATCAGACAAATCCTCAATCTTATATCTCACCACGGTGTTCCTCAGTATATCAAGCCATGATCAAAGCCTCAGGTTTTACCCCGGTGTTCACAGACGTTAACATGTATATTTAATTATCATCCTCGAAATAAATAAATAATTATTTGTTTAACCCTCAAATATATACAATCACTATCATTTCATAATAAACTTCTCCTCAATTAAATTCATATTTATTATTCATCCCTTAATAAATGACCAACATTTAGGTATCACGTCATATACTCAATCAATCAATCAACATTGCATATAACATTATGTATAAAGCCCTAAAAAATCTCATATAGCATTTAGACCCCATCCTCATTATATATCACATTTCCAGCCATCAATGTATATAATTCATAACCTCAACCCATGAATATTAAAGCCTTCAAAACCCTAAACTCTCAACTTAGCATTTAACCATCAATCATTTATAACATGTATTAAACCTAACATCTCACATGCAAATATAACACAACCCTAAAACTAACTAAACTATAAAACTATATACAAAATACGAAAATATACATAAGTAGAGGGAGAGGGGTTTACCTCGGCGATATGGTGGTTGCTGGCCGGAGGGGTCGACAACGAGGTGGGGGAGGTATTGGTGATGATGATGATGGTGATGATAAAGATGATGAAGGCGATGAAGACGACCGGAGGGGGATGATGGCCGGAGGGGTGCTGTGGTTGTCAGTGGTGGTCACGGTGGGGTAGTGCTGTGGAGGTGGTGGAGCTCGGCCGGAGGGCCATGGATGGCCGGATGGATGGAGGTCGTGGTGGCACGCTAGGGGGATATCGAGGGTGGTGGAGCTCGTGGAGGAGGTGCTGTCGTGTGGTGGTGTGGAGCTGCGGGTGGGGTAGGATGACAGGGAACGTGGTCGTGGCGGTCACGGTGGTCGTGGGGTGGTGCAGGTGATGTGTGGTGGTCGTGGGGAAGCTGCTGGAGGAGTGGCGATCGTGGGGAAGCTGCTGGAGTAAACTGGTTCAGCAGCGGCTCGTGGGGTGGTGCAGGCTCGTCGTGGGGTGGTTACAGGCTCGCCGTGGGGTGGCCGGAGGGAAGCTGGAGACTGGAGGAGTGGCCGGAGGGAAGCTGCAAACTGGAGGAGTGGCCGGAGGTTGGCCGGAGCTGGTGAGGGGGTTCAACATGATTTTTAAAACAAATAAAGAAGGAGGAGTGGAGTGAAAGAAGAAGAAGAAGAAAGAAAGAAGAAGAAGGGAAGAAGAAGAACCTACGATTATGGAGAAGGAGGGAGGAGGAAGAAAGTGGGGAGGTTTTCCTAGGTGTTCGAATTAGGGCCGGCTTGGGGGAAGTGAGGAGTGATGGTGATGTTTTATAGGGATGTGTGATGGGTAGTGTATGGTGATGAGGAGTCCTCATTTGAATGAGTGGCTAGGATTTAACATGATAAATTTTTGTTCACACAATGGAGAGGGGAGTGTGGTTGGACCGGTCATGGGTGAGGGGCTTCTTCATTTAGTTTTAAACCAATAAGGTGATGACACCTAATGCAATATTTACAAATAAGTCCCTTAAATTTGGGTATTTGTATAGACACAAGAAATGATAAAAAAATAGTGGGGGATTTGATATTTGGTATTTTGTAGGGTGAGGGGGTGTTGTGTGTTTTGCATGAGTTTAATTAATGGGGTATTTGGATTAAATTGGGGTAAAAATGGGATTAGTCAAAGTTGGTATCCCCAATTTAATTAAAATAAAATGTCATGTGCTCTTAAAGGCACATAGGGTCTCAATTGGGAGTGACACAAAAGTCATGAAAGGTGTAGGCTTGGTGTCAGTCTTGGACCCTTTAATTGGTCCGGCTCAACGGGTTGAGTTGGTGTCTCAAAATTGATGGCAACGACATAGGATTAAATATGGATGTCGGTTACGGATAGTTGTGCATTTAAATTAGAGCACTAGGGATTATGATTTTGAGTGACGGAAAAGTCCAGCGCCTAAGTTGGCGTGTCATGTCTAGAATACAACAACTTGTTGGGGGCTAATGTTGGGCTCTAAATATTGCAACAACGGTAGGGTGCACCAAGGATTTAATTAAAGAGTCAGACATCTACAACATTAATTCTAAACCTCAATTATCAAATGGTAAACCAAAATTTTTAACCCAAAAACAGTCTATCTATAAAAATAAAAGAGGGGGTTTACAAATATGATATTTGAAATAATTTTAAACAAGAATAATATTAAACATATAATCAAATAGCAATCGAGACTCAATCATTACAAAATACAAAATAAAATAAGATTTAAGATAAGAAGTTATAGAGTTTGGGAAGAGAAATTTGTGGTTTAAACTTTTTTATTTAAAAAGTATGAAATAATATATATATATATATATATATATATATATATATATATATATATATATATATATATATATATATATATATATATATATATATATATATATATATATATATGTCGGGTTTTAGGTTCTTTGGGTAACCTGACTCATGAAACCGAGCCTGACCCAATTTTTGATCGGGTTCAAATAATTTAACCCGAACCCAAGTACGAACCAAAGTATCTTCAACCCGAACCCAACCTATTAACAGGATTTTTCGATCGGGCTTGGGTTTAGCCCGCCCAAGTTACACCCCTATGTACTATACATGGTATATCGAGGCCATTAAGGTGGACCAGATTCACATCGATCGGGGTCATCTCTCAATATCATCCCATGGAGTCTACTCCAGAACCTGGGAATCCTGACGTACTGGTTGACAGCGACCAACACAACCATTATTTGATAATAAACGAAAGAAATTGAAACTAGGTTTATACGAAATCCTTTCTTTGGTTTACAAACAAGAAAAAGAAGTACAATTAATCCTATACGAGGATGTTAAGTACAAAAATTGATTCTGGGGAAATATTGCTATAGGAGTCTGATCTGCAATCGATCACTTTGTCCCTTGGGCCACACGATGACGAAGAAGTGCTGTAGAAGACGAAAAAGAAGCTTCAAAGGCTGCAGGAGGGATTGAACTCTCGTTGCCAAAACACTCTCTGAATATACTCTCTTTTCTTGGAAAATCCTCGACTTTCCTCATTTTTCTTCGACTCTTCGACCTTGGACCTCCGTGGCTGAAGGTCTCTATTTATAGAGTTCAGCTACAGTCGGTGTAGAAACCGAACAGCGGAGAGAGCTGCACCTTTTATGCGGCGGTTATAATAACTGCTACCCACGTATGAATGATCTCTTGAATTGGCGTGTGACGCGTGTCCCATTATGAGGTAACGCGTATAATCGCTCATCGAAGATTACGGCATACAAGCCACGTAGATAACTGCCCCTCGCGTAGAGTTGGTTGGCATAAAAGCCAAATAACTGTCTCGTTGGCGTAAAAACCAAATAGCTGTTCTGATGGCGTAACGGCCAAGTAGGCGTAGAAGCTGAATAGCTGTCAAGTTGGCGTAGAAGCCAAATAGCTGTCAAGTTGGCGTAGAAGCCAAATAGCTGTCAAGTTGGCATAGAAGCCAAAATAGGCGTAGAAGCCAAATTCTGCATAAAGCTTGATGCTGCATGGATAGGTGACATGCGTAAAGATAGCCAGTTTACCTTCTTTGACTGAGGTTTTGAGCGTATCCTGAGCCATATAGCCTTATCACGCACATTTACAAATATAGCCTGAGTTGGCATATTTCGAGGAGATAGCATACGACGTACTCCTATAGTTGAAAATAGCCAAGTCGGCGTATTTCAAGGAGATAGCGTACAGCGTGCTCCTATAGCTGAAAATAGCCTGGTTGGCATAATGTGCGGGGATGGTGATGTGGACATATTAGCCCTAATTATAGCTCACCCAATCATTAAAAGTAGAACCAAATCTCATGCATTAAATGCCGAGATCTGCCCCTATCTCGTGCATTAATTGCAGAGACGTGCCTCGAGTTCTGTATAAAAAATAGCTTGACGTGGCTGTTGGTTTCGTCTCATCCTGAGCATAAAGCTCATGTCTGCATGTGTAGAATAGGCAGCGTATTCCTTGAATGCGTAAACGACGTCTTATATCAAGGATTATGTCACTAGACGACAGTCTGGAGTTCTGTGCAGAGTCATCATTACAACCGTTCTCTCGATCACCGTGCAGTACTCTTTGTCAGGAGTCAGGTTCAATGCTTGATCTGACAGGTTCATTTGAGGAATACGAAGAGTTCCTCGTACAACTTCCCGCTGCATTAAAAGCAGACATATTTTATGCCGAAGTGACAATGTAGCAACCTTTTTTACGCAGAATTAGTCTGGAAATACTGTACTACGCGGGTTGTTCTGGAGCTATATTTTTCGCTGAAATAGCGTTGAAGCTCTGCTGTACGCCAATGGCTCTGAAGTCATGTCTTACGCCACCCAGTGCTGGAGCTCTGTTTACGCGGCTTCCTGCATGTTGAGGGTTTTACGCGTATGATTCTCCAGCATATTTTTTATGCTTCTACAAGACCCCCTTCAAAGTTTTCAAATTCCTCGTAATTTGAAATACTTTGAATGAAGCATGAAACGGTCAAGTTTGACTCGTTCCGTGAGGCTGATTTCTTGGCAAATTTTTAGGAGTTTGTTGGGATTCGTCGTGTTCTCCTCTGCCTATATAAAGGCGACTGATTTAACCTATTTTTCCCACACTTCCATCACTACAAAGAGATGGTTGCCGAGCTTCGTCGGGTTGACTTAAGGAAGAAGAAGATCATGTTCTTCCAGCATGTAAGGAGCCATAAAAAGAGGCATCTTCGAGCAAATGTCCTCTGCAACGATGGATCATGGAAGGATATCATAGCTTCCTTTGCTCGGGATGATCAGCAATTTCAATGGCGATTCGTCCAGGAGAGAGGAATGGTCTCATTTGGCCACACAGCTTGCAAGCTGTATTTTCTTCCATCATGGCACTGGACAAAGGCAGACAGCTTGGCCCTGTCTTCCAGTATTGAGTTGGGTCTGAACCCCCAACACAATTTCTAGGGCATGCTGTCCATGGCGTATGGAGGGTGGGCTTGAATAATTTACACATGCCCAGTTTTGTATCCTCCCACTATTCACCATTTTCTTGTTCATCGGCCGCAGAAGCCGATGAAGTGTCGTAGAAGACAAAAAAGATCTACACCAATATGAGAATCTGGAAAAACAGATTCTTGGTGTGATCTTAAATGAAAATAAGAAACCCTCTGTCGAAAAAGGATTTCCATCATATGTAATCATGAAGATGAAGAGCCCTTTTGTAGACTGAATTTCCATCATATATAATCATGATTAATAAAATTGTCTTCTTTTACGCATCTGATGATTTGCCATACTTGCTGTGAGAAAGTTTGAATATGTGCAGCTTCGGCACATCTGAATAATTTTACGTCGACTCTAATAAAAGAGTATCTGATCTCGTCCCATCTTTTACGTTTAACTAAAGACGCGTAGAAAACTCATTAGCATTTAAGTTGAAGATCCAAACTGTCATGCTGTTTTGGACGAGGAGTTGCGTAGAATTCTGAACTGTCACTTCTCTGATACGAATAATTCTTGTTCAGATCATCATCTTCAAGAATGATTTTCCGAAAATCCCTTTAAAAAAGGGGAGAAATTTCTGTCGACTAAGCCATCCTTGAACTTTTGTAAAGTATTCTGACTGGACTTTGGATGAACTTCCATATGACCCAAGAAGAAGAGTCATCTTCAATGCTGAACTCTGTGTATTTCAGGCACTTGGAATATTTTGTAGTCAAGAAGGAGTATTTTCTGCATAGACCCTTGTAATTGGCCGTCTGTAGCCTTCGAGCGTAGAATCGTAGATTTGTAGCCTCTGAGCATAAAAAACTTCCGAGCGTGAAATCATAGATTTGTAGCCTCTGAGCGTGAAATCGTAGGTTTGTAGCCTCTTGAGCGTAAAATCTCGTGAGCGTAAAAGCATCTGGGCGTAAAACCGTAGATTTATAGCCTCTGAGCGTAAAACCGTAGATTTATAGCCTTTGAGCGTAAAACCGTAGATTTATAGCCTCTCGAGCGTAAAAGCTCCTTAGCGTAAAATCATAGATCTGCTCTACACGTAAAATCTGGATACACTGACTGTCCGTCTTCCCTAAATGATAGGCTGACGTGGTCCCAAATCATAACCGAATATTAAATATCGAATTTGGTTAGGGATTCGAAGAGTTATCCAAAATCTATAAATAGTCCGAAGTCCTGAGAGAGAAAACTTTTATCTGTCTTCCCAAAACCCTTACTTTTCAAGAACCCTTCTTCTTTGTCTCTTTTCTTAAGAACTCAGAATCGCCATGGCACCTAAGCAGGCTTCTACTGCTAAGGGAAAGAAGGTCGCTTCCTCTTCCCGCTCCACTGCTCAAGCACGAGCAACTTTCATTAGGCTGACCGAGCCTCGATCGGAACACAGCGCTCCGTCGTCGAGCTGTGCTCCGAACATTACAAGTAAAGACTTCGGGAGGAAAAATCCTTCGTACACGTTGTACGTGCACGCGTAAGGTCATCTTTTGTACTGAGAGCCTCTTCGAGGAGGATGTACTGAGATATTTTATTGTTACGTGCACATTCCTAATCTGTCGGCGTAAGAACTCCATATTTTTGCAGTCTGGCGTAAAAACTCAGACTGTCAAAATTTAGAGTAGAACTGCAAACTTTAAATTTTACACGCTGGATATGACTTCCGGCGTAAAAATTTAAAATTTGTCAATCTGGCATAAAAGCTCAGATTGTTAGATTTTGGTGTATATTGCCAACCTTGAATTTTACCCCTTGGAAATGGGTTCCAGCGTAAAAGCTCAAGTTTTTTGCAGTCTTGGCGTAAAAGCTCAAACTGATAATCTTTGACGTAAACTACAAGAGTGTATCGTCTAGTGTAAAAATTGACTGATTTTCTTGTATTTTGTAGTGGACTTGCAGATTTCTCCTTTGGCTGAAGTTATGGGCTCTGCTGCCGGGATGTTGAGCTCAAACTATTTTGAGGATTTATCCCATGTGACATTCCCTATTTCTGGAGCCAATTATCCTGAAGAAAGGGGAACCTTACTCTCGTCCCAAGGAGAGCGCATGCTGTTGAGTATGATCAGTGGGGAGCCCCTGACATACATAGACGGGACGGAGTATAAGAAGCCAGGCTTCTTGTTCGGGGATGTTATCGACAAACAGTCCCAGACCAAACCCAATAAGGAGGATTGGGTATTTACTGCTGAGGGCACGGTCATGTATCTGCCCCGAATGCTCAGGGATTACCCTATCTCTGCGTTCTTCCACGCCACACATCCTAGGAAGATGTCATGGACCCTGACTCCCGACCTTCATGGCCGACCGAAAAAAATCTTATACAACAAGGAATACGACGGGGGGCCTATATGAGTCATCCCTCGGGCCCTGTTATGCCCTTTAGGGGATTACTGCCGGGTAGTGTTCCGAGTGAGGATACTTCGCTGATCCAGCCGGTTCAGATGTCGACCTTCTGCAATAACTTTATGGGGCAGGGAGGAATGTACCCCAGGGTCAACCCTCGGACCAGCGGATGGCTTAGCCCGGGAAATCTTCGATGGGCCAGTTTGACTGCCTGGGCCCTGAAGCACTTCCAGACGGAGCTGGAAAGTATTGGCTTATTCGCGGCTGTGAGCGCCACAAGTGTTGGACTGCCTCTTAACCTTAACTTGTTCTTAGCCTTGATGGAGCGATACAACTCGCTCACTGGGACTTTTGCCACTCCGCTAGGCGAGTTGGGCTTAGCCCTTCATGAGATGGCAGAGATTTCAAGACTGCCGATGGGGGACGCTCCTTATGAAGAATACGTCCCTACAAACAGGGAGTTGAGGAATACAAACCCTCGAGCTGTGGCAGTATATCAGAAGCTGATGTGCCACTATCTTGCCTGTACCACTTTCTACAAGGATCCCTCTGACTTGGCTCACATCAACAAGTGGGCAACCTATCTCTTCTTCCACCAGGCCAGAAATATTAAGCTGGACAAGGTGGTAGATAGCCGAGATAGGCCTTTGAACCTCTTGATCATGCTCAATGCTAAAATGGTCGATGACCTTATTGAAGATGCAGGTGCTCCAGATCATATTTTTGACAAGGAGATAGAGGGTTATCCTGCCGGCACAAAAGCCTTTAGTTAGATGAGGCATTGTCGTAAGCCTCTGTCAAAGAAAGCGCAATTGGCTGGCTTCCTCTCCGTCTGGCTTCGCCGCTAGGTAGTGCCTGGCATCGTATCTGCAGATTGCATCCATCACAACACCTTATGGCCTGCAGGGTATTTGGTGTTCGGAGCAAGACTGGGTCTGCTTTCTGCTATGGTATGTAGAATACAAGCAGGCCCGAGGGCACTTACTGATGGGCTGCTTGCTGATGATACGGAGCACAAAAGCTTTCCCCGAGTGGAGTTACCATTCCTATACTTGATGGGATTGTTAGTTCTTCACAACACCAAGGTAATGTCTCCCGGTCCTGCCAGCGGTTTGGGAAATAACTTCTTGTTGAATTACAAGAATTTCTCTTGGAACGTGGCGACCGTCATAGATTGCCGGCGGGCGTTAAATGTTGCCCACAGCTGAAAACTCTTCTGTATCGTTCCCCCTGTGCATATCAATCAACAGGGAAAGAAGCTTAAGGATGGGGGTCAAGGCATGCTCGGTCCGAACTATCCCTTCTGAGTGATGACGATGCACGACTGGAGCGGGCTCGCGCTAATGTCCTGGACTCCAGGAATGAGAGAATGGTCGCCTTGGCGCAGCAGGTTCATGATTTGACTGCTCCTCCCCAATGATGTACTTTTTGCTTTTCTATGTAATTTGCTCTTCCCGGAGGTAATAAAAAGACTTTATCTGACTTTGTAGACCCATCATTTTTGAATATAAATGATAGGCTAGGGTGAAAGTGATATTAGAGGTAATATGGACGTGATATACTTTCGGTAAGCTTCAGCTGGATATATCTATTCAGAGGTTATATGGACATGATAGAATATGATCCAACTAAATTTGTGTACAAAACACTATCAAAGGTAATATGGACGTGATATACTTTTGGTAAGCTTCAACTGGATATATCTATTCAGAGGTTATATGGACATGATAGAATATGATCCAACTAAATTTGTGTACAAAACACTATCAGAGGTAATATAGACGTGATAGGTTTTGAAGTTCCAAATTAGTTAAACATATCTATTCAGAGGTTATATGGACATGATAGAATATGCTCCAACCAGTCTTTGTACGTAGTATTGTCAGAATAAGATCTTCACCATACTCCATTCAAGCAAGGGAGGTTAAGCATAGTACCTCTTCAGGAATTTGTCGTTGATAGGAGCCATTATCAGATCTCCATTAGGCCTGGCTAATCTGTAAGCGCCGTTTGAAAATGCCGTTTCAATCACATAAGGGCCCTCCCATTTGGGCTGGAATTTACCCTTACTCTTGTGTGTAATGATCATTGGTCTCCTTATAGCTAGAACTAGCTCGCCAACTTTGAACACTCTCTCCTTCACTTTTCGATTAAAAGCTCTGGAAATACGTGCCTGGTAGAACGCAATGCGCTATTGAGCTTGATGGCGTTTCTCGTCTAATCCTTCTAGCTCTTGAAGCCGTAGTTGATCGTTATTTTTCTGAGTCAACTCATTAGCCACTGCTATTCTGAGTGATGGGATTTGGATTTCAATGGGGAGAACTGCTTCGCACCCGTAGACCAATGAGAATAGGGTATAACCCGTCGGTGCTCGTACCGTTGTGCGGTATGCCCAGAGGCATTCTCCCAGCTTCTCATTCCAATCTCTTTTGTTCGACGAAACAAACTTTTTCAAGAGCTTGATGATGGTTTTGTTGAAGGCTTCCGCCAAACCATTAGCAGCCGGATTGTATGCCGTAGAGGCCATATTTTGTATCCGATTCTTATCGCAAAATCGGTCAAACGCTTGGCTGATAAATTGAGGCCCATTATCATGAATTATCCTTCGGGGTATCCCAAAGCGATAAATGACATGGTGCTTGATAAAGCTGATCACGTTGGATGTCTTTACTTCAGCAAGGGGGATTGCCTCCGCCCATTTAGAGAAGTAGTCCGTGATAGCCAATATGAACCGATGTCCTCTAGAAGATGACGGATGAATAGGACCAATGATGTCCATTCCCCATGCTTCAAAGGGCCATGATGCAATGGTAGGATTTAGATACTCAGAAGGCTGATGTATAAAATCCGCATGAACTTGACAGGCTTTGTATTGTCTAGCATATTTTACTGCATCTGCAATCATAGTAGGCCAGTAGTAGCCCATCCTCTTGATACATCCTATAACTTAGGACCGGGTTGATGTGCTCCATATATACCATCGTGAGCTTCATGGATGACCCTCCTTACATCATTATCGGAGAGACATCGTAACAGTAGTCCATCGTATGTTCGACGATATAGGATTTGTGAAGAGGCATCAAAATAGAAGCGTAATGATCGTCTTTTGATAGATACTGCTTCTTTAGGATCCTCAGGTAAGATTCTGTATGCCACAAAATCTATAAAGGGCCTTCTCCAGTCTCTCTTAGGAGGAACCGTGTACTCTTCAGCTTCCAAATTTTGATATCGAGGTACATGCTCTAGGAAGAATCCTTTGAAAGATATTACAATCTCGATCGTTGCTTGGTGGTAAGGAATGAGGTCTGGATTGCGGATTTCATATATTCCTCTGACCTGATTTACGATTAGCAGAGAATCACCAAAAGCTTCCAGGTATTCCACATCCAATTCTTTAGCGACTTGGAGCCCAATTAGTAGAGCGTTATACTCTGCCACATTATTAGAGCAGGGTTCGCTAAGAGAATATGCTCGATAGATGACGAGTTTATCAGGAGTCACTAGGACAATTCCTACTCCTGAAACCACGTTTCCCCTGGGACCAGTCCTAGAGGCACCATCGAAGAATAGCTGCCATGTAACACTTTCCATTGCGGAATTATATTCTACAACTTCGTCGGGAATATCCTCGTATAGTTTAGAGATTTTCGGAATTGGATGAGCAGCTAAGAAATCAGCCAAGGCCTGACCTTTTATGGACTTTTGAGGGACATACACCATATCGTAAGGTGTTAATAACATCGCCCAAGTCGCGAGTCAGGAATTGAGAATACTCGGCTTGTTCATCAATACCCGAAGAGGATTGATCCTGGAGATGATATAAATAGTTTGGCCTGTGACATAATGTCGCGTCTTCTGAATGGGGAACATTAGGGCCAGGCATTCTTTTCCCACTGGACAGTATCGGTGTTCAGCTCCGACCATCATCCTGCTTAAATAGTAGATAGCCTGTTCATGACCTTCTTCGTTCTTCTGTGCGAGGAGAGCTCCCAAAGAATGATCCATCGCTCGAACATACAGCAAAAATGGTCTTCCTATGACGGGAGGCACCAGAACTGGAGGATTAGTGAGATAGCGTTTGATATCATTAAACGCTTGCTGACAGGCTTCATCCTACACAAAGGACACACCTTTCTTCATGAGGCGAGAAAAATGTTGACATCTCCCAGAGAGGATGGATATGAATCTCCTGATATAAGCTAGACGACCTTGAAATCCCCTGAGTTCCCTCAGATTACGGGGTGGTCGCATTTCTAAGATAGCCTTCACTTTATCAGGGTCCACTTGAATACCTTTAGCGGTAATGACAAATCCCAAGAATTTGCCACTGGATACACCAAGAAAGGACTTTGTAGGATTCATTTTGAGTTGATGTTGGCGCATTAATTCGAACACTGTCTTCAAGTCTTGGATGTGATTATCCTTGAGGCGGCTTTTGACAGCAATATCGTCTACGTAATATTCTACGGTTTTGCGTAAGTGCTCATGGAATATATTACTCATAGCTTGCTGATATGTAGCCCCGACATTCTTCAGTCCGAAGGGCATGACAGTATAGAAATATACCCCCAGTGGTGTACGGAAGGCAGTATGCTTCTCATCTTCAGGATGCATCTTGATCTGATTGTACCCTGAAAATCCGTCCATGAAAGACATGCGTTCAAAACTGCATGTATTGTTGATCATGACGTCTGTAATGGGAAGAGGGAACTAATCTTTAGGGAAGGCCGCATTTAGATCTCGAAAATTAATGCAAACACACACTTTCTCGCTTTTCTTCATAAATGGGACAACATTGGCGACCCAGTCAGGATGTTGTTCTTCCCGGATGAACCCACAGGCTATCAACTTTTTGATTTCCGGTTCGATGGCATCCATCATATCCGGACGGAATCGGCGTTGGTGTTGCTTTACTGGCTTCGAATTGGGCAATATGTTGAGCTTATAGGTAGCCACTTTAGGATCAAGACCTGGCATATCCTCATAATTCTACGCAAAGACGTCGATATATTCTTTTATCAGCTGGATCATCTTTTTTCTTTCTTCTTCAGAAAGGTTATTACTGATAAATATCGGCTTTGGTGAAAGTTCATCCCCAACATCGATCTGGATAACTTTATCTTCAGTGGGTGGTTCTCTCTGCTCGAACCGGAGTTCCCATTGTGTATCCATTTGCTGAGCCCAGGATTCATCTTCGAATGGTTCAGATTCTTGTTCCTCTGTTTTGAAAGAATCTATCAACACCATATTTACTGATAATACCCGTTCGAGATTAGCATATGAGCCGGAGGACAACGAGTCATCTTGAGAAGAGAAAAAGGTATCCTCATTTGACTCAGAAGTTATAAGAAACGTGGTATACCCTAACCCAAAACGAGTTCGTTGATAGTAGGGATCATCATGCAACGATATTCGTCTGCCTTTCCTATAGTCGAGGCCTGGTTCTGACTTCAGATCATAACCCATACTTTGCATAATCTTCAAAGCTTAGGCGCTATATCTGTGAACCTACATTTTACCAGCATCGGAATCGTGAGAATCTTCTTGTACAACTGGTCTGTTGCGCATGCGACCGAAGACTATTGGATGCTGATTGCTGCGAGTAGGTAGGATAATAAAGATGGAATATTCATGTGGCCCATATGTCGTGATGACATTAGATGTTGACGCTACCTCCCATACATACGGATGATAGGAGTCTATAGCTTCCAAAATTTTTTGTGCTATAGGCTCTATATCGTTATGGGGGGAGGATTCCTGATTTGGAAATTGAGCATCAGTATACTAGAAAAGAGAATCTTTATTATCGTCAGAAACTACGTTCCCGGTTGTATTTACATCAGTCAGCTGCTTATTGCGCCTGAGGTTGATGACCAAAGGTGGAAGCTTCTGGTTCAAAGTGATCACTAGGGGATCACTTCCTCCTCTAGATTTGGTTTTGTTAAAGTGGATAGCCATGGGTTCTATGACTTTCGGACGGGTGGTCCGTCCCTTCACCTGGATCAACAGGGGTTGCTCAGCAGATGGTTCTCCTGGCTTCCAGTGGGGTTCTTCCTCCGTCTTGCCTGACACCTCTTTCATGTAGTCTTGGGTGTACAACATGTCGTCGGAATAGTAGGACTCTACTCCCTTGAACGGGTTAAGGTCAGAAAACTCTATTTTTACTGTTCCTTGGGCATCTACATATTTAAAGCATTGATGTAGAGTCGAAGAAACAATATTGTGATCGTGGATCCATGGTCTGCCCAGCAGAATGTTGTAGGATATCTCCGAATCAATGACGTAGCATGTAGCCACTGATCTAAGGTCCCCAATCTGGATCCTCAGCCGAATCTTCCCCAATAGATTACTTTTTCTGGCGTTGAAGCCCACGATTATTGTGGTGGTGTAATCCAGTTCGCTGGTAGGAATCCTCAGAGGTCTGAGTAGACTATGAGGGATAATGCTGATCGATGATCCCGGATCTATGTGAATCCGGTCTACCTCCATGGAACCAACGTATCCGGTGTAATAGAGGGGTCTGTCATGCCTGTTATATTTCAACAACATGTCTTCTTGAGTAAAAGTGATGTTAGGGACCACTTCCATCATGCTATGGCATTGAGGACATGCCACAGGTTCTTTGTCGGGGGACTTGAGCTGAGTCAAGCATACATCCGCCTGCTTTAACGCTTCACTTAAGGCTTGACGAGTGTCTTTGGACAGGCTTAGGAGCTCAAAAATGGACAATCTGGCCGGTGTATTAGCCAACTGGGCCAGGATGTCAAAGTTATATGGTTTCTCCAAACCTTTGTTTTGAATATTCTTCAAAGGTTTGTCAAAACGCACTTCTTTTTGCTTGCCCTTGTCCGTCGAAGTTGGTCTAGAAGGACCCGCCTCTGGTATGACAGGTTCAGGCTCTGGAAGTTTGGTAGCTGAAGTGTCTGTCGTTGCATCTTCCTGATTTCCTCCATAGTCCTTGAGGTAGGCTTTAACTGAACGGGTTCCGGTAGCCAAAGCCTCTTCTTCTGATGTCGGGGATATTGCAACTATATGGCATGGTTTACATCTTAAGTTCTTTTTAGACTCAGCCTTAGCAGCTTGAGTCTCTTTCTCAATCTCTGATACCAGATCAGGATGAACCCACATAATCTCACCACGCTGGGTAGTTAGGGGTACCAGGTCATGATTTTGACCCCTGGACGGAGGAAGATTAACGATGTTCATCATTGTCCAAGAAATAGGTACAACCCCATCCGGGACTTCTTGAGGGGGCAGATTACCGAATTGGAGGGAGATCATGTTGGCGGTGACCGTCTTCTCGCTATTATGCAGAGTGATGGCCTTGGCGTCGATCAACTCCTGGATTTTTCTCTTTAGTACATAATATGCCTTTGTGGGATGATGTATGAACCTATGGAAAATGCAGTACTTTGGATTATTGGTACTACCGACTTTATTAGGCTGCTTTACCTCGGGGAGGGTGAGCTTGCCGCTTTTGACTAGATAATCGAATATGCTCAGAATATCGTCGTCGTCAAAAGATAATTCTTCTTTAGGCCTGGAAGTCCCAGGATTCGTTTGCGTGGTTGCCGGAGTATTTTGCCTGGACGTATTGATCGCCAGAGCTTTTTTTTCTTTGGAACCACGAGGATGGTCGCTATTGGAGGATGACCTCTTCCTTCTATCAGAGGTAGAGATCATGATTCCATTGTCATGCGCCTTTCGACTGTTGTCTTCAGCGGCTACCACGGAGATGATAAACGAGATTAGTGGAAGAAGGTTCTTCCTGCAAATATCCACCAAGGCTGAATCCGGAACTCTGGGAGGCATTTGCAAAGTGGCCTGACGAAAACGTTCGATGAAAGTGCGAACGTTCTCTTTCTCCTTCTGTTTTACTTCGATGAGTGAGGAAATAGACATGTCCATCCCTCCTTCGAAGAATCGAGCAAAGAACATAGTCTTGAAATCTTCAAAGGAAGTAATGCAGTTGTCCGCAAGACTACGGTACCACTGATAGGCCACTCAAGATAGACAACCTTTAAATACTCGAGTGAGAAGGGCGTCATTCCCTTGCAATAACACCGTCATCATGCTAAAAGTAGTTCATGTACTGGCTCGGTGACGTCTTTCCCTCAAACAAAACCATAGCCTGTGGTTTGTATTTAGGTGGGAAAGGAATCTCGTCCCAGATAGCTGGGTATGGTTGGTTGATTCCCAATTTCTTGAGCTGATCCTTATGCTTCAAGGCATCAAATTGGGCTTTCAATTCCCATACTGCCTGCATCGGGTCTTCAGCTGGTAACGGGACCACAGAGTATTGAGAGATCGGTTGTATTGTAACTCCAACCGGAGGCAATACGTTCTCCGAGTTAGGAAGTTGAGGAGCCGCTGACTCTTGATTTAGAATAGGCTCCTGGTTTGCATTGGAAGGTGGTAGGTCCTCCCCCACATGTATTTGAGTCGGAGGAACCGATGTTGGAGCTATAGCAGCTGTATATTGAGTCAGCATCATCTGGTACATATTCTCCATCATAGAATGCATCTCTTTCAGTGATGTCTCCAATACAGCGATGCGTTGCTCAGTAATTCCTGATGGGGAAGCCTCTTCGTGTTCATCTCCAATGGAATAGACTGCCATTTCTCTGGATGCTATTGAAGGATTAGTATAGATCTCTGTAGAGATTGAGTCTATACTTTCAGTATCCGATTCGGGAAATTGGCGACCTCCAGTGTCAGAATCAGAAGAATATGAAGTCGATTGCCGTGACCTAGAACGGGTATTTCGGAATACACCAGCTTCAATATTTTCAAGGAGTCTGTTGAATCTCCTTTGGCTTGGAGTTCTAGAGGGATGACATCTTGAATTTGACCTTCCTCTAGGGATGTGTGACGCCATGTTCACTGATGCGAATGTCGGCTCTGCTTCCTGTAAAGACAAAGAGTAGTTTAACCGGTCAAAAACTGACCGTTTTGCCTTAGAACAACAGTAATTAACTACAACTTTGTGACTATTACAACAATGCTCCCTGGGGGGTGTAACAGACATGTTAGAAGATCCCCTGTCTTTACGCTTCTGGATCAGGAATTTACGCAAGTCAGGAGGATTAACAGGAGAAGAAGAAGAAGGCTTATTCTGCCTTTTTACATCAGTGGGAGTGCGGATATTGGGAATCATAACTCTCTCCCTGCCATAAGAATACAGCAGTTCAGCCATGTGAGTAGCGCATGATCCATGGGGAGCGTATCTATCCACGTACTGGGCCTTCTTTACACTGGAGGGTTTGTCCTGGCATAATCTGGAACTTTGCACAGGTTGGCATAAAACTGAGGAAGTCCTCAATCGGCCATCAGCCTTTCGCGTAATCCGAAGAGCGGGCAGATTCTTCTCTTGATGGCGTAAAGGCCGAGAGGTCGGGAAATCCGCCACTTGTTTTCCCTTGCGGTGGTTGCAAGGACCATCTGCCTCATCGCAGAGGGGAGATGTATTTTTATGCGCGGAGCGCGTTTGGAATTTTTGAATGGGCACTGAGGCATTATCAGAAATTTTGTGTGCCACGTCACAAATGGGAGACTGAATTTTATGCGCGGGGCGCGGTATAGACTTCTGGATTGGCCCTAAGGCATTGGCAGAAGCTTTGTCTGCCACGTCACAGACGGTAGACAAAGTTTTACGAGCAGGGCGCGGAGTAGACTTCTGGATTGGCACTAAGGCATTGCCAGAAGCTTCGTCTGCCACATCACAGACGGAAGACAAAGTTTTACGTGCAGGCACGGAGTAGACTTCTGGATTGGCACTGAGGCATTGCCAGAAGCTTCGTCTCCCACGTCACAGACGGGAGACAAAATTTTACGCGCATGGCGCGGAGTAGACTTCTGGATTGGCACCGAGGCATTGCCAGAAGCTTCATCTGCCATGTCACAGACGGGAGATGGATTTTTACGCCCAAGGCGTAGAGGTCGCGGAGTCACAACCTTGTCGATCGGAGAGAGAGAGAGTCCGCAGGAATGGTAGAGGATGTCCGGGGCATCCATACTTTACGCAATTTCTTGTTGTCCTGGACAGAGAGGGAATGAGAGCTACCCCCTGCTCGAAGCATGTCTTCGTAAGCCGATTGGTTGAATTGGGCGACCAGAGTCTTCTTCGTTGATCCTACAGATACAGCATCGTGTTGAGCAATAGCTTTCTCGTCAGATGAGAAAGTAGTCCCCAGCAGAGTCGCCATCTTGTGTTTGATAATAAACAAAAGAAATTGAAACTAGGTTTATACGAAACCCTTTCTTTTGTTTACAAACAAGAAAAAGAAGTACAATTAATCCTATACGAGAATGTTAAGTACAAAAATTTAATTCTGGGGAAATATTGCTATAGGAGTCTGATCTGCGGTCGATCACTTTGTCCCTTGGACCACACGATGACGAAGAAGTGCTGTAGAAGACGAAAAAGAAGCTTCAAAGGCTGCAGAAGGGATTGAACTCTCATTGCCAAAACACTCTCTGAATATACTCTCTTTTCTTGGAAAATCTTCGACTTTCCTCCTTTTTCTTCGACTCTTCGACCTTGGACCTCCGTGGATGGAGGTCTCTATTTATAGAGTTCAGCTATAGTCGGCGTAGAAACCGAACAGCGGAGAGAGTTGCACCTTTTACGCGGCGGTTATAATAACTGCTACCCACGTATGAATGATCTCTTGAATTGGCGTGTGACGCGTGTCCCATTATGAGGTAACGCATATAATCGCTCATCGAAGATTACGACATGCAAGCCACGTAGATAACTGTCCCTCTCATAGAGATGGTTGGCATAAAAGCCAAATAACTGTCTCGTTGGTGTAAAAACCAAATAGCTGTTCTGATGGCGTAACGGCCAAGTAGGCGTATAAGTCGAATAGCTGTCAAGTTGGCGTAGAAGCCAAATAGCTGTCAAGTTGGCGTAGAAGCCAAATAGCTGTCAAGTTGGCGTAGAAGCCAAAATAGGCGTAGAAGCCAAATTCTGTATAAAGCTTGATGCTGCATGGATAGGTGACCTGCGTAAAGATAGCCAGTTTATCCTTCTTTGACTGAGGTTTTGAGCGTATCTTAAGCCAGATAGCCTTATCACGCACCTTTGCAAATATAGCCTGAGTTGGCATATTTCGAGGAGATAACATACGGCGTACTCCTATAGTTGAAAATAGCCAGGTCGGCGTATTTCAAGGAGATAGCGTACAACATGCTCCTATAGCTGAAAATAGCCTGGTTGGCGTAATGTGCGGGGATGGTGATGTGGACATATTAGCCCTAATTATATCTCACCCAGCCATTAAAAGTAGAACCAAATCTCATGCATTAAATGCGGAGATCTGCCCCTATCTCGTGCATTAATTGCAGAGACGTGCCTCAAGTTCTGTACGAAAAATAGCTTTTGACGTGGCTGTTGGTTTCGTCTCATCCTGAGTGTAAAGCTCATATCTGCCTGTGTAAAATATGCAGCGTATTCCTTGAATGCGTAAACGACGTCTTATATCAAGGATTATGTCACTAGACGACAGTCTGGAGTTCTGTGCAGAGTCATTATTACATCTATCCTCTCGATCATCGTGCAGTACTCTTTGTCAGGGGTCAGGTTCACTGCTTGATCTGACAGGTTCATTCGAGAAATACAAAGAGTTCCTCGTACAACTTTTTACTGCATTAAAAGCAGACAGATTTTACGCCGAAGTGACGATGTAGTAACCTTTTTTTACGCAAAATCAGTCTGGAAATACTGCACTATGCGGGTTATTCTGGAGCTATATTTTTTGCTGAAATAGCGTTGAAGCTCTGCTGTACGCCAATGGCTCTGAAGTCATGTCTTACGCCACCCAGTATTGGAGCTCTATTTATGCGGCTTCCTGCATGTTGAGAGTTTTACGCGTATGATTCTCCAGCGTATTTTTCATGCTTTTACAACCATCAGTGGCTTCAACGGTGGGAGAAGTTACCCTCTGGGCAAAATCTGCTTAAATTATCAGATAGACAATCTGCGAACGGAGGTAACCTGCTACATCATTGACGTAGATGTGTCCTACAACGTCCTACTAGGGCGTCCTTGGATATACGAATATATGATCGTTTCCTCCACCCTGTATTAATGTCTAAAATATATCGACAACGAATGTATCGTCTGGACAGAATTTGCCGACGTAGATCCCTTTAAAGGGATCGAAGCATACTACTCAGACTTGATCTTATACAAATGAACCCACTTGGAGAAAATAAACAACGATGCTGATGATCAACCAGAAGCTGATGAAGCACCGGACGAACCCCTAAGGGTTCATCTCAAAAGTCGTGCCACTGACAGGCCTGCCCCTCTCGTGGTCAAGCTCTGCAGAAAGGCTCAAGAACCCACTATGGTCAGCCTGGGTAGACCAAGATGACCCCCAAGGGAGGAGCTGCCTGTTACGAAGGTCTCCAATCCCCCTGGTGATAAAATTGCACAAGAGGCCTATGAAACCATCACTAACGTTGGAGGCAAATCCTCGATAAGATGAGTTGGGAGAATATATGGCTGCTTGTGCCGATGTCCCATCTTCGGATGATGTAATCCCCATTAAAAGATACCTTACTTCCTCAATAAAGATCTATCTTTGAACTACTCCGATGTTGAACATTTGAGTACAATATATTCTTTAGAATACGGTCTAGGGTTACAACTGTATACACAAGTAACCATGACTTACACAATGAATCAAATTCTCCAAAGTTGGGGCTCATACTTTATAGTTCCAGCAATGAGGAGAGGAGACAAACCCATTGTCATGCCCCAATCCCGAAGGTCTCGATAATGCCCCCGTGGGCGCGAATCACCGTGTCCCGGCGCTCCCGTGGGACGTATATCGTTTGCCATCGAGGGATGATGCCGTACAAGCCCGGGGATGCGCTCGCACAGGGCAATATTGTTTAAGTTGTGGCTATGATCGATCCGATCGAGTACGCAATAGAGCGACAATATTACAAATAAGGGTCCAATCAGAGGATGCGAAGCAAAGCTCTAGGCATGAGGTTCTCTGAATATAATGGCATCGTTCCATACATTATGTCCCTCTATACAAAAATAGCTCAAAATATCTCGATACGACTCAAGGCATTGACACCAGATTTTTGGGTCTTGGGGATGTGGCACGACTATCGCTTCCTCGGATGATCCAGCACCTACGAACAAGCAAACTGTTGGTGGGTCAGCACTTTCGAGAAAGTACTGGTGAATAAAAAATAACGAACATAATCAACATTTACTAAAACCAACACTAAGTAATTATATTAGAAAATATTACATTACTAGTGATCTTTCTAGTTTTACCTAGGTTCATTACATGCAGTATATGAGCGGAGTCATATTACTTCTTTTTGAAAAACATCTTTGAAATCGGATTTCAGTTCAATATAATCAAGCATACAAGGCAAGCAGTTCAAGCATGATGTACCAATCAGGGTGTGTGCAGCGTATCTCGTGAGCTATACTCAAAGATTCTAGGGACAGTACAGCATCTAGTGAACTATCACTCTTATCATCTCTCTCTCTCTCTCTCTCTCTCTCTCTCTCTCTCTCTCTTCTTATCAATAATTGCTATATTATCGTATGAACGAGATAGAAGCATATACGTAAATAAGACTTCTCTATGAAAGTATTTTATACAAGAGAACACGTTTAAAAATATGTATATCACTACAGCAGACATACAAGTTAGCAATATTTGCATATATATAAAAAAGGTTCTATTCCTTGTCCGTCTCTACATCAAACAGTTAGGAAACAAAGAAGGATGAATCCTAGCATGCGACCTAACTATATGATATCCCATGAGCCTGCTTTCTCATGATTAGTAGAGGTGTTATCATGGCCCAACACTGTACTAATATACTCGCTCATATACTAGTTGCTTTGACACGTGAACTAGCTATTTCATAGACATGAATACCCACCGATCACGAGGACTTCTTTGCCTCAGGGTATTCTCTCTGATCCCCCCAGGGCGAACGGTCCCTAGTGTCCCAGGAACTGGTCGTGGGTTTATCCTTGCGCACAAGTTATCTAAAGACCAATTCATGAATGCAACTCTACCAAATAAACTCTATATGGATGCAACAGTTCAATAAACAAGCATATAATTAATCTCTTCTCTTTGCGGACATGCCGCCATCTCTATCTCTATGCGGACTAGCCGCCATTTCTCTGATACTGTTTAAGCATTTCAAACAGTTCTATCTTTACAGCATGATAGAGGAAACATGTAACAGTCTCTATTTAAGCAAGCATGTAAGTAGTTCTCTATCTTTTTTAACTAAGCATGCAGTTTTACTCTTTCTTTAGCATACGATGGAAATATATGAATATTTTTTTACTCTTTTATATTAGCATGACAGTGGTTTTTTCGATAGCAGTGACAATGTTCTAAGCATGCAACATTCTTTACTATACTAGCATAGCAATAGTTCTCTATTTAGACAAGCATACATGTTCTCTATTAAGCATGCATGTTCTCGTTCTATCATTCTCATGCGATCGTTACCTTATTAAGCAAACAATTATTGCAAAAACTCAGATTCATTATTAAGGCGTGCACGAATTAGAGAATGAAGTTCTACCCACTCACCTAGATCAGTCATCTTTTGGTTCAATAATGAGCTCTTCAAGAAGGTTTCCTTTTTGAGTCAGCAAACCGATATTACTTGTACATAGTGCCAACGCACCCATCATCTTCATCAGGGTAGAAGATTATCGAAATCTTCTTTCGAGTGAGCCAGAGCCTGAACGTGGTAGAGTACAATCTACCGTTACAGCTCACAAGCCATGGACATTATCCGGAATATGGGTTACGATTTGAAAAGCGACCAAGGCCTAAACTATGGCAAAGTTCGATGCTTGCCGCTGTGTCACTTCGCTCCTAAAGACAAGCCTGAGACCTACTATCAAAGGACAGGTCATGGGCTGGGGTATGTCATACCTCCAACGAACCCTGAAGGCTCGGAAGAAGAGGTCGAGTTACAATCTCACTCCTCGCAGTCTTCCTCTTGGACTCCAACACAAGTATCGGAGATATGCTCAAGAAAATGTTATTTATTAATATGGTATCAGCGTACCCCGATGAGGACAACAAATACCCGGTTGAGCTCTTCAAAGTAGAACCATGGGCTCAATAGTTGGAATCATAGTGGAAACTTCGCTTCGAGCAGCAAGAACCACCTACCAAAGATGAGGTCGTACAAGTTGATCTGGGCGACTACTCAGCTCCTAAGCCAACCTTCATCAGCAAAAACCTCTCTACAAAAGATCGTGAATCCCTTATCTAGTTGGTGAAGGAGTATGTACACATCTTTGTATGGAGTTATGAGGACATGCCAGGCTTAGACCCACAAATTGTGGTACACAAGTGTCACGCCCTTGTACCAGAATACGGAGATGGATATGGCCAGCTACCACATACAAGGTACTATACGTCGTACGACGATCATGGCTGTAATAAGACAAGGGGGTGCATGCTACAATCAGGACACTTAGGGTCACGCCAATCGAGCCATAAGAATGTAAAAAGATCTCCTATTCTAAAAATAGAAAGTTTAAAACAATTAGGACTTTTTCGAAAAAGTCTCCTCTCCTAAAACCGAAAAAAAAAGAACATCTATGTCTCAATCAATCAAATAAGAAACATTAATCATAAAGCATATATGATAAAGCAATAAGGCATCCCCAACCCTCTATCGAAATATTTTGGAGACCAGCTGTACAAAATAAGAAGCTGGTGGAATAACAAAATTACATAACAGTATTACAGCTGCAGTCTAATTTATATACAGTCATGAAAAAAAAACTAAATATCTAGGCATGCCGGCTAACAAGTACCTGTGGCTAAATGTCCAAAAGAGTAAAATGCACAACCACGAGCAGGGAATAAGGAAACCTACTCGTTATCCTCGGCGGCCATATTCCTGGTGTATGCCATGAGTTGGAGGAAAGCACGCTAGATCCTCGGGTTGTCACGCCCCAGTCCCAAAATACATAGGACTAGATATACATACACATGCCAAATGTACGAACAAGTATAGGAACCCAATTTAATGGACGTAACCAGTCGTAGTACGATGTAAAATATATCTAAGTCATAGTATCTCATGTAGGTAATAATCTAATCTCATCCACAAAATATCACAGAATAAGGAACTAAAAAAATAGATAAGTCTCAGAATTCGCTACAAAATAAAATCTAGTGGAGAAAAATCCAAGAAAAATGAGTACAAAAGAATACTGAAAGAATAAAACTAAAAAATAATAAAATAGTCCCAAAACACTAAGCAACTATCATCCATGAAGCTCGCAGAAACTCCTATGGCTCCACCTCAATGTCCTCGTCAGCAAAATCACCAACTCCGTAGTCTGTCGGGCACAAGTGCTCATCTAGATCTAGAAAAGGTGCCAGGTCCTCAGAGGGATATAACAAGTACACAAAAAATTGACATGTATAAAAGTAAAGCAGTGAACAATAAAAATGGTAACTAAACCACCTATGTGATATGCACTCGAGACATCTCTAATGGCGCATGAGGGAGGAGAAATAGAAGAACAGTCATCCCACCAAGCGTTCCATAGAACTCGGGATTTACACAGTTGCACCATTTTTATAGTACAGTAAGAAACAAAAATCTCATACGCTCACTAGAAGATTCTTCCCTCTCAATGAACTATCCGAACCGTATACGCGGTGCAGACATAATACAAGACGTCAATAAACTCTAGGAACTATACCAATACCAACTACTAAACCAAGACTCGAACTCACGTATCGATGATCAGTCGACACGCAGGTCCATGCACTGACTCACTCAGTGGACATGTTTGAAATAGTGTCAGGTCAGAAGATACCTTGTGCCTTCACAAGATATTGGGTAAGTCTGCTACTCCAAGATGCATGCACACAACTAAACAAATAAAACTAGGCATACGTAAACTGAATAATACAATCAAGCAAGGTGTACTTGCCTTCCAAGCCAAGATACGAGCACAACAAATCTGGTCCAGAGCTCTCCACAGGAACGTCTCGAACACCTACCAATTAATTATTACACTAATTAGACTCTTATTCTTCTAGTCTAATTAAGTTATTATCTAGTTAATACTCCTACGTTGGTTGCACATGTAAGTAACTCAACACCAAAATATTACTAACCATCAAACATTATCAAAAACTATTTTTAAAATATTATTTAATAAAAAGATTAATTCTGAAATTTATTGGAAAAATAGGGTTTTTAGTAATAGGGTCATCTACTATAAATTCTATGAGTCCAAAATCAAGTAGAAACCAAAACTAGGTCATAACGGGTTACCTACTAGTCACCAAAAATTAATTTTTAACAAATAAGTAAATTTAGATAATACTTAAAAATTCAGAATTAAAATATAATAATATAATTTTAAATGCTAAAAATATGGATTTTTGGTCGGGGTTTAAGTCTAAAACTGTCGGGGTCAAGTTTTGTCAAAACTAGGTCAACTTGCTACATAAAATACCTAGAATTCTAATTTTTATAAATATAAATAAAATTTAAATAAATATGATAAAATCAGTAATAAATACAATAAACACTATTTCTTTTATCTATACAAAAATAATTAGGGTTTTACCATCTACAAGTTGATCCTATTAGGGTTAAAAACCAAACTTTGCTAGTATACATGTCAAAGTATGGTACATCAATGATGGAGTTTAATTACCAACATAATTATTTTTTATTTAATAATAAATAGTATTTTATATTCTGAAATTAAATATTTAATTTTTTAAAAATTATATTTTAATAATAAAATATCAACATGCAACAATACTAATTTAATATGATCACGACATTGCCAAGAATTGGTTTTGTGTCATCTAAGAGCAATTTTTATGTAAAAATTAGAGTTTCACATGTATGAAAGTTTTCTTATTTTTCATCTAACATATTTATGAGTTCTCACAAGAGTTTATACATGGAAAAATAATTATTTAAAAAAAATTCCAAAACTTACTAGATCGTGATTACGACGGAGCTTCTTCTTGCAACACAAACGCCAAACGGACTCCAAAATCCACGAAAATTTAGGAGGATCTATATGAATTCTAATAGATGAATAATATAAAGTTTTTAGGGTGGTTTTACTGCAGTAAACAGTCTAGATCTGCTGTAGTAGCAGCCGACCTCAAGGGGTATTTTTGGTCGGCCTAAGGGGTTCGGCCAAGGGCTTTGGGTGGTTGGCCTTGAGGAGAAAGATGGAAGGAAGGAGATAAAAAAGAGATAAGTGAGGGAGGTGAGAGGCTTTTTGGTCATGGATTTGAGATATGGGGAGGTTGGCTATTAGGTTTAGGTGTCCGGAGGTTGATAAATATAAGTAGTTTAAATAGGTGGGTGGTTAGGATTTGATTTAGTATTTCCATCTATGGATAGGATTTAAGGAGGATAAAATAGGGTAAAAGGATTCTCTAGAATCTTTAAATTAGATTTTAAAAGATTTATTTCATATTTTAATTGATATGCAACAAGATTGCATCGGAGTTTTTTCTAATTTGGAAACTACATATTTAATTAAGATCCTAATTTGCAGGGGAATAAATCAAAGATTTGATTTATGAATTTAAATAGGTGGATGCTACAAAAAATAGATATATAGAATATTTAAAGTAGAGAATTTTCAAATATAGAAATATTATAATTGGATTAGCTCTAAAAGTGGATAAGGTGCAAAGGTGGACCCTATCTCAAGAAGGTTTCAAATTATATCTTCCTAAAATAAATTCTACATTATATATATATATATATATATATATATATATATATATATATATATATATATATATATATATATATATATATATATATATAATTATCCTATTTTAAACCACTAGTATCCAATAAATTAACTCATGGCTTTGGGTTGGGTAATTGGATTGGAAAATAACCATAAATAAATTTTATATATATATATATATATATATATATATATATATATAAATATTAAATACAAGAAACTATGGTTGTTACACTAGTACCATACTAATGTTGAATGGTCAAATTTTGTGTGACGCAAAGATCCTACAAGTAGTGTCTCCCGTGTAGGCTACTTTCTACGAAGGGTGATATAGATTTTGGGGTTGTCCTATATCATTAATGTCCAAACTACGGTAAAGTATCCTAATAAAATAATTAAATTTTAATTGATTTTAAAATAATCTAAAATAAATACAATAAATATAAAATATACACAAAATACCTATTTTTGGCGAGAGATTTTACACGGGTGCTGGCTTGAAACCTGGCCATGCAAAACTAGTAGGGTTAGACCCCAAATAGCAAGTACCACAAAGGAAGCACATAATTGAGAAACAAAAACCTAAGAAATAGATATATTATACATATAAGTTCTGTGTCGTAACTTAGCTCCATGGCATATCCTAGCACAAAGGCACAAACCTACAACCAAACAAGGATAATGGTTAAACCATCACACTATGATAGTTTATTTTCCTATGCTGCTAACAGAATAATACAATTACAACCAAGTCCAATTAATAAAATCGGCCAATCACTTGTACGGCTTGCTTTTTGTGGAGTCTGAGAAATTATCTCAGAATAATGTATAATAGGTATTCTCATATAACACCATTGCCGAACATGAGCTAACCGAGCAAATAGATGATTATGTAGGCACTTCACGAATTGCACCAGTTTTTCGTAGGGCCACTGTGCTAGATCACAGTATTAGCGATTCCAATATTCTTATAGGAAAACAGTGTCTCGACATTATTTATAATATGTCAGATACTGCACTCCACTATGGCAGATGATATAAAGTATCCGTGGTGGCCAGCCTACAACGCACTTAGAGTGAATCTCTGTGGAAATATTCGTTGGCATGATCTTGGGATACCATTCTCTCCCAATGTTACTACCACTTTTAGTTGCTTAATTAACCCTATATTGTGTTCTAAATCTTAAGAAGGGGCTACATAAGAATTTTTCTTAAGTTATCATACAAAATACGGGCATACTAGCTACGAATCTATGAAAGTTCAGTCTGGATTCACCCAAGCCTGTGTGCAACATTCAATCAATCAATATCCTAGCCATGCTTTGGTACTTGACTCGTATATCATGCTTGTGATGGGGAAAAAGTATATATATAGTATCACACATTCAGAAATTTGGAGGCATTCTCGATGCACAACCCAAATATAATCACTTAACACGTGACACGGTATGTCGTACCTCAGTGCACATTAGATAATGAATACTATCAGACAATAATTGTATCAGCATGGATACAATATTCGAGTCCAATTATCAATTATTCATTGGGTCACATGAATCTTGATCATATTGTAACACGAAGCTTATGTCATGCACATAGCTGGTTAGTCACTTATTACTTAGTCTGGTCCACAAAAAAAATCTCAGTCCAATACTTTCATGTCATATACATAGACAATCTTATAGCACATGGTCATGTCTAGTATGAGGTCTGGTTACTAAGTCCATTCTTTCTTAGAATCAAAACACAAGCATTAACCCGAATCAACCATAATAGAGTAAAACACATTCCAAATAGAATAGCTAGGCTGTATGAATCTCTAGGCCGCATAGGTCTCTAGGCCGCATAAGAAGTCACATGCCACATGGAAAGTCCAGGCCGCATAGTCCGGGTTAAATTCTACTCCTCAAGATAAGTGCTGAAGTGATGGGCAATAAATGAAGCGTCAAGGAAGTGACATAAAGTGACTGATGTGACAAGCCATAAGTGTCAGAGAGAAAATATAAGAGTACATAAAGTCGTACAGAGTTACAAAAGTCGTGTAGATGTATGCGCCCAAAAGAAGAGACGCCTGGCTCGTGGCCGTATAGTCTCCTGGCCGCATGGAATCTAGGCACATTGAGTCAGGCCTTAGTAAATTTTCATGCGTTCAAGGTACTATAAGTCCGACTTTTGAAAGCATGCACATAGCAGACATGCGTCCAACAAGATGGGCGCATACTGGAGGAGGTGCATGTTGCTGGGCCGCATGGTACTCCATCGTCCTAGAACAACAAGTTCGGCCATGGAAAAACTCCATGAACCCAAAAAACTTATTCCGCTATAAAATCCTTATCTCAACTCCAAATCAAGTGATTTAGAAGCTAAATTGCTCAAAATGAAGAGCTGCATCACATAGAACAATTAGATTTCAAAAATAACAAGTTTTTAGAGATAAAAAAAGAAAACTCAAGGAACCCATAAAACCCTAACTTGGAAATGTAGAGCTACACTAATCTATCCACCAAAACTGAAAATACCAAGTTCTAAACATGCTTAAAATCACACAACATTCATAATAAACTAATAATATAGAGGGTTTTTTCATTTCTCATGCAAGATATACTTGTCTATGAAGGAAAAGAGGAAGAAAAAGAAATAATGAAGATAGAGAGAAGAGAGAGTTTGGTATATATATGAAGGGGGTTGAATTTTAGACCATGGGCTCAAACCATGAATAGCCCCATCCACAAAATAAACTATGAACAAAAATAAACTGAAGAATGGGTCTAGTCTCATGCAATAAAAAAAACATGCGACAAGAAATAATATGCTCCCAATATGTATACTCTAAATGAGAAATAACATCTATCGACCTTAAAAAATTTTGTCTCAAAATTCAAATCCAAGTAAGGCTAGAGAAGTCAGGACAAGCACGATACAAATCTACTAGCAACTATACACATGCAAGCAATAACATCACAACACATGGGTGATCACCTGATCACAAAATCTAATATACGAAGGCATAAGGTATAATATACCTTCTGAATCGAATATGTGCGGGTACCAAGACCGTATATTGTTCTCGCGCTCCCACGTCAATTCTCCAAGAGTATGATGGCCCCAGGCAACTCGGGCAAGAGAAATAGTTCAGTTCTTGAGTACCTTCTTCCTTCGATCCAGAATGGATATATTTTGCTCCTCGTAAGATAAGTCAGTACCAACGACTAATTCAGAGTGATCGAGGATATAAATCAGATCCGGGACATACCTACGCAACTGAGACACATAAAATACATCGTGCACCTTACGTAGTAAAGGTGAAAGGGAAGACGATAAGCCACATCGCCTACCCGATCGAGAATATCAAATGTCCCAACGTATCGTGGACTAAGCTTCCCATTGACCCCAAATCTAATAACTCCATGAGATGGCAAAATCCACAAGAACACGTGATCGCCGACACGAAACTCTAAAGGCCTACGAAGCTGGTCTGTCCATGACGATGCCGATCCTTCGCAACCCAAAGTCGCTCTCTGATCTGCCTGTAAACTTCTACTATCTGCGTGATCATTTTGGGGCCTAACATCTTCTGCTCACCAATGTCATCCTATGCCAATGGTGATCGATACTTCCTTCCGTATAGTGCCTCAAAAGGTGCTATTTGAATACTGGGCTGATAACTGTTGTTAAGGTCTACCAAAGTCTAGGGTACAAGCTTATAACATATCCTCCAGGGTCTGGATGGTCCTCTCTAATTGCCCATCTGTCTGGGGGTGGTACGTAGTATTGTATCTTAACTTGGTACCCAATCTCTCATGCAAGCTTCTCCAGAAGTGAGAAGTAAACCGTGTATCTCGATCGGATACTATGCTTACCGGTACGCCATGTTGCCTTATAATCTGTCGCATATACAAATCTGCCAACTGCTTTATAGACTGTCCCACTCGAAAGGAAAAAAATTATGCCACTTTTGTGAGCCGATCTACTATCACCCAAACTGCATCTCGACCAGTCGAGAATCTAAGTAAATCAATCACAAAGTCCACGATGATGTGTTCTCACTTCCACTCTGGAATAAGAAGCAGTTGCAATAATCTTGTCGGTCTTTGTTTTTCTATCTTCACTTGTTGATATATCAAAAATCATGATATGAAGCGTGCTATTTTCCTTTTCATCCTATTCTATTAACAGTGTTGCTTGATATCTTGGTACATCTTCGTACCTGTCACGACCTGCCCCCAAAAAATCGGGCATGAGCCGTGGGTACGTCCAGCCTATGCCGCAGAATCGGCGGTAGAACGCTGTAAAGGTTCATTCTATATCACAATCTATAACTCACAAAACCTGTCAATATAACCTCTCCAAAAGGAGGGCAACCACGCAATATATATATGCCTCAATCACAATAACTAGGAGAACAGTAAAAGTACGATAAGATACCACAAGGAAACAAGAACCAAAGAGAGCAATACAATATCCAAAATATACAGTCAAAGTCTAAAGTCTACAACATCACAGAAGCAATGAAATAATAATACAGTCATCCAGAATAATCAACTGGGAACAACCCATGAAAAATCTACCTAGCTAACTAGGGTGCTAACGGCGTCTCCTCGACGGGCTCCTCCCCAGTCTTCGGGTCACAACACTCCTTGACTCCCGGCCCATAGAATATCGGGCAAAAATTTTCAGGATCCTCTGGAAAAAATATGCCCAGTCAGGACTGGAGCGAAGTACATAACTCTGAAAGCAACCCCAAATATATGGTAAGGTGTATATGACTAGCAATAGAAAAGTATACAAGATGCACAAGAAAAATTAATACATGGTAGAGCAAATAAAGTAGCTGCAATGTAAACTGGAGAACA